>WOVY01002024.1:0-179559 GCA_013436015.1 Rhipicephalus annulatus
ACAGAGACGCAGCGTCTGAGGTAAAGGGCTCTCATGGAAACGCGGACGTCTAACCCACGTCAGAAAACCCGAGTACGATGCTAGTGGACAACACGGAGGGTACTCAAGAACGGCATCACAATGGACGTTTGATAAAAATAGTGGCAAAACGACAGGCAAAGCCCACATTGAGTGGCTTCAAGCTGGCCGTAAAGGCAGGTCAGCAAAGAAGAAAAGTCACCGAAGAACGAGCTACGCAACCTGTGAAGCCAGACGCCGAATCTCAACCGCAACGTCAACGCAGCACTAAGATGTGGCCATTCCCTACTGATGACTTCAAAATTGTATTCCGCCCGCAAACAGGACTAGATCTTCCAAAACGAACACTCATCGAGGTTACACATGCCATCGGAAGATCCAGTGGCTTGGCCCAGCAGGACTTCTATGACCATGTGCGAGTGCAGGTGCAAAAAGTAGAGAATGTGATCATCGCAAGCACAGCAAGTACTGAACGAGCTTCCAAACTGCAATGTATAAATGCTATACAGCTCGGTAGAGTAATATATCAAGTGAATCCGCACATTTACACCCGATGATGTGTGCCGCGGAGTGATCTACAGCGTCCAACCAGGAACAAGCCCCACGAGATTATTGCAGGACTTCGCGCAGACCCAAGATACCACGTCCTTGGCGCACGCAGGCTGGGATCTTCCACAGCTGCAGTTATCACTTTCGACGCGCAGCACGTTCCTTTTTACGTGACGTACCTCAGTGGAGACTACCGATGCAAGCCATACCGGAAGTCCATCCAATATTGCCGAACTGTGGCGCCCTAGGTCACCGACAAGACATCTGCCCTCAGCCAAAAGCGAACTTCTGCTACAAATGCGGCCACGACAAGGACACAGAACCACATGAATGCCAACCGATGTGCAAGATCTGCTTAGAAGACCATGAGACTGCTGGAAAGGAATGCAAGAAGAAACTCCGCAGCACCCCCCTCCTTATCAAGTAAGACGCCACCAGCTCGATAACGCCCGCGCCCGTGAGAATCAATGGAGTGCTTGCACCAATGATTTACGGGGTCAGTTATCACACCAGAAATTTCACGGGCCCCCTCTTTTCCCCCAAAATTTGACCGAAGTCGCTTTCGCTCTAAGAAAAAAGGTCGCTCTGGATCCCACACGCCATCACGGTCTCGCTCCTTTAGGGGAATCAGTTACGCCGCCGCGGTGACCGGTAGTGACGGGCCCAGTTTTCTAAATACTACAAGTGCCTCGACCATCTCGCCTGCTCAGACAGCGACAATCCGGGCTCTAGAAAATAAAGTCCAAGATCTACAACGGAGAATAGAACAACGCCCACCAGCCGAGTGTAGCACACTAGAACTTGACGACTGCATACTAAAACAGACGGAAGCCAGAATAATGAAGCGGATAGAAGAAAGGCTGCAAGCACATGAAGCGAAGATGCTCGACCTCGTCGAACAACGCCTTGAAGCTTTCGAGAAAGCCCTCACTGCGAAACTCCTCCCATCCATAGACACAACCATAGAGAAAGTGGTTACTAAAATTATGGAAAAGGTAGACCCACTGACCCGTACTGTAAGCACGCTCGACGCCAAGCTTGATGGCTTCATGGCACAACAGCATAACTTCATAACATATGCATACAAAAATTTCGTTACCCATGAGCAGCTGGTAGAGCAATCAGGGACCAAGCGGAAATAGCGAAAAACTTTAGGGGATGAAACTGGAGCGGAAATTCGATGTGCAGCACCAAACGACCGGCACCAGGCGGGAATCAACTGCCAGAATGGCAGCTCCCACACATAGACAGTCTGAGCCACTCCCCGCTCTTCGAATTTGGCACTGCAATTGCAGATCCTACAGACCTCGTTCTGCAAACTTGCAAGAATATGTTAAAACAAATAATCCAGATATGATCGCGTTGCAGGAAACCCACACGAAAAAAATCAAGCTCTCTGGCTACAGCACTCTCACATGCACACCCCGCACCGCAATTCTAGTCAAGAAGACTCTAACCGCACAGGCTCATGAAATTGAAGACATTGGCATCGAACACACCATCGTGGAGATAATCCCCACTCGGAAGACTCAACAAAGCTTATACCTGGCCAACATTTACAGTCCTCGCGGGAGCAGTTACAACAATACGACCACTTCGTCCACGAGCTCCGTCAAATGGTTAACGGCAACCGACTCGTCATGGTTGGGGACTTCAATGCTCCACACGCGGCCTGGGGCTATCACAGCACCACCAAGAAGGGGGCGCGTGTTCACGACGCTGCGCAGCAACACGGTCTGACGCTGTGGAATGACTTGCTCCATCCAACCCGAGTTGGCAACAGCGTCTCGAGGGATACTAATCCTGATCTCACGTTCACTAGAGACGTGGACAACGCAACGTGGACAAGGCTACCAGACACTCTAGGGAGTGACCATCACATAATTCAAATAGAGGTCGAACAGGCTCACCGCTCGCTCAATACAGGAAAAGCTCGGCTCATGGACTGGACCGCCTACAGGAATGAGCTTGATGATGATTCGACTATCGAAGACATTGAAGCCTGGTTAAACAGTATTGTAAGTGTTGCTGACGGACATACCAAAACGATACACTTGAACGAGGCCAATCCGGCAGTCGATAATCATCTCCTTCACCTATGGGAAGCTCGAAGATCACTTATTAAACGATGGCAACGGCAAAAGCTCAACCGCAAGCTGAAGCGCCGCATCACCGTACTCACTAGACAGGCACAGGAGTACGCCGAAAACCTTGCGAGCCAGAACTGGCGATCCTTCTGCGACAAACTTCAAGAGACATTGAGCACAAAGAAGACTTGGCGCACTCTTTGAGCCCTGGTTGACGACACCCACACCAAAACTAACCAAAGAAATACAATTAAGCGGCTCATACACCACTATGAGGGCACAGAGCACCAGTTACTCCAAGACCTTCAAGCAAAACTCTGTGGCTCGGTTAACCAGCAAGCTACCCTCATCAACAATTCGACGCCCAGGGAGTACCGAGGAGCACCGAACGAAGCACTAGATCAGCCTTTCACGCTGGCAGAGCTACACGCGGCCCTTGCTAAGCTTACGCGCAACACGAGCCCGGGAAAAGACGGAGTGACCAATAAGCACCTACGACAGCTACCGCCCCGGGCGTTGACGGCGCTCCTTCGGCACTATAACGACTGCTGGAGGAAGGGCGAGCTACCACAAGCCTGGAAGCACTCAGAGGTGACCATGGTACCCAAGACAAGCAAGCCAATCTCGATTGCGAATCTTCGCCCCATTTCCATTACATCTTGCGCTGGGAAACTCTTTGAGCACATGGTAAACGAGCGACTCACCACACATCTCGAAGACAATGGTCACTATCCGAACACCATGTTCGGCTTCCGCCAAATGCTCAGCACAGAAAACAACCTCTTGTAGATAAAGGAAGATATTCTTCTCCGCTTGAGTAAGCACAGTAAGTCATCTGTTCTAGCTTTGGACATAAAGGGCGCATTTGACAATGTGAGCCACGAAGCCATTCTGCGTAGCCTGGAAGATGTCGGCTGCGATTCCAAGACATACGCCTATATGCTGGCTTTCCTCACCAACCGCACTGCCACTGTAGGGATTGCCAATATCAGGAGCGAGCTTTTTCAACTCCCTAACAAAGGCACGCCGCAGGGCTCAGTGATATCACCAGTGCTTTTCAACTTGGCCCTCCTTAAGCTCCCACGTCTCTTGGACGCTGTCCCTGGGATACATCACGCTTTATACGCCGATGATATCACTTTGTGGACAAGAGGTTCAAGCACGGGTGATCAGGAGGACCGACTTCAAGAGGCGATTAACATCACTGAAGGATATCTCAAGACCTGCGGCCTCCAATGTGCACCGGAAAAGTCGGAACTGTTAGTACTTGCGGCACGCACCCGGGGTATACCACCAAGCTACGACACTCCTGACCCACAAGTCTTTCTACAGGGAGTCCAAATACCACAAGTTGACACGCTTCGAGTCCTTGGACTACACATACATAAAGATGGGTCCGGCTCCGCTGCCCTACCCCGGCTGCAGAACACTGTGACACAGCTCACCCACCTAATCCGAAAGGTGGCTAATCGCCGCATAGGCTTCAAAGAGCACGACACCCTAAAAATGGTACAAGCTCTCCTTTACAGCCCCATAACGTACGGAACTCCCTACCTCAACCTGAAGACAGCGGAGAAACAAAAACTTAATCTGCTGATACGAAAGGCTACAAAGCTTGCCCTAGGACTGCCACCAACCGCCTCCACTGACCGACTGCTTCGCATGGGAGTTCATAATACGTGGGAAGAACTCACCGAAGCACACCTCATCAACCAGGTCGAGAGACCCAAGCTGTCACTCACAGGGCAAGCCGTGCTTCGACGCACAGGATACCAGACCACTCTAGAACCCAACGAAGAACGCAAAGGCAAAATACCGTCACAGCTGCGAGAAAGCATTGAAATTCAGCAGATCCCTCGGAACATGCATCCTCAACATCACCGAGAAAGGCGGCTCGCCAGGGGTTAACATGATCCTAAAGAAACGTGGCAATGACCCGCAGGCGCGATACGTGGACGCAGCCAAATATCCGAGACGTAATGCCTTCGCGATTACCGTCGTAGATTACAAGGGCGGGGTACTGGCATCGGCGACTATCCTTGCCAAACGTGCGGAAACAGCTGAAGAGGCCGCTATAGCACTCGGCACCCAGACGAGTGAAGGATACCGTCGTGGTCTTTACCGACTCACAAACAGCGGCACTGAACTACCTGAAAGGCATGGTCTCCACGGTGGCGATTAGGCTACTAAAGCGCATGGACAATCCTCCTCCCTACACATGCATCGTGTGGATTCCGGGTCATGAAGGTCTCGAGGGAAATGAAGCGGCACACACCGCAGCCCGCGAATGCGTCAACCGGGCATTCCCATACAAGATCCGAGGCACCTCCCACTCAACAACAGAATCAGAGACAAAAGAAGCCATACCACTAACGTACCATGCATTACTGCAACATTATCGGCTCGAACGCAGGTTATACCCCCCGCCACATCCAAAACTCACAAGAGACGAAGGGACTGACTATAGGCGTCTTCAAAGCAACACGTTCACACACGGCGTACTATTGCACCATATGAGGCCAACGTTGCAGAGCTACATCTGCCCTCACTGCAATGTGGCAGACACTCTGGCGCACCTCCTACTGCAGTGCAAAGTAAGCGTCCCAAGACTACGAACAGCAGCACCAGATGCGGACCAAGACCTCCTCAGTGAAGTGTGGGAGGCTGCGATCTCCCAGCCGGACCTGGTCGAGCAGCGTCAACTCGTCTCTCGAGCTCGGCGGGCTGTTCAAGCCACAGGGCTCCTGGAATAAGGGACCCTCCCACCTTCACTCACAAGCTTCTTTCAATAAATGTTTTCTCTCTCTCGCACAGATAGCCTGACATGACAGACTGTTCTAGCATGAGCTGAAACTGTTTTTTGTACATACCGTAAAACCACATGAGCCCGACGATTTCACAAATGGCGATGAAAAGAACAGCGCCTCCTCCAGCGTAGGTGTCCATAGGATTCAGGACGTACTGCCCACCCTGAAAGTAAAAGCAAACAAAAGAATTACATTCTGCGTGCTTAATTAAACAGCAATGTGGTGGCGTTCGAAAAAGCAGCTCTTTATGCAAAGTGCCTCGGAAAGCAGCGCGCAGGCTTCGCGCTCGTCTCGCGTATTACACATACATGTTCTGTCGTCTTAGTACAATAAGTCACGACGAAAACATAATCCTTAGGCAGGTACACAAATAAAGCTTGCGATTTTAAGTTAGTTAAATTCACAGACATATCGCAATGCATCTTTGATCGATATATATATATATATATATATATATATATATATATATATATATATATATATATTGTGAGCATTGTTTATGCGTCCCACCTTTTCATCTGTGCATACTCATCATCACTAGTCAAGCTTAGGTTGTGGGGCACATACTCGAGACAATAAAGATGAGTCTTGAGGGTACTGGACGCCATCTTACAAGTGGTGGAGAGTGCTGCCTGATTCCTGCGTCCTCTCGCGCTCTCAGACAACTCCAGCGTCTTCTAGAACACATCCCTGGAGCTCCGTTCAGGCCACCGCTTAAACGACCTGGGTTCGGTAATGTCGCAAGCCGACCAGCCCAGCGCAGCAGCTGCGCCACCACTCCCACCGCCAAGAAACCCTTCTCACCTGGTCACCAGCCCTCAAAAGGATCCTCCGCTGTTTCGCAGGGCTTCTGGGTGAGGACGTGGAAGACTATCCGAGGAGTATGACCGCGTGTATGACATCAACAACTGGGATGAGCCTGCGAAACTCACCCACGTTGCATTCTACTTGAGCGGCGTCGCAAAAAGGTGGTTTTTAAACCACGCTACAGATTTTTCGACATGGCCCGCCTTTACGCGCCAGCTCCGCCAGATTTTCACTAACCCGTCGGTGCGCTCGGATATCGCCGAGAAAAGGCTTGGTGCACGTGTTCAACGCCCCGGCGAGTCTTACACTTCTTACATTGAAGATGTTCTCGCCCTTTGCCGCCGCATCGACAACCATATGGCGGAAAACGACCGTGTGCGCACCCTGCTAAAAGGCATTGCGACTGTCGCTTTTAATGAGCTTATGGTGCAGATTCCCCAGACCGTAGCCGATGTTGTAGCTACCTGTCAGCGCCTCGAAGAGCTTCAAACCACTCGAGTGCAACCTGATATGCCTGATCTCAGCTCGAGTCATGACACAACAGAGCTGCGTGCATTGATCCGCTTTATCATCCGCGAGGAACTTCATGCACAGGCTTCACTTTGCCCCCTTGATATCCGAACGACGCCACCTGCTACTAGTTTACGCGATGTCGTGAGGGAGGAACTGGCAGTGATCACAGGTACACCAGTTCCGAGTTCACATCCCATTCCCATTCCAAGTTATGCTCATGTTTCTGCAACGACACCTGCGCCCCAGCAAAGCTTGGCCTCGATGAAAATCTCACCAGTTCCGAGCTCATATCCTGTGGCCATGCCAACTTATGCTCAAGTTGCTGCTGGCACACCTGCAACAAGCACAGCCCAATGCAGCTACCAGCGCCCGATGTGCATGGTTCGCTCAACTCGTCCGCACCGCGACCATCTTCTCAGCCTTACAACACCTGGGGCACCACACGACCGACTTGCTTTTATTGCGGCATCTGGGGTCATATTGTAAGCTCTTGCCGACGCCGTCAACAAGACAAAAGACGAAGCTACGGTGACTATGAACGGGACGACTTCTACCCAACTGGACCACCCTATCGCCGTCTGTATCAGAACAGCACACGCCGGTCGCTGTCTCCGCAGAACTTTGCCTCAGTTGGCAGTTCCCGTTTCTCACGTCGTCGCTCACCTTCACCGATGCGGCGTTCCTCCTCTCCCTTTCGACCTTCTACTTCGATTCCCGACCGCCAACTGGAAAACTAAACAGTGCCGCTTCGGGAGGGAAAGCAGCATCTTTTGAACTGCGTTAAACTCCTCCAGACCGCCCATCGAATGTTTTCTTGGTGTATGTTGAAGGTATACAGACAGAGGCACTAGTAGACACAGGCGCATCTCTTTCCGTAATTTGTGCAGACTTTCGTGCCCGCTTGAAAAAAGTTGGGATGCCATACAGTGCCCCCCCCCATCATTGCACAGATTCAGTCCCTATTCAGCCTTCAAGTGTTTGTACAGTCCGCGTTTTCATAGATGGCATCCCTCACCACATTCAGTTTCTTGTACTTCCTTTGTGCACTCACACAGTCATTTTCGGATGGGACTTCCTTTCTTCGGCATCAGCTTTCATATCGTGTCGTCAGCGAGTAATTGAAATGTCAGCTACTGAAAGTTCATCCGATGCATGTCGATCCATACAGCTTCCGTTTCGTTGCTGCCGCTGTTTGTTTCATTTCGCCAGGAGATGAACAAATTCTCACGATCACTTCGGATACTATACTTAACGGTGACGTGTTCATAGCCCCATCAGTTCGCTCCAAACCTGCGGGGCTTACCATAGCACCCGGCATTGTGCGGTTTAACGACAGTAAAGCATTGGTCACCGCCTTGAACCCAACTTCATCGCCAGTGATGCTGCCCCAAGGCACTGCTGTGAGCTGCTTCGCTGACAGCGAGCCTTTCTCGCTGGTTCCCCTTCACGCAGAATCAACGCCTTTGTCTGCTACAACTTATATGAAGGCTACCACTGTTCCTTTAAATGACACGATAAGTCCTCACCTCGCTGCTGAGCATAAGAGTGACCTCTTATACCTTCTCCAAAACACAGATTTTCGTTCGACGTACATTCCAAATTTCTGGGCCGCACCTCCGTTGCAGAGCACAGCATCGAAACGAAAGGCAGCTCCATTGTACGCAACCGCCCATACCGTCAGTCTTCGGCGGAACGGTAAATCATTGAGGAAAACGTCACCGACATGCTCAAACGGGATATTATTCGACCTTCATCCAGCTCTTGGTCGTCTCCTGAGGTGTTCTTCCGGAAAAAGTATGGCTCTGTCCGCTTTTGTGTTGATTACAGAGCGCTCAATAAGATCACGAAAAAAGACGTATATCCGTTGCAACGCATAGATGATGCCCTGGACTCCCTAAAGGCGCAGAATATTTCTCCAGCCTCGACCTCCGATCCGGATATTGGCAAATACCTATGCGCGAAGCAGACAAGGAGAAAACAGCGTTTGCGACGCCTGACGGGCTTTACGAATTTAACGTCATGCTTTTTGGCTTATGCAACGCTCCAGCAACATTCGAGCGCATGATAGATACCGTCTTACGTGGTCTCAAATGGAAAATCTGTTTATGTTACTTAGACGACATCGTAATTTATTCTTCTACTTTTCCTCAGCACCTTAGGCGTTTTGACGAAGTTCTAACGTGCATTTCGAACGCTGGTCTACAGCTCAATACAAAGAAGTGCCACTTCGCCAGCACAAGCATCAAAGTATTAGGTCACCTTGACAGCAAAGATGGCGTTCGACCCGACCCCGACAAGGTTGCTGCCGTAATTAGTTTTCCACGTCCGGGCAATCAAAAACAATTGCGAAGTTTCGTGGGCCTGGCGTCTTACTTCCGTCGCTTCATCCGTCACTTTGCTGCCATTGCGGGGCCGATACACAAGCTTCTGACGTCAGGAACGGCTTTCACGTGGATTTACGAGTGTGAGTGCGCTTTCCAAGCCCTTAAGCGTGCTCTGACATCAGACCCCGTCCTCCGTCACTTCGATGAGAGTGCACACACTTTCCTGCACACAAATGCCAGTGGCCACGGAATCGGTGCTGTCCTCCAGCGCGATGAAACATAACGTGAGCGAGTAGTTGTGTATGCCAGCCGTGCGCTAACACCTGCGGAGCAGAACTACTCGATAACAGAGCAGGAATGTCTCGCTGTCGTTTGGGCCATACAGAAGTTTCGACCTTATCTGTATGGACGCCACTTCACTGTGATCACCGACCACCGTGCCCTATGCTGGTTGTCCTCGCTGAAGAATTTTTCTGGGCGCCTCGGTCGCTGGATACTGCGTTTGCAAGGGTACACTTTAGACGTTGTGTACAGGTCTGGCAAACAGCATAGGATGCTGACGCTCTCTCTTGTTGCCCTCTGCCACTTTCATCTCCAACCACGAATCCTCAATGCCCCTCAGGTGATCAAGCGGCTTCCTCTTCCCCCACGTTATCACCCCTGGCAGTTGCTGGGTCACTATCTTTAAACAGCAGCGCCCAGTTTGCCGCGTGCCAACGTGACGACCCCTAATGTAACCGCATCATCGGATACTTGAATGGCTCGTCTTCTCCACCTAATGCCAGACTACGTCGTCAGCTACGGCAGTTCAAGCTAGGGAACAACGTCCTGCAGCGCTATACTTACAATGCGGATGGGCATTGGTGGGTGCCAGTACTTCCCCGTTCGCTGCGAAAACAAGTTCTCGAAGCATTGCACGACGACCCATCAGCTGGACACTTAGGATTCCGTAAGACCTACAACCGCGTTAGGAGCCGTTTCTGCTGGCCTGGTCTTTCTACCTTTGTGGCTAATTATGTCGCTTCTTGCACACTTTGTCAACGCCGGAAACGACCAACTTCTGCTCCTGCTGGATTATTACAACCCATTCCATGTCCCGATACACCTTTTGTCGTTGTCGGAATAGACCTTGTCGGGCCACTTCCCGTAACGCCAGCGGGCCACCGCTGGATCGTCACAGCTGTCGACCACCTCACACGATACGCGGAGACTGCTCCTCTATGCACTAGCTCTGCATCACATCAGACGTTGCCGCCTTGTTTTTAGAAGCCATTGTGTTGCGTCATGGTGCACCTCGCGCGTTGTTGAGTGACCAAGGCAAGGCCTTCCTGTCCACAATTCTCGATGAAATCCTAAAAACTTGTGGCACAGTTCATAAGACCACATCCGCTTACCGCCCGCAGACAAATGGCCTGTCAGAGCGATTCCACCGGACTCTAATCGACATGATATCCATGTACATCGGACCGAACCACGATAATTGGGACAAAATCTTGCCGTTCGTAACATTTGCACACAACACCGCTTTCAACGAAACACCGGGTATTCACCTTTCTTCCTCGTCTATGGTTGTGCGCCGACATTCACCATTGACGCCTCTTTCTTCAATGTAATGACAAAAACGTCGACGACTACGGCAGAACATTTCGTCTCCAGGCTCGCTGAAGCACGGCAACGTGCTCAACTCAACACGGAGGCCAGTCAACAAGACCGCAAGCAACGCTATGACAGCTTCCATTAAGACGTCACTTTCTGTCCTGGAGATGAAGTATTACTTTGGACGCCTCTTCGCACTCCAGGATTGTGTGAAAAGTTTCAGTCACGCTTTCTCGGACCTTACGTTATTTCTGAACGGACATCTCCTGTCAATCACCTTGTCACTCCCGTCGAGGGTTCCTCGGACCGTCGTTACCGTGCCTCTGAGATAGTCCACGTTTCACGTCTTAAACCTTTTGTTCGCCGTACATTTCCGCCAAAGTCTCGGCCGGGCCGGCCGCTCAAGTTCGCGGGGAAAATAAGTGTGAGCATTGTTTATGCGTCCCATCTTTTCATCTGTACATACTCATCATCAGCAGTCAAGTTTAGGTTGTGGGGCACATACTTGAGTCAATGAAAGGAGAGTCTCGAGTGTTCTCGACGCCATCTTACAAGATATATATATATATATATATATATATATATATATATATATATATATATATATATATATATATATATATATATATATATATATATATATATATAGATGAAATAGATGATCAGAGTTTCTTCCGGCTACCGTAATAAAAGTTATAAACTTCGAGAATAGTGCAGTATAGGAAACAAAACAATAAAATATTTATTTAATCCTAACAGTTTCGGCTGGTGGACCAGCCTTCTTCGGAGGATGTAAGTGAAATGATACAAGTTCCCGTAGCAGAGGGTCACCCTCGCAGTTTAAAGACCCTCCAAAAAAAAAGAGAGAGAGAGAAAAAGACAAGTGGGCGAACGAGGTAGCAACAGACAACAAGAAGCAGAAGAAGGAGAGGAACTAGAAAGGAGCGACGGAGAGCCGCCGGAAACGAGCGGGTAATTCTGGCATTGTTACTGGGTATAGGTAAGACGCGCCGCCAGCAGAGGCGACCAAGAAAAACGGAAACATGTGAAACATGTTGATGCAAGTAAGCGGCAACATGTTTCACATGTTTGAAACGTTCACACCTTTTACACATTTTGTTTGCGTCCGGAGTTGTACATGATGGGCTTTGAGAGTGGGACCCCGACAAAAGACTCGCACGCTACTTGGCCGTTGAAAGCAACGCCAAGCGAAGTGCATTTACCGTGAAGTCAGGTACACTATAGGGACGGAATCGCTGCGCCTCTTCCTCTCTTTTCTGCTTAACGTGGAACACTTCACGGAGGTACTCTACACTGCGGACAAGTGCACACTATGCCGTTCTGTAGACTATGTACAGAAAGCCCGCGACAGACACATACGAACGTGCCACGTGTTCGTCAGAGTTATGTTACACAAGCACAGTCTCTGACGTCACCTTCAATGAATGTGCGAGTTTTTGTGAATGATATCTGTGCAACATTGTGACAGTGGTGGTGGTTACATGTATTTCCGATTACCGTTTCCTTCACTCTTATAAATTACACCATCGTTTGGGAGCAATTTTGTCACACATTGGCAATCTTCACTAGTAATGCGCATTAATTCTGCGACCGCTATTTTTCCCAATGAATGCTTTGTGAGCATGTGCTAATACTTTGATGATGCGCACTCAGTGCTCACTACCTTTGCACCAGGAACGCTACTGCACGACAAAAGTCTCTCGTGTTGTTCAAACGTGCTGAGGTAATGAAACCAAGTGCGATCTCTTGGATTCAATGTTCTAATAAATCTGGTGCGTGTGTAAGATCACTTGAGCGCTGCGTACCCGGTGCTTTTTAGTGCCAGGAACGCTATACAGAACGCACGAATCACGAAACTGGCGTTTCTGGTAATAACCTTACCGCAGTAGTGAATGTGATAATCTTCATCATTACACAAGGATGCCGAAGATTATCGCTGTGTGGCAAAACTGTACCCTGTCAAGAGCATAGCTTATACAAATGGACGTCGCGTGTTTGAGCCTACATGGCTATTGCCGCAGCCAGTGCCGCATTAGTGGGAGCGTGCCTGTGGCATACGAATGACGTTTTTTGTTCATCAGTAGCGGCAGGTGTCTCTGCCCTGGAAGCCGAGGTTCGTGACACCGCCGTTATGGGCGTAGTAGAGCTGCATCTCGACGGGATCTCCGGGGCCCCACTTACGCTCTGGCAAGAATGCCTTTCTGGGATTCTGTGAAAAGAGAACAGATGAGCAACAAACAAGAAATATTTCAGCCTTGGTATAACGAACACAAACACAACGAATTCTTCGATATATCGCAGCGATTGCCGACTACTACTCGCAAATACTATCACGTTATGACCACCACTGTAAAACAGAAATTGGATATAACTAAGGTATTTTTTTGCGTTGCGTACGACGAGATTCCTCTGTAGAGCGTATAAGAAATAAATTTACAGCTAGTATTAATCTACGTAACTTCGATCAGCATCTATCTCCACCAGCATAATGGTAGGAGAGTTTTTCGCAGCTTGACGTTCAGCACATACGTTGTTATCTCGATTTCCCGGGAGGCATCGCCTTGGGCACAGCTTATGGTACGGCATCGGCAGCGTGATACCATGTGCTGGCCATGTGCTTGAATTTCAGTGCGTTGTTCATAAACCACGATTGGTAGTTTCGAGACTAATATGTGTGTTACGTTTATTTCCCCTTTGCTTTCCTGATCTATACGATTTTCACTTCTCCGTTATCACATGAATTGCCCATAATATTAGCTGGTCGATCGGCTAGTGTGAGCTTTTTCTTTTCTTTTTGATACAATGCCTTGTGTCAACAGCTCCAGTGGACCGCATTTAATTAGGCAGCTCTATTTGAAGTGCCTAGATTGATTTTTAGAAAGTGTAGACATATGCGACGCACCCCTAACGTATGTAAACGGAATCCACTTCTTTTTTCTTCGACAGTTTGTCTGCATATCGTTCATTTAGGCCACTGTGTCAGTTTCAAGCCAACGAGTCAGTTTCAAGCCAGTCAGGTCGAGGTCGTGGGTTCTATAGCAAGCTAGTGGCCGCATTGTGATGAAAGATATATACGTAAACGCGCTTGCGCTATATAGATGCGTGAGAAGGAACTGAAAGTGGTAAAAAATTAACTCAGAATGCACCACTGCAGAGCAGCTTATTACTATTTTGAAAAAAAAAGAAACCTCGGCAATTTTTTTTTCCATTTTTGCACGTATGACAAAATTCAGTTACTCGTTCCGTATTTCAGTTCTGTCTTTCTTCTGTTAAAGTATTCTCACCGGAAATGGGAAATAAAGCGCGCATATCGCATAAACGCACCTTCCAGTTCTTGAGCAGCATGATTGTGCCCCAGGTGGGGATCTGTGGCATGGACAGCATGGCCAGGAGCCAGCCGATGCCGTCGGCCCACAACGGGTAGGACACGATGTCGTCGTACATGATAGGCTTGTGCTTGACTAGACCGTAGATGAGCAGAAACTGATAGGAAAAAAAGATACTCGGAAAACGAATTGAAAAACTACTTCGAAGACAGCAGGACCCTTCAAAAGCACGGCGCGGATGAGGATGCGCATGGCATACTTGGTCTCAGCAGTAATGGTCAGCATTCAAGGGGTTCTACCAATTATGACATCTTTTCTTCATTCTTAATTTTCTTCCATAGATGGAGGCTCCAGAAGCTGAGTAAAACAGAAAAAAAGTTTTAACATGACAAAAAGCATCTTAAATTTTAATTTGCGCTAGATACATTTATTCATCGAGCTTCGCCTTCTCTTCTGAGAGAATACCACGCAGTGACGTCAAGAACGCGGTGGTCATGACACAGAAGGTTTTCATGTGGCAGCAGGGTATTGCTCTATAAAACTACACTATAGGACATTACAATGTTTTGTCGCGGAGGCTCTGTTGATTGTTTATTACGCTGCTCTTGCATGAATCTCTTCTCTGTCACGACAGCACAACAGTGTGACCTCCCCTCGAACCAATGTCGAACCGGTGTTGGTTGTAGGGTATGTTGGGTTGCTTCGAGGTTTATGGAAATTTTTAATGGTTCTGAGAAAGCGGACTCATAGCTGGTGTAGAAATTGACCAAAGAAAAAATTGTCGCTGCTACTTCACAAGGCTGCTATGTTGTAGACGGAATACTTGCTAGGAATGTCGAATGTTTACGCTGCGGATATTATACGGTGCGGGTATGTACGGTGTGAACCTTTAAAGTGCGGATTTTAACGCTTCGGATGTTCGCACTTCGGATGTTTGCGCTGGGGATTTTCGGGCTGCGAATATATATATATATATATATATATATATATATGCAAGGGGATATTCACACTACAAATCACGCAGCATAACAGCGAGATTGCGCCAGCTTTCAGTAAAGAAAGGAAGATTACCCAACACAGTTCACTTACACCGAAGATGCAGGGCGAGAGGACGAGCCAGCAAACCTTCCAGTACAAGCCGATGTCGTGCCCAAGCGTGAGCTTCAGATCGGCGCAAAAGCGGTTCACACCTGCGGTACAAAAAAGATCAATGGGTCAAGGTTGAGAAGGAAATGAAATAGTCGACGCACCAGCAAAAGTGTCACATCACATACTTGAAGGACATGAAGGTGTCATATATAATAACATGCAGAGGAAGTGTCAAGGGGGAAGTTACGCGAGACTGGCCACAGATATTGCGAGATTTTTTATTTTTTTATTTATTTTGTTATGGCGCTTATTTGCCGGCACACAGCGAGTATACACAATGGCGACAGTAACGGCCAAGCACAGACTTTCCGCGTGAGCGGCGTTCTTTTTGGGTAGACCCACTAGAAAGCACTTGAGAGTTCGACCCAATTCAGTGTTCGGCGGATTCTCTACAATTACCCCGGGGTCGAAGAGGGAGCCGCCTGGCGACCTAACAGCTCGTCACTACGAGCGGGTTATAGTAAGCCTTCAGGCACTCCACGTGTGCTATGTCGCGCCCGCGGCGGCACATGTCCGAAGATTGTTCAATTGGCTGGATAAAATAGTTGACTGGAGATGTGCGCTCGATCACACGGTAGGGACCTTCATATTTCGGGAGTAGTTTGGAAGAAAGGCCAGCTACAGAGGTCGGGATTGAGAGCCATACAAGGGAACCAGGAAGGAACATGGGCTCAGAAGTGGCGGAGCCATCACGAATACTCTTCTGCCGCTCTTGGTCATGCGTCGTAAAAGTCTTGGCAAGCTCGCGACACTCTTCAGCAAGCCTGGCGGTCTCGGAAATAGGTGTATGCTCAGATAGATCCGGCGTGTACGGGAGTATCGTGTCAATGGTGTGTGAAGGGTGCCTTCCGTACAGCAACAAGAAAGGTGAAAAACCGGTCGTGCTCTGAGGGGCGGTGTTGTAGGCGTAGGTGACGAAGGGCCGTATAGTATCCCAATTCGTGTGGGTAGCGGCGACGTACATCGACAGCATGTCGCCGAGGGTGCAGTTAAAGCGTTCGGTCAGACCATTCATCTGCTGGTGGTAAGCAGTAGTTTTGCGGTGGACAGAATGGCACTCACTGAGAATGGCGTCGACGACTTCTCACAAGAAGACACGGCCTTGATCGCTGATAAGCTCAAGGGGTGGATTATGGCGTAGTATGAATCGATGCAGTAGGAAGGACGCAACATCACGCGCAGTAGCCGCAGGAAGAGCGGCGGTTTCGGCGTATCGCGTTAAATGATCTACGGCGACGATGGCCCAGCGGTTGCCAGTGGACGTCAGAGGAAGTGGTTCATACGAATCGATACCTATGCGCCCAAACGAACGGTCAGGGCAAGGTAACGGTTGCAGACCGGCTGGTGACATGTGTGCGGACGGTTTGCGCCGTTGGCAAGCGAGACAGGAGTGAACGAACTGCTGGACGTAGCGGTACAACCCGCGCCAGAAGTAGCCTTGTCTAATGCGATGGTAGGTTTTGAATACCCCAGAGTACGCGCATTGTGGATCAGAATGGAAGGATTCACATATCTCCGACCACAGACTGCGGAGTATCACGAGTAGCCACTGCCGGCAATCGGCGTCGTAATTGCGTCGGTGTAGGAGGCCGTCACGAATGGTGAAATGGTGAGCTCGACGACGCAAGGCACGCGTGGATGGCGTTGCAGACGGATCAGAGGGCAAGTCGATCAGCTGGGCGATCCAATTATCCTTTTGCTGTTCGGTAGAGATGATGTCAACATCAATGGCAGAAACAGCAACCGAGGATACTGAGCAGAGCACGTCAGCTTCAGGCAGAGGGGAGCGCGAAAGGGCGTCGGCGTCAGCATGCTGGCGTCCGTTGCGGTAGAGCACGCGGATGTCGTAGTCTTGTAAGCGAAAAGCCCAACGGGTGAGGCGGCCTGAGGGATCCTTCAATGATGACAGCCAGCATAGTGCATGCTGGTCGGTGACGACATCGAATAGGCGACCACACAAATAAAGTCGAAACTTTGTAAGGACCCAGACGATCGCCAGGCACTCTTTTTCCGTGACGGTGTAGTTTGTCTCGGCTCTTGTGAGCGTACGGCTTGCATATGCCACGACATAATCAGGGAACCTAGGTTTACGCTGCGCCAGGACAGCGCCGAGGCCTACACCACTGCGTCCGTGTGCACCTCCGTTGGGGCCCTAGGGTTGTAGTGGCGGAGAATGGAAGGAGACGTCAACAAATGGTGGAGCTTCAAGAACGCGTCCTCGCACTCTGACGACCACGAATTCAGAGGCCCGTTACTTCCAAGGAGCTTCGTCAGCGGTGATATAATCGTGGCAAAGTTTCGTATGAAGCGTCGGAAGTATGAGCACAGGCCCACGAAACTACGCAGTTCGTGACGAATGCAGGTTTTGGGAATTCGGCCACAGCCCGAAGCTTGGCTGGGTCAAGAAGAATGCCATCCTTGGATGGTACGTACCCTAGGATGGTGAGTTGGCGTGCTGCAAAATGGCAATTCTTCAGATTTACTTGCAAGCCGGCATTGCTCAGACGTGCGAAAGCTTTTTTTAGACGTTGGAGATGCGTGGAGAAATCTGGAGCGAAGACAACAATAACATCGAGGTAACACGAGCACGTGTGCCATTTCAAGTTGCGCAGAGCGGTGTCCATCATGCCCTCAAATGTCACAGGCTGCATTACACAGACCAAACGGCATGACGTTGAATTCGTACAAGCCGTCGGGTGTGATGAAGGCAGTCTTCAGTCGAGCGTCATCAGCCAGGGGTACTTGCCAGTACCCCGAGCGCAGATCGAAAGAAAAAAATTGGGCTCCGTGAAGGCTGTCAATGGCGTCGTTGATGCGCGGCAGTGGGTAGACATCCTTGTGAGGGATCTTATTGAGCCGTCTGTAGTCCGCACACAACCACCTTTCTCCGCAACGAGAACAACAGAAGACGCCCATGGACTGTCCGAGGGCCGAATGACGTCGCGTCGGAGCATACCGTCAACCTTGTGGTGTACACGTATCCAGAAGGAGTACGGCCACCAGCGTGGGTCCGGTCTTAGCGAGCCACAGGGCACGCGTTAACCGTCGCCGTGGCGGGAAACACGATACTGCTCAAGTCGCAACACTTTATTGTGGCAACACCAAACGCAGTACAGCCCGTTGCAAAAAGGCTCGGCGGGAAAGCAAGTAGGCTTATCCACGCCACGGGCACAAAGTACTACACAGGGTGCCACGAGCACGTCTCCGCGGTAAAGGTAATCCACGGAGACACCGGGACAAAGGGGCCCGGTTGCTCGAGCGAGGGCAAAGGCGCTCGCGTTGGCTTCGAAGGGAGATGGGTCGGCGTAGCTAGGCCACGCACTAGGACACCGTACTGCCCTTCGGCCGTGAGTACGCAGCGGGGCGACAAAAGATGAGCGTTCGCATCGGGCGCGAGGCGCCGTCAGCGAAGTCCGACGAGCCCCGAGCGACGGGACTCGACGGACGAAAAGAATGCGTGGCTCACCGTTTGAAGTCCCGGACTGTACTCACCGCTCCCGACGCAGCGCGCGAAAAACCTCTCGGGAGGCTCCCCGCGCGGCGCCACAGACAACATCCGCTACCGGGTGAGGGAGTGAAACGTCACTCCGCCCTTCCCAGCGCGGCAGACAGCAAAGTAGGGCAGACATGTCGGGACATGAGAATTGGAGAAAGGCGGGAAAGCCCGCGCAAAGGCAGCGGGCCAGCCTCAATTCCCACAACCTGCTCGTTAATTTCCCGGCGTTCAGCAGGCGACACGTGGTATGGATGTTGCCGTAATGGTGGATGGGCACCAGTGTCGATGCGATGCGTAACAACGGATGTGCGACCGAGAGAACTTCGCCCGACATCGAAAGAACGATATTCTTGCAACAGGTCCTGAAGTTGGGAACGCTGTATGGCCGTAAGGTTGTCAGCGAAGGAGGGGCCAGATACATAAGCAGATGACGAATGAGAACTGGAAACAGCATTGATGGTACACGACCTGGGACCGCGCGTGTCATCGGGTACGTCCAGGACTTGTGCGTCGTCGACTGGTTCCACTCTGCCGAGACATTCCCCTCGAAGCAAGGTAACAGCGTGCGGAGACGGGTTGGTTACAAAAATAGCAGCGTTGCCCTGGTTGACCTGCATGGTCGCGAAAGGTACTAGCAGCCCTTTTCTGCTGCAAGCGCGGTCAGATGGCGAAACAAGTGAAATGGTGTCCGAGAGACCGGCACAGTAGACAGACACAGCCGTCGTCGAGTTTTGAGGCACTGTTGTATCGTCTTTTGTTAGAATCTTGCTCAGTGTCGAGGGACTGTCTTCTGGCGTCAAATGCGAGAAGGGCGAGAGTTCAATTTCGGCGGCGGCATAATAAATGACGGCGTCATAGCGGGAGAGAAAATCCCATCCCAGGATGATGTCATGAGAGCATGCAGGAATGATGAATTGGGCGACATACAGAACGTCCTGAACGACAACGCGAGCTGTGCACCCTGCTGTAGGATGAATACGATGTGAGCTAGTGGTACGAAGGGACAACCCAGAAATTGGTGTCGTCACTTTTCGAAGCAAGCGGCAAAGGTTTTCGTTTATAACTGATACCGCAGCTTCAGTGTCATTAAGAGCAGATGCATGAACACTGTCCACAAGCACGTCAATGACATTGGGTGGGCGGCTCTGAGGGCTTTCACAATGCGATAGCGTCGCAGTCCTTGCCTCTGGGACTGCGACGACTAGTTTTCCCGCTCATGAGCAGCCGCACTTGGCCGCAAGGCGGACAGAAACCGATGTCGTGGAGGCGGCAACCTTCGTAAAGACAGACCTGGGCTAGACGATACTGGCACAGGCGGCAGTTCGTCGTTACACGAACGGCTAAGGTGGCCAGCAACAGGAGAAGAAATGGGAGCCGGCTGTAGTCGAGAGCAATAACGGGCTACGTGACCGGCGTAACCGCAAGCAAAGCAGTTGGGCCGGTTTCCGGTGTGCGCCATCGGTTTGCCAGGGTGGGTCTCGCCTGGAACGGTGGCTGGAAAGGCTGCATGGTGGGCTGAAATTGAGGCTGAGGGGTTGCGCCAACATACGCAGCCGGCATAACCGCTGCAAAGGGCGTAGGTCGTGCGGCAGCTTCAGCGTAAGTCAGTGGTGCAGGCGCTTGAACGACAGGAGGCGGCCTGGTGACCACGTGGGCGTAACCTGGGGGCACAGGGGCCGGAAGTTGTTGTGGGTGGTACACAGGTATGAAGTCCGCTATTTCCTGCTCAATCGCTCGGCGGATGGGTGGAAGAATGGTAGTTGCCGATTGTTGAACAGCCGGTGGGTCGGCAAAGGGAAGGAGAGAGAACTGGCGCGCGATTTCCTCGCGTATGAAGGACTTGAGGTCTGCCAGCAACACCACCTGATCACATCTCGCCTCCAAGCCTGCAAGCCCTGCATCTCGTGGTCTGGAGCGACGGGTCAACGAACGCCGCCGGCGGAGTCCCTCGTAGCTCTGGCACACCGTGATGACCTCATCTACTGTGCCTGGGTTTTCGGCAAGCAGCATCGTGAAGGCATCATCGTCAATGCCCTTCATGAAGTTCCGGATCTTGTCTGATTCGGACATGCTGTCGTTGGATTTCTTGCAGAGGTCCAGGACATCTTTATTTTAACAAGTGAATGATTCACCGACCTGCTGTGCGCGTTCGCGTAAGCGCTGCTCGGTTTGCAGCTTACGAACGGCAGGGCGGCCAAAAACGTTGGTGATAGCAGTCTTGAAATCGGACCAGGTTGCGAACTCGGACGCGTGGTTGGCGTACCACAAACTTGCAACGCCCGCAAAGTAGAACACCAAGTTTGTCAACTTGCCGTCCTCGTCCCATTTGTTGGGGACACTCACGCGCTCGTAAAGGGCGAGCCAGTCCTCCACGTCAGTGCCATCGGCGCCCGTGAAGATGGGTGGATCGCGGATCCTGGGGACACCGGGACAAGAGGGTGGCATGGGAGGAGGCGTTTGCTGAGAGGCGTCATGGGACATGGTAGATTGCAGGGTACGTGAGCGTAGTTCCAAGAGCATCGAAGGGGATCGTAGCACTCTCCACCAATTTGTTATGGCGTTTATTAGAAGGCACACAGCGAGTATACACAACGCTGACAGTAACGGCCAAGCACGGACTTTCCGCGCGAGCGGCGTCCTTTTTGGGTAGACCCACTAGAAAGCACTTGAGAGTTCGACCCATTTCAGTGTTCGGCGGCTTCTCTACAATTTATTTATCGATACTGCAGGCCAATATGCCGGCCCATGCAGGAGGGGCAAATACAATATTACAATGACAAGGCATTCACCGAAACACTAACAATGCAAGGGAAAAAACGTACAGAGATGAATGGACGTGAAAGCGAGCGAAAAATCAACTTGCCGTTGGCGGTAGCCGAAGCTACAATATCAGGATTACACGCGTGCAGTCAACTGCCCTGGAGTGTGGCGTGAATATTGTATGTATTTATGTATGTGTCCAGTTCTTCGAGTTTTAAGGTGTCATTAACGCGCAATATTTTGAAAGATAGGCTTAGTGGGTGACTTGTATAGCACCGACCTATCGTGTACGCGCTGTCTGCCACGATGAAAATATAGGCCGTCAGTGCAGATAGTGAAATCGAGGCTGCGATGGCAAGTTGCCACACCTTGTAGTTTCTACACTGCGCATAATAAATTAAAATGAGCTAGCTTTATCGCTTGCTTGCAACGTAAAAAATATTTGGCACAGATAGCCTGGCATGACAGACTGTTCTAGCATGAGCTGAAACTGTTTTTGTACATACCGTAAAACCACATGAGCCCGACGATTTCACAAATGGCGAGGAACAGAACAGCGCCTCCTCCAGCGTAGGTGTCCATAGGATTCAGGACGTACTGCCCACCCTGAAAGTAAAAGCAAACAAAAGAATTACATTCTGCGTGCTTAATTAAACAGCAATGTGGTGGCGTTCGAAAAAGCAGCTCTTTATGCAAAGTGCCTCGGAAAGCAGCGCGCAGGCTTCGCGCTCGTCTCGCGTATTACACATACATGATCTGTCGTCTTAGTACATTCTGTCACGACGAAAACATAATCCTTAGGCAGGTACACAAATAAAGCTTGCGATTTTGAGTTAGTTAATTTCACAGTCCTATCGCAAGGCATCTTTTATGCCTATATTTATGCCCGCTATCTCAAGGTGACGGCATTGCTCAAAAAGCCCTCTTTGGTAGTGAACGTTCATCTATAGCACCGGATAGACGCTGCCGATACATGTGAATTCGTTTGGAAGGTGGCCCTGAGCAGTTCTAGTATTCACCTGAACTTCCACCGACAGATTGCTATGACGTCACACCAAATCAGCCATCTGTTGTTTTGTTTACGGCATTCATGTCTAAGAGATTTTGGTAAAAAGATTTTTAATGTATAGTGGCCCCTAACGCGTAATTTTGGGTTAGGGAAGTAACGTGGCAGAGTTAGTGAATCAAAATGGCACGCCTATATGCACACAATTTCATCATATTTCGCGCTTCGGTATTGTTCAGTCTAACATCTGCCTTATTGTCAAACATCGGTATAACGAGGTCGATTATTAAAATGGCTTCCTATAATCTGCTACTCTATCACTACAAACGTAATTTTTCGCAACAGAAGGACAGCGAAGTAAATCTACAGTTTAAATTGGTATACCATGCAATCGTATTTCGTTCAGTCAAGCCTCAAGCTGAGTCCACTTTAACATTTTGGAGTGTTTCTTTAGGCCAGCTGAGAAGTGTGGGCCAGGAAGCATACCTGTGTGACGCAGGGCAGACCGACGAGGAAGCACAGCATGCAGATTCCGAAGGTAAGAGGAACCTTGTACCGTCTGGACCTGGAAAATTCGTTGTAGAATGCGGTCAGGAAGGTCTCCAGCAGCGCGAACTGTCAAGTAAAGAAAATAAAACCTGTACAGAGGCTAAAATATATGGCAACGCTTAAAAGGGAATTATAATGCGATATTGAATATGGTCCCTCCAACAGCGCTGTCGCCGGGCTGTGACGTTACAGACGGCCCTCGTGCGGCCCTTGCATGAATGATTTAGAAGGCGTCCAAAGACGATGTCACATGGCTACAGAAAAACAAAACTTTCTAACTTGGCCTATAAATTAAGCTTAGCACAATTGCATTTGCTGTGGGAGCCTGGGCAACATTCTGCTTTCTGCTACATGCATTCGGCATACGTATATATCAGCGCTCCGGCCGAACAAGTATGTGCTTACCACAACACGGCGAAAACACATGCTCCGAGTGGAACACACAGTATAAGCGAAGAAAGCCATTCATAACAAAAAGAAGCTTACCTAATAATCACTTGAACATCCCATCGAGACGCGTACAGAAACGCCGGGCAGAATGACATACCACAATATATCCGAATCATACGTTGCTTCAGACACTTGTACGCAGTTAGGACGCGAACTACTAAGGAATGATTTTAAGGACTAATCGTGTATCATTCCAGAGCTTAATATTAGTTCGAACGGGACCAAGTACGTTTAACTATTCAGTCCTCTGTCGTTTTACCACAACATAACAAGGACAGAAAGAGCGCTCTTTCTGTCCTTGTTTCTTCTATAGTTTCGTCGTAACTACTCGTAGTCTTGCAATGTGCAAATATGTTGACTCCCAATCACCAACTAGCCCAAGCATCTGTCTTATCAAATTGCGGCAACATGATCGATACCTTTCAAACTTTGGTCCTTGGATACCCATCTTCATTTATTAAAACGCAGGCTACCGAGGTGTCCTAAGACTTGTAAAACTGTGGAAGAATTCATGAAGGCCACAACAATGATGCATCATTGATAGGCATCCACCCTCTGCATTATCTGGTTTTTCGTACCTGTGCAGCAACTATACCACAGTGAAGGACGTCTAATATTCTTTTGAAATGTGACATTTTCAGTATGACGCATGCTTTATCGTTACAAATTAATGATAACATGTTCTAGGAAGCCTTTCATTATTCCTAAGGGTGTAAAGGAGTTCAGGCCAGCTGAATACGTGAACAAATTTTCTGGATGATGACCGTGGTCCATAGAAAACACCAAAGCCAACTATACATAACCACAATTACTTGCATAAAATGCCGATGAGATGATAGCTGCAGTAAAAAAATTAAGTAAGAGTAATAGTAACACACAAAAGCACACTGACTTCTTTGTAGGCACAGTGTTTAATCAAGCAGTGGATCTACAAATTACCGCTGAATGAAGCATTACTTAGCTAATAAATAACCAAGAATTGTAGACATGAAAACTACACAATTCGCCTCCACATAATGTAAAAGTAAGAAGCACATACCTTTTGAAGTGCCAGCCTCAAGTGCAGTTTTCTGCTTTCGCTCTTCATACTCCTTGAGGAACGTCCAGAAGCTGTCGTACTGCTTAGAATTCCTGCGAAATACAAACACTGAACGCTTCTGCATAGCAAGAGGGCATGCAATCTATGTCAAAGACAATTCATAAGAGAGAACTTTGGCGCTGCGATCACTCAGCCACCTCGGGATTGATTGAAAGCGCACCAATTAGCCTAGTCTTCGTGGTTGCGGCTTCAAACGCATTTGTGGCCTTGTTTATTGTGGTGTTCTGGTTTTGTTTCGAATAAAGGAATGAACCGTTATGAACTTCACAAGCTGATTCGAATTAGTGGGCCTAAAAGGTTTAGGTGGTGAAGTGCAACTGCTGAACATTTGCCGATCGTTATTTCGTGACAAAGCAACTTCAATCCTTGTGAGACCAAATGGAGCTGAAAAAGCAAAGATCAGGCAAATTTGTGGACGACTCATAGTTATCCCGCTGGCTGAAATATGTGCATTGCAGCTTCCCTAGACAGCAGTGCACCTCACCTAGTAACATAATAAGAGGATGGGTTAAAAGTCAGCCCGATACATTGACATTATAGGGAGGTGGGGCACAGTGACCCACTTTGGTGCCCCTGAAGAGGAACCCTGCGATTGCCTATGCCTGTACATATAGTATTGTCTACTACTGAAAGTCGTAGAACATGGATTATATACATAGTGTTAGTACAAAGGCTAACAAAAAGCTGTTATAGTTGTAAAAGATGTGCGTTGTCTAATGCATCTACTAAGGTGTAACAGAGTGGGTATACTATGGGCCTGACATTTTCTCTAAATGCGAATTAGTGAGAAGCCAATGTAGGGAACACCTAAACTTGTTGTATAAATCGGTACTGCCATAAGAAGGGGTTTGGTGATCAAATGTGCAAAAACAAATGAAATCTGCTTGTATTGAGGCTTAGATATATTGGCTTCATGGCCAGATAGATGCATTTGCCGATTCCTGCAAGACAATCTGCCAGCAAAGCTAGGTTGTCTGCACGCACCAGCCGAGGGGCTCCATTCTGGTAAGATCACTTTGAATGAACATGTTGTTTGCATGATGTAGACTCTCAGAAGTCTAATGACCGAAGTTGACTACTTGCCAGGCTTTCTCAACTGGCCAGTTAGCACACACTGTAAGCAACATTGTAGAGGCATCTTTTACACAAAACATGGCTAGGGTCTCTGTTGTAAAGTACGTGGGTTTCTGTTGCCCACTACACCTTTTACAGATCTATGAGGCGGAAAACGTGTTCCCAAGTTGCTTTCTTAGCATGAGCAACAATTAACAGACAGAATACATCCTTGCATTAGCACTTGGCCAAATTTTCATAGTTCCTTAGCTTTTGCGGCCTTCCCACATGATTTGCACTAAATTGTCCCTATATATTTCTGTTAGCTGCTCCACAAAAGTCTTCAAGCTTTGTTTTTTTAAAATAACTACTAGTTATTCACAGTCGAAGTTGTAACCTCCCTAAATGTTTAAAAGTGCTTACGTAAGGCCTTAATTTGGGCTATAGAAATATACATGTGTTCTGGTTCGTACAATATATGAGCATCAAAGCGCCTGCCTGACCTTAAACCAATAGTTACCTCAATATACAATCTTTCTTGGAGCACATCAACAATTTTCAAAATAATATTTACGTTACCGCATACAGTTCATACGAGCTTGTGTTCTCCTTACCACATTTGTATTTTATAGCAATATTTATGCTGATTTCACGGCAATGTAATTGGAGCATTCGCAGTTTCAATTGTTTTCTAAATGACGCGCTAGCTGTGACTATCTAGACCTTCCCAAGTAGTGACAGTATTATGGGCGCACTTTCTGAGGCGTATCGGTGAAGCACAGACTGTTTCGCACATGTGGGGAAAACTAGGGACACAATGCAATACGCGCTCCGCGTACTCCCGTAAGTGTGAAAAAAGCCTGTATACAAATGTCAGGCTAAGAGCACGCGTTGATACAATTGTTACGATTATAAGAGACGCCCTAGTGAAGGGCTCCGGAAACTTGGACAACCTGTGTTGCTGTGGCTATCTATATTAGGTACACGGGCCTCCAACAATCCGCCTCCATTCAAATGAGGCCGCAGCAGCTGGGTTTCGGTGCCGCGACCTTTGGGTCAGCGCAGTCGATCCCCGTACCAACTACACCACCGTGGCGGTCGGCGCGTTGATACAGAACACATAAAAGAACATCGGCCTACCTGTTGATGGGACTGTTGTCGCCAAAAAATATTCGAGAAAGATCATGTCCAAACAGGGACAGATTCTCCCGTTCCCCAGTTTGACTCTTTTTCCGTGCTGTCGGTTGGACGCGGACAGAGTCATTTGGTGAGCGTTCTCGTAGGGCACGATTTCTAATCGCACAGCGGCGATCATCTGGGTAGTCGCCACTGTCGCGTCTGGTTGAACTGTGCCATCGGCCGTGCTCTTTGTGGCCACCGTCGGGATCTCCGTGATCGCCACTGCAATACCTCGACGACGAGCTGCATCGTCGTCCGTGTTTGCTACGATCGCTGTCGCCCCGGTCTTCGCTATCCTTTCGTTTGCGACTGGACTTGTGATAGTGCCTCCTATCGTGATCTCTACCACTTGTGGTTGGTATTAACGTTCTTCGCAACAAAAACCCAGAGAACGAAACTGCAGCGCGAGACGGCCATGTGATTATGTTTACGTTGCGTCTGAATGCCGATGTTGATGCAGCTTTTGTTTCTAGACTAATGAACATATTGAGAAGCTATATCATGGCTGCTGGATAGCTATATTAACCAATATACTGGCTATTTGAAGCACCTAATAAAGTTTACCGGTAAGTTAAAATGTTTCCCGTAGCTTTTACAAATTCGACATGGCACTTCATTTTAAATGGCGCTCAATTTAAAAGTGCTACAAATGCTCAGTTTCAAAGATATGCCTTTATAAAAGGCTACACGTATTCAGTATCAGCCAGGTGTCCAAGCTTGTGGAGCGAAGTTATTGAGTGCGAACGTTGATATGAACATGTGGTTACACAAATCAGAAGCTTTGTGTAATGTTTTGATTGGACCAGCCATAACGACAATAACACGCCACCCACAATGCTCGATACGACTATCACACGTACCGGCTTTTTAATGTGCCTGTTGGCGAAAATGCTCCCACTTTGTCCGCAAAACACGAGTATGGAAAGCCACAGAGTTAATATACTGACTCTGTTATAGTAACTTAACGTAAAAAGCAGCTCTCAAACATGGTGTAATCACAGAACACCTACGTGTAATCTCAACAGAACTGTATGACGCAAACCAATTGCAGCCAAAGGCATAGCCAGTAAAGGCTGACAACACACCGGCCCCCCTTATACCGAGTGTGTTCTGTGCTGTCTGTGCCGAGTACGCCGTGGACTCCATGGTTAAAGTGTAGTACTAGAACTGTGGTACGGTGAAGCAGCGCTTTGAGGCGAGCGCTTTCCGACTCACCTGAGCTCCGTGGAGTTCGTGTCGTACATCGGCTTCTTCGACAACCAAGACAAGTGTATGCATATGATAACAGTTTCGATTCGTGCAGTGGCGCTGTCCACATAGATAAAAGAACGATACCTAGTGTGTACTCATCGCTGTTTACTTTAAGCCGTGTGCGAGCTCATGCATTGTGACGCACTGCGTCTCGTACTCTGCGATTTAAAAGGCTGTGTCGTCTGCTTGCAGCGCGTTTTCTCAGCTGTCAACGAGCGTGGTTCATTCGTGGATGTGTTCTAAGGTGGTCGCCTGAGACAACGGTTTAGCTCTAAAACGTGCCGTAGCGAAGGTGGGGAGTTGTTTTGGATTCAGGTTTGCTCGAAGTAGAATGAAATTTCCCGAGCCCACCACTTCGGCGTTATGATAGCGGTTTTAGAAGGCGGGTTGGGATCTCAACTAGAGAAAGGCTGATTCGTCGCCCACGTTAATTAATTTCAGTTTGTTTGATAATTGCTGCTCTACTACTAAAACACAGTTAGTGTACCTAGATGCTTTCCTGGGCTTAACTGCCCGTTTTGTTCGTTCTACATGTGCGCAGCAGTCGCCTTCGACAGATAGCTAGCACTGGTATAGGAGAGTACTGCTCTTAATAATAATTAGTACTAATGATAATCAGCACGCTGTAAGACATGAAAGTAACTCGAGAAAATAACAAGAGAAAAAAGCGGAAATCCGTCATTAACGCGTGAAATTCAGCTAAACCTTTATAAAACTCTGGACACTTTTGAATTGTAATTTTAAGTACTAAAATGCAATACAGCAGTAAATGAAAAAAAATGCGCAGTGTGGTGTTCATGCTTCAATGCAAAGTGAATAAAAAATTCTGCTGTACTGTTGAACGTGTTAAAATTAGAAGTAAAATTAAGCTAAAGTGCTGACAAAAGTTCCTATATTATGGATTCAGGAAAGGGAAATTTATTTTGCTGTGAATAACGTACTACAGTATTATGACTGGCAAATCTACATAAGTAGCAAGTGAAAAATGCGCGGTAGAAGCCGGCTGCTCCATTGAAAAAAATAGATAACAAGATTTAACTTCAGTTCTAAGGTGATAGCGTGGTTTATCGCCTTACATAAACGGCCTGTTTAGCACCAAACAGGCCGAAACTGCGTAGTATATAAAGTTAAAAAATGCAAGCACGCCGTGCTTGGTGACATGAATATTTCAGCTTAAGGTTTCATGTATTATTTGATTGTAGACATATTTCCAATCGTTGTATATACTGCACCTGTGCAGTTTGCGCACTTCCCTCATCCGTAACAGGAAAGTCTGATTTCATATTGATCAATGTAGGCCGAACCAGGCAGCAGTGCAACGCCAAGACGACTGGTTACAGAAGTATGACTAATGTCATAGGCCCGAAAGGACCAGGCAGATATTAAGCTGGTAAAAACAGATGCTGCGGGTGTATGTATTGTTTACAATTTAGAGTACTATAGGTACTCTACTATAGGAGAGCCTGATGCCGTCCCGCACATTATTATTATAACGGTACTGTATGACAGCTCATATTACTTTTCACTTGGCCAGATCGGCTGAGAAGTGCTGCCCGGTACTGTTGCTCGGTTGGACCGTCTCCCATACAACCTCAGACGTGGAACTGGCCAAGATCAATATTAGTGACACGAATAAAACGTTATACATTCATTTAAACAAGTAGAATGCTTGCTGTCACTTTGGGTGGTATAGACTGAAAGCAACTGTTATGGCAGATTTTGTAGAATTGCACGAAATGACTCTTCAAGGCGAAATATGTCTGCCGAGCGCCGTCTGTAAACGTGATTCGAGCGAGGCGGACGTGGTGGCGCTGCCGTCAGCTGCGAGGCCATCGGCGCGGGCGGCATCCGACGGCGCGCGCGACTGCCAGCCCAACGTTTAGGCAAACAGTTGTTCCAGGCCGGCGTGGCTACAGTCCCATCACGTTTGACCCGCATGGCATTGTTACGATTATCGACAACCTGAAACTAACGTCTTCTTACGGTATTGATGGAATTAAAAGTAAATTTTTAAAGAATACCAAAGAATACAGTTCCTTCATCCTGAAATGCATATTTTCACAATCGTATCATGATGGTGCACTACCTGAAAACTGGAGAACTGCTGCGATTATTCCAGTACATAAAGGCGGTGATAAACATAGTCCACTTAACTATCGTCCTATATATCTCTCACATGTGTACCATGCAAAATAATGGAACATATAATATTTTCTCATCTGGTTATTTTTCTAGAGGATAACAGCTTCTTCTCTACAACTCAGCATGGCTTCCGAAAGATTTTTCTTGTGATACTCAACTAATTTCTTTTACTAATGATTTGCATTCATCTTTGGACTCTGCTTCTTTAACTAACTGTATATTTCTTGACTTTGCTAAAGCGTTTGATAAAGTTAACCATTCCCTGCTCTTATATAAACTAAGTGTTCTAAAGATTGACCCTGCAGTTTTTAACTGGATTCGTGCATTCCTTTCTTCTCGTGTTCAATTTGTCAGCACTAACGATGTTAATTCTTCCACTGCACCAGTTTATTCTGAGGTTCCTCAAGGATCGTACTTGGCCCCCTGCTATTACTAATCTATATAAATGACTTGCCTTCTACTGTTACTTCCAAAATTTGTTTGTTCGTTGACGACTGTGTGATTTACCGTAAAATATTTAATAATAATGATAATCATTCTCTGCAAGCTGATCTCAATAACATACTTGATTGGTGTCATATTTGAAAAATGGAACTGAACATTAAAAAATGAGAGTCCATGGGGATTTCTCGGTCGAGTACAACTTGTCCATCTTACTTTCTTCACAGTCATCCCCTCGAAACTGTTACATCTTACCGGTACCTCGGCGTCCACATAACTAACACTTTGTCCTGGAAATTACATACTGAAGATATAGCGTCCAAAGCCAATAAAACACTGGGTTACCTTCGCAGAAACTTCTTTCTTGCTCCATCGTCACTAAAGTTATTACTATATACCACATACGTCCGTCCTCAAATGGAATACGCTTCATCTGTTTGGGACTCCGGTCAGGTAACATTATCACACATGTTGGAATCCATTCAAAATCGTGCAGCTCGTTTCATTTTGGCTAACTACCATCGTTCAGCTAGTGTCACTCAAATGAAGGTATCGTTAAACCTCATCCCACTAGTTACTCGCTGAAAGCGCACTCGCATTTGCCTGTTTTATAAAATATTTTATTACAATCCGAAACTCCGTTCCCGTTTAATCCAAGCTGCTCCCTTCATTTCTCTTCGCCGTAATCACCAACAAAAAGTCACAGTCCCCCATTGCAACACAGTAACATATGCCCAATCATAAATCCCATGAACTTGTAATGAATGGAATTCCCTGCCTGCATCAATAACAAGCATTATTGAATCCATTCAATTTAAGAATATTCTTAAAACAATGATTACCTAATTACTCCTGTATGTTTGTTGAACAGTTTCTTCGTATTGCTTTGTGCCTTCACCATGTAATAAAAATAAAATTAGTGTTATCATTTGCTTTATTATGATGTGAGTTGTTAGGAGTATTCATTTTTGTACCCCAATTACTGACAATATTTTTATGCCATTTGCTTTGTATTCCTTGTTTTTTTCATTTTTGTGCATGCCCTTCCCGTCTAAAATGTACTGTTTACCCTTAGGGTAAAAATAAATGAATAAATAAAGTGTTCTGCAGTTCTACATTTTACCGTGGCGTAGAACACAAGAATTCCGTGATTGTTGCTGCGACCCGAAATGTTGGTTCGTGGCATAGAAAACTGTGTGGTTCGTGGTAAGCAGATCGAATGGTTCCGTTCACATCTCGTCAACAGCAGGAATCAGTGTCTTTGTATTGTGCATTGTCGTGAATTAATTTTTAAGTTATTTAATTGAATTTGCGATACTGTCAACTTTCTTGCTAGGGTCCTTACAGAGAGGGTAACATAACAAAATATTATAGTAAAAAAGAGCGTCAGACTCACAGCACAATCCTGTTCTCCTGCCTAATTAAGAAGCTCGACCGTCAAAGTGTGATCTCATCCTCGCAAAACCAGTATTATGCTCACTTTACAATGGCCTCAAATGGAACACTTGTTTGTGCTACTTAGATGATGTGCTGGTATTCTCGCCAGATTTTCCCACGCACCGTGATCGCTTGGAACAGGTTCTACGCTGCCTTTCTGCAGCTGGCCTCCAACTAAACTTGAAGAAGTGTCACTTTTGAGCACGCAAGCTGACCATTCTCGGACACGCCGTGTCGAAGAATGGCGTTCTCCGTGACCCCACTGAGCTACGTGCTGTTAGCGAGTTCCCGATGCCCGCGTCTCTCAAGGAGCGGCGTAGTTTCATTGGGCTTTGCTCATACTTCCGCCGCTTCGTCCGGGATTTCACCTCGATCGTAGCAGCTCTGAGTGACCTACTTAAGAGAAACCGCAATCTATCTGCGTGGTCTCCAGCCTGCGACAGTGCTTTTGCGAAGCTCCGTGAACTGCTAACAACACCACCCATACTGTGACATTTTGATTCAAGCGCTCCCATAGAAATCCACACGGATGCTAGCGGTGTCGGTCTTGGTGCTGTACTCGCCCAACGAAAGTTTAGTTACCAAGAATATGTTGTTGCGTACGCGAGCCGCACTCTTACAGTAACAGAAGCAAATTATTCGGTAATTGAGAAAGAATGCCTAGCAATTATCTGGGCCATTACCAAATTTTGATCTTATCTGTACGGCCTCCCTTTCGATGTTGTAACTGATCATCACCCGCTCTGCTGGTTATCCTCCCTCAAGGATCCCTCCAGACGCTTGACACGGTGGGCTTTACGGCTCCAAGAGTAAGACATCCGTGTGATTTGTTGCTCAGGCCAAAAGGAGCCGATGCCGATGCTCTTTCGCGTTCTCCTGTTTCTGCTGATATTACGAGTGTCTCCATTCAAGACAACTTACTTCCACTATCAGGACCCATCGACATGGCTGCGGAGCAGCGCAAAGATTCGTGGATTGCGTCTCTGATGGATTACTTATCTGAAACACTCGCCCACCCGCCATCTCGAGCACTACACCGGCAAGCCTCTCACTTCGCCATCCATGACGGAATACTTTATCGCCGCAACTACCACCCTGACGGCCGCAAACGGCTACTCGTCATACCCAGGCATCTCCGTGCCAGCATATGTGCTGCTTTCCATGCTGATCCGCAGTGTGCGCACGCCGGTTTGTTTAAAACCTACGCCAGGCTACGTTTTCGGTTTTATTGGCGCGGCATGTACACATTCTTTCAAAAGTACATTCGATCTTGCACAGAGTGCCAATGCCGCAAGCACGATCCTAGCCGTCCTATTGCACCAAAGCAGCCGCTACCACGCGCCGTGTGACCATTCGACCGGGTTGGGATAGACCTTTATGGTCCTCTGTCATACACATAAGGTGGGAATCGATGGATAATGGTAGCCATCGAGCATCTCACGAGATATGCAGAAACGGCCACTCTAACAGCCGCGACGGCACGTGACATCGCGTCTTTCCTCCTGCAACGTTTTGTTCTGCGTCACGGTGCTCCACGTGAACTTTTGAGCGACCGAGGCCGCGTCTTTCTTGCGGACGTTATTCAAAAACTTCTTGCAGAATGCGACGTGATTCACCGCTGTACTACCGCATATCGCCCACAAATAAATGGCTTGACCGAGCGTTTCAACCGTACTCTTGGCGACATCCTTTCAATGTATGTCGCCTCCGACCCCACCAACTGGGATCTTAGCCTTCCCTACGTAACGTACGCTTACAACACGGCACCTCAAGCGACGACAGGCTTTTCTCCCTTCTTTTTACTCTATGATCGAGAGCCATCATCTCCAATCGACACAATCGAACACCAACCCGACTCATCCGAAGGAACACCAGTTTCCGAAGCCGCTCGGTATGCGGAAGAATGTCGACAATTTGCTCGCGCCCTTACAACACAAGAACAAGGGCTACAAAAATTTCGTCCCGACGATGGACGGTCCCACTGCCAGTTTTCGCCCAACTCTCTTGTTTGGCTGTGGGTGCCTCCCACTGCTGCTCCTGGTACATCTAAAAAGTTCATCAGCAGGTTCCATGGGCCTTCTCGCGTCATAGAAAAAACTTCCGCTGTCAACTACCTCATCGAACCCCCAACGCCTACTCCAGACCTGCGTCGCCGAGGACGCGAAATCGTACACGTGGATCGTCTCAAACCGTATCACGAACCACTTGTTGTCACGACACCTTAGAACACCTACTTGGCTCCGTCTTCAGCGAGGGGTAAATATGTAATGATGAATGGAGGGGGTCATGCACAGCTCGGAAAACACATCGTCAGTGCTAAGCACGAGACTCTTGCGCCGGACGTTATCGCTGCTTTCGTTAACTAGGCCTACGCTCCTACCTGATTTCAAATAACAGTTCTGACTGTCACAGTTCTTTATTATATTACGACTAACATCAAGGTACTTCTTTGTTTTTTTTTCCGGGCCGAAAACAAACTAGTTCGCTCGGAGCAAGATATTTACTGTGGTGGACATGGGATTGAAGTTGTCAATTAACGTAAAATTCTAGTCGTTACACTTAACTCGAATCTCATGGGACACTCACATCGACCATTTGCGAAAAAAAGAGCAATGAGGTTAGGACGATTTATTGATATGTGGGATTTAACGTCCCGAACCAAATGAGCAAGTTATGTCACGTTGTCGCTATATTTTACTACTGCAAGTGAAAATGTAAATTGATTATGCACTATTTGCATCGCATATTAATTATTGTAATTTGGTGTGGTTAACGGCTAGACAATAAAACATCAAGAGAATTTACTTATTGCAAAAGAAAGCCGTTCGCAACGTCGCCAATGTTGATTAGGCGTCCTTACACAGAACATTATTTCGAGTCGTACGACATAGTGAAAATATATCACACGTGCGCGTTTCGCGTTATGCGTACATTTCACGCGTCCTTGCCCACCATTAAGCATTTTATCACATCATTTACAACGCTTCAGCAATACAGTAATCCTCGCACACACCCCACTCACACATAACTATCACTTTTCCGCAATTTTTATTACGGCATTCTTTGAAACACAACCTTTCATCGATTCTCAGTTGATACGATGATGTAGGGAGGTCCGCGTCAACATAAGTAACAATAATTTAGGTGGTTTAACGTCCCAAAACCACGATATGATTACGACAGACGCCGTTGTGGAGCATTCCGGAAAATTTCGACCACTTGTTTCTTAACGTGTCCCTAAATCTGTAGGTACACGGATCTCAAGTGTTTACGTCTCAATCGAAAATGTGGCCGAGATTCGATCTCGCGACCTGTGAGTCAGAAGCCGAGTACCATAGCCTCTAGACCACCATGGTGGGTACGTTCACATCAGTACCACAACTGTTTTTAGAATCAGCAATCTTGTAATAAATTTTTATAATGAAACTATTTTTATAACTAACATATCCTTGGAGTGAATGATGATGAGTGAGGCGAAGCGTTCGTCCATCCGGACGTCTGTGCATGTGCCAGTGCGTATGATCGCGTTCGAGAATGCAGACGGCGCGCAGAAACACCGACGAGACGCGAGCCAAGGAAGCCGAGCGCAAGCGTCTACAACACGCCCGGCGCTCTGCTTCGTCCATCGCCCACCAACGATCCGCCACGTACGGCGACTATCCAGGAGACTGAGAGGGGCACTTCATACGGCTCTCTCAGAGGACACCCGGGCACTCGTTCTCCGCGTACTCAGGCACAGGCCGTGCAGCATCCAATCGGAGAGTAGCAGTACAACGCTACTAGAATATTCTCACTCAACTGCGAGAGTGAGAGAGAGTAAGAATTTATTAGAAGGACAGAGAGGTCGGGCTGAGCTAGTTTGCTCTAGCCTGCTACTCTACACAGAGGATAAGGAAAAGGGGAAGGAAATAGGGAGGAAGGGTGATGATGGGGACAAGAAGAGGTGGTGCGTATGTACAGTAGCCACTTAGCATAGTACCCTACAGTCTAGTTTCTAGTCCAGTCTAGAACAGCCTTTGTAGCAGTTTTCGACACTGTTTGGTCATTCATTGCTGACAATATGTGGCTTTCACTTAATGGTGTTCGTCCAATGCTTGCCAACTTTGCAGTTAGCCTTTTTCTTTGCGCCGCGTATAATATACAGTCACAAAATCTGTGAGCTATCGTTTCGCGCACTTGGCAGCGTTCACTATTCAGGGCTGTCCGCACGGCCGATTAGGTGGGTGTAGTGCCGAGTGAAGGCGACGCCCAGGTGAATTCGGTGCAGTATATTAGCGTGTCTTCGGCTGATTTTATCTGGAAGACGAAAAGTCATACTGGGGTCTGTTTCTCGCAGGCGCTTGTTCCGGTGATCTGGTAGTGACCAGTAAGTGGCAGCGCATTCGCGCATGAGTGATCTCAACAATGTGTTGACGTCACTTCGTGAGTACGCTACTTTGACGTGCATAGGAGCGTTGTATATTGCCGCTCTTGCTTCGCTATCGGCTGTTTCGTTGCCAACCAGGCCGCAGGGTCCAGGAATCCATTGAAATGTAATCAAGTGACCGCTCCTGTGTGTTAGGTCAAATGCTTGGACGATTCCTATCGCTAGCTCCTAAAATTGGCCTATTCTTGAGCAAGAATGGATAGCTTGAAGCGTTGATTTTGAATCAGACAGAATCGTCCATTTATGCGGTGCTTTCGTCGTTCACAAATTTTATGGCTTCTTGTATAGCAACAAGTTCTGCAGCTGTCGAAGATGATCTATGATCTTATTTGTACTGTCGGGAAATACTGAGTTGAGGGATCACGAAGGCTGCAGCTGAGGCGGATGAAGTTACGGATCCATCGGTGTAAATGAGCACAGAGTCGCTGTATCGGTCATCTAAGTGTGCCAAGGTGAGTTGCTTGAGGGCAATATAAGAAACACTGCGACCTTATACGAAATTCCACGTATGTGAAGGCACACCAGTGGTTTAGTCAATGTCCATGAAGGCACTGCAGGGATTACGGCAGGTGCAAAGCCTCAACTGCAATTTGTATGTACTTCAATGAGACAGAAGCTGTGTATTATATACTGTTCGGGAATATACTGCCTTCTTTTCTTTCTCGTCTCTTCTTCTCTCGGTTACGGCGTGACGCATGACAAGGTTAGACTAAGAGGAGCTTCGCCCCTAAAAAAGTGTGTTAGCGAGACTCGAATCATGGTATTCGTAGTTGATGAGAAGGATGCCATTGCTGAACATTTTAATGTATATTTCTACAGTGTATTTTCAATTCCTTCGAAAACGGTTAGTCTTGAGCCGGTATCTAGCTCAGACTACGGAGATATTGTATCACTTTTATAGTTATCGTCACTATGCTTCTTAACCTGAAGACAAAGGCATAACCTGGTCCTGATGGCCTTACAAATGCGTTTTTTCGGCGTTATTCTGAAGCACTTGCCTCATTAATCACGTATATTTTTCGTGTTCTCTAATTCTTTATCATCTTCAGATCTACCGGTTGACTGTCGAACGGCTCGTATGGTGCCCGTACTCAAGGAATGAGACACTGCACATATTACGAGCTGTCGTACAATCTTGCTAACCAGTTCATGCTGCAAGATTCTGGAACATATTGTTGCCGATTACATAAATCGATTTTTAACGGACAGCAACATTCTTTCTTCATATCAGCGTGGGTTCGGGAAAGGTTTTTTTTACTGGTCGCGCAATTAACCGCGCAACTAACCTTACTGAAGCATTCCGTATGAAATCTTCCGCAAAAAACATGGACTCTATACACTTTCCTGATGAAGCATGCGGAAAAAGTATGGATTTATATGGAAGCACATTGAAGTTGTATGACATATACTGAAAGCCTGTTAAGGAAAATATAGAAGGATACGGAAGTCATGTCGTATATACGGAAAGTTTTTACGGAAAATATGGGTAGGATAAGGAAGTATGGAAAGCTTGACGGAGTACACGAAAACTTTCTTGAAGAGACTCTAAAGGCAACTATTAAGTCGACGTTGATTGTTGAAATAGCGTTCCAGAAACCTCGTAGTGCTACGTTTTTGCCAAGAGAGGGCCTATTCTAAAATAAAATCACGTTTTAGTGGTTCGCATTGGGTTAGTGCGCTTCAAGTTACCCGCCTCAAGTAGCGGACCGACCCGTCCATCTCACGTCGCTCTTGCCATGCACAACGTGTCCCGGCTTTACTGTGATAGTAGCAGCAGACCGTAAGCAGCAAAAGCCATATCGGCAAACACAACGACCTCCGAGATGGCGGGCGCATGCGCCCGCTCTTGGAGGCTATGGCAGAATTTCTTTTTTTGTTTAACTGCGCGCCGCTGGACGGCAACACATGTCCTGTGTAACGAGGGAGCCTTCATGTGCGCGCGTCTCCGTGTTTTAGGGTGGTGACAACTTCGATCATGGTTGCTTACAACAGGCTAGAACGGCTGCCATACTCGACGGGCCCCCATGTATGGCTTCCAGCATTTCCGTCAATTCGGACAAGTCGGGAACCCGAACAATCTCACACCCCAAATCCAGATGGTTGTACATCGCGGCCACAGCACCCAGGCATTCTCACTCCAAGGCTCTTGTAGTAGCATTTAGTGCGAGGATTTCGTCACAGCAGGTGCCAGATCCAGAGTGATGTGGTACACGCAGCTGAGACCGCCGCTTGCACACCCGCGCTGGTGGAGTGCGGAGGTATTGCCACCATTGAGGAGGTGCAGGAACGCAGTGCCGCGAGAACCAACATGGCACTTGTTGCCATAGAAACCGGCAACAATGTGTTTTAGCGGGCGGTGGCAAGTGGTGGGTCAAAGGCTGACACCACTCTAAAACACAGAGACGCACACACATGTATGGCTCCCTAAGTGTAACTACGCGAAAATTGAATTTTTCAATCACTCGCGCCATTCCCCATAATAACGTCCGGTGGTTCTTTTTTTTTCACGAATCAAACAGAAAGAATCAAGAAGCATTTTATTGCATCTATTGATGCATGGAAGGTTTTTTTTATTTAGTGCAGCTATAGACAGATAACGAGTGATTTCATTTCATTTCGTTTATTTTACCCTCAATCGCACATAGCTTCACAGAGGGGAGTGGGTACAAAAATAATAAAATATAAACAAGAGTAAACTTAGTAACATCAAAATAATAAAGATTACAAGACATGTAAATTTGATGTTAGGCAATGCACTGAATGTATGTGTAAGTATCATCAGAAACATGGGGGAAACAGAGTACAATATTATAAATGTACAATATACACTTCACGCGTCATCACGTAAGTGCTCCTGTATTGTAGAAGAAAACAAGTCATGATTTGACATGGAAACCATATCCGAGGGAAAAGTGGTTCCAGTCGTTGGATGGGCGTGGGACGAAGGAATGATGGAAAGTGCTAGTGCGGCAGCTAATGACGTGTACCTTATGTTGATGATCTAAACGAGCTGAGTAATAGGCAGGAGTGGTAATGAACTAAGCTTTCAAAAGTGGATGATTGAATATCTTGTGAAAAAGTATGAGACGAGATGCTTTGCGACGTGATTCAAGTGACTGTAGTGAAAGGCAGTGTTTCATTGAACACTGCTAGTGCGATAGTAGTTAGATAGAATGAAGCGTGCTGCAATATTCTGTACCATTTCAAGCGAGTGAGTTAAGTTCACTTGAAAAGGGTCCCAAATGAAGCGTGCATATTGGATTTTTGGACGAACTAGTGTTTTATACATTGTTAGTTTCAAGGCTTGAGGGGCACGGCTAATGTTGCGTCGTAGGTACCCTAGCATACGGTTGCTATTGTTAATAACATAGGTAATATGATGTTTCCAGTTCAAGTCAGATGTTATATGAATTCCCAAGTATTTATACGAAGTTACAGACTCTAGATCAACGTCACTTAAGATGTAGTTAGCAGGGGGTCCGGTAGTCCGTGAGATACGTAAAACTTTACATTTGTCAGTGTTGAGGTCCATATGCCAAGTTCCACATCAGCTGGCAATATTATTAATGTCACTTTGCAAAGAACTAGCGTCAAAGTTAGATGAAATTTCTCGGTAAATATCGCAGTCGTCGGCGAAAAGGTGAATCGAAGAAGTTACAACATCGGGTAAATCGTTAATATAAATTAGGAATAGTAAAGGGCCCAACATAGAACCCTGGGGCACACCAGAAGTAACGGGAGAAGAGGGTGAGCTTTAGTTGTTAGCAACAACAAATTGTGAGTGATTAATTAAGAATAAACTTGATACAAGCAAGAATGCCGTTATCATTATTAAGGGTCCCAAGCTTATATAGTAGTGGGTGATGAATAATCTTGTCAAAAGCCTTTGAAAAGTCTAAAAAAATGCAGTCAACCAGTGAACTCCGATCTAGAATGATATGTAACGAACGGGTAAGACAAAGCAACTGCGTTTCGCATAAGAATGACTTCCTAAATCCATGCTGCAACGTGCTAAAGCACGAATTTGATTCTAGAAACGTGCCCAAGGTAGAGAAGATTATGTGCTCCAAAAGTTTGCATGGTATAGAAGCATGATTGTGCCCCAGATGGGGATTTGTGCCATGGACAGCATGGCCAGGAGCCAGCCGATTCCGTCGGCCCACGTCGGGTAGGACACGATGTCGTCGTACATGATTGGCTTGTGCTTGACTATACCGTAGATGAACAGAAACTGCGAGGGAAGACAAGCGTGGAAAACGAATTGAAGGAACTACTTCGAAGAAAGCGGGGCCCTTCAAAAGCACTGCGCGGATGAGGATGCGCATGGCATACGTGGTCTCAGCAATAATGGTCAACTTTTACGGGGTTCTGAGAATTAACACATCTGTTCTTCCTTTTTAGTTTTCTTCCATAGATGGAGGCTCCAGAAGCTGAGTAAAACTGAAAAAAATTCTGACATGACAAAAAGCGTCTTAAGTTTTAATTTGCGCTAGATACAATAATTCATCGAGCTTCGCCTTCTCTTCTTAGAGAATACCACGCAGTGACGTCACGAGCGTGGTGGTCACGACACAGAAGGTTTTCATGTGGCAGCAGGGTATTGCTCTAAAAAACTACACTATAGGACATTACAATGTTTTGTCGTGGAGGTTCTCTTGATTGTTTATTACGCTGGTATTGCATGAATCTATTCTCTGTCATGACAGCACAACAGCGTGACCTCCCGTGGAAACAATACCGACGTTGGTTGTAAGTTGGGTTGCTTTGAGGTTTAGGGAAATTTTCTAATGGTTCTTAGAAACCGGCCTCGTATCTGCTGCAGAAAATGACCAATGAAAAATGTGTCACTGCTATTTGAAGGCTGCTATGTGTTAGACGGAATACTTTCTACGAATGTCGAACTATTACGCTGCGGATATTACGGCGCGGATATGTACGGTGTGAACCTTTAAAGTGCGGATTTTAACACTTCGGATTTTCGCACTTCAAATGTAGCGTGTATTAGCGCAGTACTTGAAAAAATGGGACACGACACAGACGTGGAGTACTGCGCTAATACACGCTACGTTCATGGATGACCAACTCGCCCGATCAGCAACCCTTCCGCACTTGGAATGTTTGCGCTGTGGATTTTTGGGCGACGAATACTTTTTGCCAGGGGATATTTCCATTGCAAATCTCACAGCATAGCAGCGAGATTGCGCCAGCTTTCAGTAAAGAAAAGGAGATTACGCCACAAAGTTCACTCACCCCGAGGATGCAGGGCGAGAAGACGAGCCAGCTTGCCTTCCAGTACAAGCCGATGTCGTGCCCAGCATGAGCTTCAGATCGGCGCAAAAGCGGTTCACACCTGCGGTACAAAAAAGATCAATGGGTCAAGGTCGAGAGGGAAATGAAATTGCCGACGCACAAGCGAAAGTGTTACATCACATACTTGAAATATATGAAGCTGACATATATAACAACACATGAGGAAGTGTCAAGGGGGAACTTACGCGGAACTGACCGTAGATATTACGAGATGAAGAGACATGAAAGTGAATGAACAAACACTTGCCGTTGGTGGTAGCCGAAGCTACAATATCAGGATTACACGCGTGCAGTCAACTACCCTGGAGTGCGGCGTGAATATTGTATGTATTTATGTATGGGTCCAGTTCTTCGAGTTGTAAGGTGTCTGTAACGCGCAATATTTTGAAGGTGTTCAATGCATAGGCGGTGGCATGCAGGGGGTGCAGACGGAGAACTTGTCGTCTTCAAACCACACCAGCACCAGCCCCTCACTCAAGCTACACCAGTGGCTTCTTCCATCTTCTCAGCTGCGATGCAAGTTAGGTTTGCACCCCTAGAGGTAAAATCCTGCCAACGCCCATAGTTGAATATGTCAGATGTTTCACGCAGTAGGCTTAGTGGGTGACTCGTATGGCACCGACCTATCGTGTTCTCGCTGCCTGCCACGATGAAAATGTAGGCACTCAGCGTAGATTGTGAGATCGAGGCTGCGATGGCGAGTTGCAACACTTGTAGGTTCTACACTGCGCATAATCAATTAAAATGAGCGAGCTTAATCGCTTGCTTGCAACACAAAAAAAAACATTTGGCACAGATAGCCTGGCATGACATACTGTTCTAGCATGAGCTGAAACTGTTTTTCTACATACCGTAAAACCACATGAGCCCGACAATTTCAAAAATGGCGATGCACAGAAATGCGGCTCCTCCAGCGTAGGTGTCCATAAGATTCAGGACGTATTGCCCACAGTTAAAGTGAAAGCAAAAAAGAATTACATTCCGCGTGCTTAATTAAACAACAATGTGGTAGCGTTCGAAAGAAGCAGCTCTTTATGCAAACTGCCTCGGAAAGCAGCGCGCAGGCTTCGCGCTCGGCTCGCGTATTACACATACATGATCTGTCGTTTTAGTACATTCTGTCACGATGAAAACATAATCCTTAGGCAGGTATACAAATCAAGCTTGCGATTTTAAGTTGGATAATTTCACAGTCCTATCAGAATGCATCTTTGATGTCTATATATATTCCCGGTATCTCAAGGTGACGGCATTGCTCAAAAACTTCTGTTTGGTAATGAACGTTCAACTAGCACCAGATAGACGCTACCAATACATGTGAAGTCGTTTGGAAGATGGCACTAATCAGTTCTAGTAGCCACCTGAACTTCCACCCACAGATTCCTATGACGTCACACCAAATGAGCCATCTGTTGTTTTGTTGCGGCATTCGTGTCTAACAGATGGCATTCGTGTCTAACAGATTGCGATCACGGTAAAAGATTTCTAGCGTAAAGGGGCCCCTAATGCGTAGTTTGGGGTTAGTGATGTAACATGGCCGAGTTAGTGCATCAAATTGGCACGCCTATGCACACACTTTCATCATATTTCGCGCTTCGGTATTGTTCAGTCTAACGTCTGCCTTATTGTCAAACATCGAAATAATGAGGTCGATCAATTAAAATTGCGTCTTATAATCTGCTACTCTATCACTACAAACGTAATCTTTCGTACAAGAAGAACAGCGAGGTAAATCTACAGTTTAAATTGTTATACCATGCAATCATAGTTCGTTCAGTCAAGCCTCAAGGTGAGTTCACTTTAACATTTTGGAGTGTTTCTTTAGGCCAGCTGAGAAGTGTGGGCAAGGAAGCATACCTGTGTGACGCAGGGCAGACCGACGAGGAAGCACAGCACGCAGATTCCGAAGGTGAGAGGAACCTTATACCGTCTGGACCTGGGGAATTCGTCGTAGAATGCGGTCAGGAAGGTCTCTAGCAGCGCGAACTGTCAAGTAAAGAAAAAAAAACCTGTACAGAGGCTAAAATATATGGCAACGCTTAAAAGGAAATTATAATGCGATATTGAATATGGTCCCTCCAACAGCGCTGTCGCCGGGCTGTGACGTTACAGACGGCCCACGCGCGGCCCTTGCATGAATTATTTAGAAGGCGTCCAAAGACGATGTCACATGGCTACAGAAAAACAAAACGTTCTAACTGGGCCTATAAAGTAAGCTTAGGATAATTGGATTTGCTGCGGGAACCTGGACAACTTTCTGCTTTCTGCTACATGCATTCGGCATACGTATATATCAGCGCTCCGGCCGAACAGGTATGTGCTTACCACAACGTGGCGAAAACACAAGCTTCGAGTGGAACACACAGTATATGCGAAGAAAGCTACTCTCAACAAAAACAAGCTTACCTGATAATCGCTTGAACATCCCATTATGACGCGGGCAGGAACGCCGGGCAAAATGACATGGCACAATACATCCGAATCGTACGTTGCTTCAGATACTTGTACGCAGTTAGGACACGAACTACTAAGGAATGGTTTTAAGGACTAATCGTGTACCATTCCAGAGTTTATTATGAGTTCGAACGAGACCAAGTACGTTTAACTACTCAGTACTCTGTCGTTCTACCACACCATAACAAGGACATAAAGAGCGCTCTTTCTGTGATTTTTTCTTCTATAGTTACGTCTTAACTACTCGTTGTCTTGGGCTGTGCAAATATGTTGATTCCCAATCACCAACTAGCCCGAGCATCTGTTTTATCAACTTGCGGCAATATGATCAATACGATTCAAACTTTGGTCCTTGGATACCCATCTTGATTTATTAAAATGCAAGCTACCAAGGTGTCTTAAGACTTGTAAAACTGTGGAAGAATTCATGAAGACCACAAAAATGATGCATCATTGATAGGCATTCACCCTCAGCTTTATCTGGTTTTTCGTACCTGTGGAGCAACTATACCACACTGAAGGACGTGTAATATTCTTTTGAAATATGACATTTTCAGTATGACACATGCTTTATCGTTACAATTAAATGATAACTTGTCCTAGTAAGCCTTTCATTATTCCTTAAGAGTGTGAAGAAGTTCAGGCTAGCTGAATACAGGAACAAATTTTCTGAAGAACACCAAACCCAATTATACATAATTACCTTTACTTGTATAAAATGCCGGTGAGTTGATGGCTTCGGTTAGAAAATATAAATAAGAGTAATAGTAACACACAAAATCACACTGACTTCTTTGTAGGCAAAGTGTTTCATCAAGCAGTGAATCTACAAATACTGCTGAATGAAGAATTACTTAGCTAAGAAATAACCGAGAATCGTTGACATGAAAACTACATAATTTGCCTCCACATAATGTAAAAGTAAGAAGCACATACCTTTTTAAGTGCCAGCCTCAAGTGCAGTTTTTCGCTTTCGCTCTTCACACTTCTTGAGGAACGTCCAGAAGCTGTCGTACTGCTTAGAATTCCTGCGAAAAACAAACATTGAACGCTTCCGCAAAGCAAGAGAGCACGCAATCTGTGTCAAGGGCAATTCATACAACCTGCCAGCAAAGCTAGGTTGTCTGCAAGCACCAGCCGAGGGGCTCTATTCTGATAAGATTACTTTGAATGAAGATGTTGTTTGCATGATGGAGACCTTTAGAAGTCCAATGACCAAAGTTGATTACTTGCCCGGCTTTCTCAACTGGCCAGTCAGCCCACACTAAAAGCTACATTGTAGTGGCATCTCTTACACAAAATATGGCTAGGGTCTTCGTTATAAAACTACATCCATTTATGTTGAAAACTATGCCCCTGTACAGATCTATGAAACACAAAACGTATTACAACAATTAACACACAGAATACATCCTTGCATTAGCGCTTCACCAATTTCTCATAGTTCTTTAGCTTTTGCGGTATTACCACATAAATTTGCACTAAATTGTTCCTATAAATTTCTCAAAGCTGCTTCACAAAGGTCTCCAAGCTTTGTTTCTTGAGTTGAGAACATCTACTTCTTATTTACAGTCAAAGTTGTAACCTCCTTTAGGATATCTAAAAATGCTAACCTAAGGCCTTGATTTGAGCCATAGAAATATAAATGTGGGCTGGTTCGCGTAATATATGATCATGCAAGCATCCGCCTGACCTTAACCCAATACTTACCTCCCTATACAATCTTTCTTGAAGCCCATCAACAACTTTTGAAATATTATTGACGTTACCGCATACAGTTCATACGAGCTTGTGTTCTCATTATAACTTTTGTATATTATAGGCAATATTTATGCTGATTTCGCGGCAATGTTATTGGAGCATTCACCGTTTCAATTGCTTTCGAAATGACGCGCTAGCTGTGACTATCTAGACCTTGCCAAGTAGTGACAGTATTATGGGCGCGCTTTCTGAGGCGTATCGTTGAAGCAGAGACTGTTTCGCACATGTGGCGAAAACTAGGGACACAATGCAATACGCGCTACGCGTACTCCCGTAAGTGTGAAAACAGCCTGTATACAATTGTCAGGCTAAGAGCACGCGTTGATGCAATTGTTACGATTATAAGAGACGCCCTAGTGAAGGGTTTCGGAAACTTCGGCAACCTGTTGTGCTGTGGCTATCTATATTAAGTTCACGGGCCTCAACATTCCCCCTCCATTCAAATGAGGCCGCAGCAGCTGGGTTTCGGTGCCGCGATCTTTGGGGCAGCGCAGTCGATCCCCGTACCAACTACACCACCGTGGCGGTCGGCGCGTTGATACAAAACACGTTAAATAACGTCGGCCTACCTTTTGATGGGACTGTTGTCGCCAAAAAATATTCGAGGAAGTTCATGTCGAAACAGGGATATTCTCCCGTTCCCCAGTTTGACTCTTTTTCCGTGCTGTCGGTTGGACGCGGACAGAATCATTTCGTGAGCGTTCTCGTTGAGCACGATTTCTAATCGCACTGCGGCGATCATCTGGGTAGTCGCCACTGTCGCGTCTGGTTGAACTGCGCCGTCGGCCGAGCTCTTTGTGGCCACCGTCAGGATCTTCGTGATCGTCACTGCCATACCTCGACGACGAGCTGCATTGTCGTCCGTGTTTGCTGCGATCGCTGTCGCCCCGGTCTTCGCTGTGGTTTCGTTTGCTACTTGACTTGTGATAGTGCCTCCTATCGTGATCTCTACCCATTGTGGTTGGTATTAACGTTCTTCGCAACAAAAACCCAGAGAACGAAACTGCAGCGCGAGACGGCCATGTTAAAGTGAGCTAGAATAGGGTAGTGGGCTCACTCGCCGGCCGGCGCCATGCATTGCGGTGACGCCGCCAGTGTCACACAAACGTGCTTCGGCGCGCCTCCGCGGCGCGGCGCCACCGCCGCATTGAATGTAGCGAGCGTTGGCGCTGCGGCAGTTGCTGCCTGTTTGGAGTGGCGGTCGGTGTGTGCGAGTTTTGTTACTTTGTGAACTCGTCGCGCTTTGCATCCTCAATCCCCTAGGTTCTTCGGCGAACAGTGATGTGGCCTGACAAGCAGTGACCCTCGAACGAGGTTAAAATGCTTCCGCGGCGGCACCCCACGCCAACTCAATTTTTGCTAACCATTACTTGTCTGTCATTCTTTGGTCTCGTGAAAACAGTTAGCCAGGGGAACTGTGACCAGGTGACCAGGGTGAGCTAGCTTCATTGCTGCAGATCGATGGTGCTACTGACACACTGCCACAAGACGATTCAGTTGGCAGTGCAAGCACTGTGGATGAGCCTAGTTCTGTACCAGCACCTATTGACCACAACCAGCATATTGCTAGAAGTGATTCCAGGCTGATCTTTTATGTTGCTGGCTATATTGCGCGAAAGTGTGTCATAAAAACAAACTGCGAAGTTTGCATAACCCTACTCACGATGCCAGCTCAAGGAGAAGATTTTCAGCTCGCTTGTCTGACCACCTTTCGTGACAAAGGTGGACTGTTGTATCCATCTAGCCACCTGTACAGTTTTGTGAGCAAGCTAGAAAACATGTTTACGGAGTGCTTTTCTTGCCACAAGTTGCATTCGGACAGCATTTTGGATGCATTGGCAATCGTGAAAGAAAGGTTTTCCCAAGAAGTTGGGTGCGCACAACATGCCCCTGGCCTCTCAAAAGACGTAATCAGCTTTTATATCGTTACACGGTTACACTTTTTTGTGAAAGGCATTAATTCTGATAGATCAGAGAAGCGGGAAAAGGCAAAGCATCTAAAGTTGAGCCGCTGCTCCTGAAGAAGAAATATCCAGTAAGCAACTGATCCCAATATCTGATGAATAAATTTTCATGTACTTGTGCCCAGTACTTGGGGAGAGTGGCTTCCTGTTTTTCTGATCTGTGGATTTTTAGTCTTTGCATAGGAATATTCAGTGGAGAAATAGTCAAATTACAGAGCCAAGATAATGGAGATCTGCAGAAAGAATGAGCAGCTGCAAATTTTTAAATGCTGTGAAATGTATAACATTAAGAGCTCGTGGTAAACTCCTGAGTGTGTGCCAAGGTCAGCATCGGTAATAATTTCACACGCTCGTAAAAGGCGTGCGTGACGAAAGTAGGGCCCAGGAAATGCAAAGAATCCAGTTTACAATTGATAGCCGCGCAACGTAAGCTTTGAAAAGTTCGCCATCGCTGCTTATCACTCGTAAGAGAATTTAAATGCATCTCATATTTGCGCAGCATCCCTTGCATGCATCGAGTTCTGCATGCAGTTTAATCGCACGAGTTACGCCGACAGAGTTTCAGAAAAGAATGTTTTCTGCAGCTTTATTCGCACGAGTACTGACGGTATTCGGTGTGTTTCATTTAACATCAGATAACGAGCTAACAGCATAGCTGCATACACCACGCTACAGTGTTCTAGAGGGTTACCTACGCGCACACGTAGGCTAACAGCCTACGCACCTAGCTCCACGCTAGTTTTCTTTCTTTATTTTTATTGTCTCAGCGACATCAGCATCACCGTTTACACTGCCGAAATTTGCGTGCATTTCCGTCCAGTGCATGTGATAACAGTGCACAAAAAGCATGACTTCAGTTGCGCACCAACGCCTCCGTCAGGCAGTGCCCTACATCGAAGTCGCTGGTGGCGCCACCACACATGTGACATACCCGGCGTCAAGCAGGGGACCCCAGCAAGCCCACTACCCTCTTCTAGCTCACTTTAGCCATGTGATTATGTTTACGTTGCGTCTGAATGCCGATGTTGATGCAGCTTTTGTTTCTAGACAAATGAACATATTGAGAAGCCATATCATGGCTGGTAGATAGCTATATTAACAAATATACTGGCTATTTGAAAGCGCTTAATAAAATGTACAGGTAAATTAAAACGTATCACGTAGCTTTTACAAATTCAACATGGCACTTCACTTTAAATGGCGCTCAATTTAAAACTGCTATAAATGCTAAGTTTCAAAGATATACCTTTATAAACGGCTACACGTATTCAGTATTAGCCTAGTGTCCAAGCTTTCGGAACGACGTTATTGAGTGCGAACGATGATATTAACACGTGGTTACACAAATCAGTGGCTTTGTGAATTGTTTTGATTGGACCAGCCAAAACGACCGTAACACGCCACCCACAATGTTCAAAAAGCGACTGTCACACGTACCGGATTTTTAACGTGCGTGTTAGCGAAAATGCCCCCACGTTGTCCGCAAAACCCGGGTATGGAAAGCCACAGAGTTAATATACTGACTCTGTTATATTAACTTAATGCGGAAAGCAGCTCTCAAACACTGTGTAATGACAGAACACCTACGTGCAATCTTAACAGAACTGTATGACGCAAACGAATTGCAGCCAAGGGCATAGCCAGTAAATTCTGAAAACACACCGGCCCCCCTTATACCGAGTGTGTTCTGTGCTGTCTGTGCCGAGTACGGCGTGGACTCTACGGTTAAAGTGTAGTACTAGAACTGTGCTACGGTGAAGCAGCGCTTTGAGGCGAGCGCTTTCCGACTCACCTGAGCTCCGTGGTGTTCGTGGCGTACATAGGCTTCTTCGACAACCAAGACAAGTGTATGCATATGATAACAGTTTCGATTCGTGCAGTGCCGCTGTCCACATAGATAAAAGAGCGATACCTAGTGTGTACTCATCGCCGTTTACTCTGAGCCGTGTGCGAGCTCATGCATTGTGATGCACTGCGTCTCGTACTCTGCGTTTAAAAGGCTGTGTCGTCTGCACGAGCGCGTTTTCTCAGCTTTCAACGAGCGTGGTTAATTCGTGGATGTGTTCTAAGGTGGTCGCCTGAGACAACGGTTAAGCTCTAAAACGTGCCGTAGCGAAGGTGGGGTGTAGTTTTGGATTCTGGTTCGCTCGAAGTAGAATGAAATTTCCCGAGGCCACCACTTCAGCGTCATGATAGCGGTTTTAGGATGCGGGTTGGGATCTCAACTAGACAAAGGCTGATTCGTCGCCCACGTTAATCAATATCTGTTTGTATGATAATTGCTGCTCTACTACAAAACACAGTTAGTGTACCTAGAGCTTTCCTTGGCTTAACTGCCCGTTTTGTTCGTTCTACTGTGCGCAGCAGTCGCTTTCGACAGATAGCTAGCACTGGTATAGGAGAGTACTGCTCTTAATAATAATTAGTGCTAATGATAATCAGCACGCTGTGAGACATGAAAGTTACTCGAGAAGATAACAAAAAAGAAAGAAAGCGGAAATCCGTCATTATTGCATGAAATTCTGCTAAACCTTTATAAAACTTGGAAGTTTGAATTGTAATTTTAAGTACTAAAATGCAATACAGCAGTAAACGAAAAAAAAAAGCGCGCAATGTGGTGTTCATGCTTTAATGCAAAGTGAATAAAAATTCTGCTGTACTGTTGAACATGCTTAAATTAACAGTATATTTAAGCAAAAGTGCTGACAAAAGTTGCTATAATATGAATTCACGAAAGGGAAATTTATTTGGCTGTGAATAACGTATTACAGTATTATGACTGGCAAATCTACATAAATAGCAAATGAAAAATGTGCGGTAGAAACCGGCTGCTCCATTGAAAAAATAGATAACAATATTAACGACATTCCTAAGGTGATAGCGTGGTTTATTGCCTTACATAAACGGCTTGTTTGGCGCCAAACAGGCCGATACTGCGTAATATATAAAGTTAAAAAAAGTAAGGACGCTGTGCTAGGTGACATGAATATTTCAGCTTAAGGTTTCATATATTAATTTATTGTAGACATTTATAACAGGTCAGTGATCTCACATTGATCATTGTGGGCCGAACCCGGCAGCAGTGCAATGCCAGGACGACCGGTGGCACGAGCCGGCAAAGCTCTGTCCTGGCGCCGCGTTACAAAAATTTGACTGATGTCATAGGCCCGAATGGACCAGGCAGATATCAAACTGGTAAGAACAGATACTACGAGTTTATGTTAAGTGGTTTACAATTCAGAGTACAAGGTACTCTGCAATGCCGTCCCTCACATTATTATAATAGTTGGCGGTGACAAAACGTGAGGGGGGGGGGTGTAGATTGTGTGGCTAACGAATCAGAGCACTGGGTACTCTACTATGAGAGAGCATGAAGCCGTCCCGCGGGCAAAAAACACCAGACACAGATTTCTTAACGTCGGCCAGATCGGCCGAGAAGCGTTGCCTAGAACTGTTGCTCGGTTTGACCGTCTCCCAGACAACCTCAGACGTGGCACTGGCCAACATCAATATTACAGACAAGAATAATGCGTTACACATTCAACTAACCAAGTAGAATGGCTGTTGTCGTTATAAGTGTTATAGACTGAAAGCAACTTTTATGCCAGATTTTGAAAAATTACACTAAATGACTCTACAAAGCGAAATATATCTGCTGAGCGCCGTCCGTAAACGTGATTCGAGCGAGGCGGACGCGGTGGCGCTGCCGTCAGCTGCGAGGCCATCGGCGCGGGCGGCATCCGACGGCGCGCGCGACTGCCAGCCTAACATTTAGCAAACGTTGTTCCAGCCGCCGTGGCTACAGTGTTCGGCAATTCTACTTTCTAACGTGGCGTAGAACACAAGAGTTTTGTGATTGTCGCTGCGGCCCAAAACGTCGGTTCGTGGCATAGAAAACTGTGTGGTTCGTGGTAAGCAGATAGAATTCTTCCGTTCACATCTCATCAACAGCAGGAGTCAGTGTGATTGTATTGTGCATTGTCGTGAATTTATTCTTTAATTTATTTAATTGATTTTGCAATACTGTCAACTATCTTGGGAGGGTCCTTACAGAGAGGGTAACATAACAAAATATTATTGTAAAAAAGCATCATTAGCTAATACACAGGTTACGTCAAGGTCAAGTGGTACACTTGTACAGATAGTCATCGACGGTCTGTTAACATTTTGACAAATAATTCTGTTCAACAACACACACCGGCAATTCATTCCACATTTCGATTGTGGTAGGCTAAAAAATGAGTATTGGAACCCATCAATACGAGTCCTGTACGCGTGAATGGCCCCGTTGTGGTTGCATCTTGAGCTCTGTTTACCTGGCGGGAGTAAGTGGTAGTTGCTAATATTTAATGGTTCATTTGGTATTTGAAATAAAAGCTTGAGAGGAATTTTCTGCCTGCGCGTTTCTAACAAATGTTGGCCAGAAGATTGGAGCATTTCCGTACGTAACTCTGTAAATCGCACCGCATAGCTCTGAATGTTTTAAAGTTTGTTTCTTTAAATAATATTGATGAGGACTCCATACCACCGACGAGTACTCAAGAACAGGTCTAACAAAGGTTTTGTAAGCAGCAAGTTTCACATGGGCTTTCGCACCTTCTACTCTTTTTCGTTAAAACATAGCCTTCCATATGCATTTGAACAAATATTGTCAATGTGTACGTTCCAGGACAGATTTTGCGTTATCGTTGATCCCAAATATTTAAAATGCGCAGTGTTTATTAAACACCCGTCTCCGATGGCATATGAAAACAAAAGGCGGCCCTTCCTTGTTGTAATACGTGTGTATGTCAATTTAGAATAATTATTTTCATATTCCATTTTTCTGCACCATTAGCTTAACGCCTGTAATGATCGGTTAATTTTAACTTGATGCTCTTCGTTTCGCACAGTGGAATAAAATAAACAGTCATCTGCGAACAGTTTATTTAGGTTGTACACAAGGCTCCATGATAGCAGAAATGTCATTGATACACATAAAAAATAAGAGTGGTCCCTGTGGGACTCCAGGGCGCACTGCCAGTCAATCGGGCACATGGCCATCTATTCTTACCTGCTAGTTGCGATTAGTCAAGTATGCCTTAATCCACTTTATAGCAGTGGCATTAAGTCCGACTCTTTCCAGCTTGTAAATTAGCTTATTATGGGGCACCCTTATCGAACGCTTAGGCAAAATCTATGGCTATTACATCAACCCTGGTATCGATTGCCTCAGTGAAATCGTGAAACGCCTGTATATATAGGTTGTGTGATATTGGAAAGGCCCGTTCTGAATCGATGCTGGTGGGGGTAAAGTAAAGAGTTATCTTTTAGTTAACAAAGATATGCTTAGCTATTGTGCGTTCCAAAACCTTACAAGAGATGGATGTGAGAGATGTAGGCCGCTAATTATTCACTTCGTTTGGATTCTTTCTTTGAACACTGGAATCACTAGTGCACTGCGCCAGTCTTGTGGCACACATTGTGTACTCAGTATTTTTTTAATATAATTAAGTTTTAGGTAATGCGACACCCATTCAACATATCTTCGAAGAAACTAGGTCGGATGGTCATCTGGTTTATTCGCTTTCTTCGCACCTAAGTTTAATACCAGCTCAAATACGCCCCTCCTGGGTGATTTCAACGTCATTCAACGAGTGGTACATTCCGAACTTGCGTCGACGTCAATATCGGTTGCGGTAAATACGGACTGAAAAAAGTGATTGAAATGATCTGCAATACATTTCCTTTTAATAGATGCGGCATCCTCAAAGGCAGTGGCGTAGCCAGGGGGATTGCACAAGGGGCCCGTGCCCACCCCCCCTTTCGTTTTTTTTCGCCATGGCATACCGATCATATAATGACACTCGGCAAGAAAAAACAACTCCCTCTCCGCCCTCCCCCTGAAAAAAATTCAGACTACGTCCGTGCCCTAAGGTTAATAACATGGGGATTTTACATCCCTAACGCACGAGATGATTATAAGAGACGCCGTGGTGAAGAGCTCTGGAAAATGTTGAACGTGTACTGACACCTCACAGTACACATTCTTCCACCACGTCGCCTCCTTCGAAATGCGACCGCCATGGCTTCCATCGCACCCGCGACCATATAGTGTCAGCAGTTGAGCACCATTGCACTGAGATTGTACTTTGGGTCCTCCTTTTTTTTTAACCTGTACATATTGTCAGGGTGTGACGATATAGTCGATATTGATGAAAGCTCAAAATTTATTGTCTATGCGGGTGACAGCACTATCCTGTTGTCCGGCCCTGATGAAGAAGCTCGACCGTCAAAGTGTGATCTCATCCTCGCAAAACTAGTATTATGCTCCCGTTATAACAGCCTCAAATGGAACACGTGTTTGTGCTACTTAAATGATGTGGTGGTATTCTCGCCCGATTTTCCCACCCACCTTCGTCGCTTGGAACAGGTTCTCGCTGCCTTTCTCAAGCTGACCTCCAACTAAACTTGAAGAAGTGTCACTTTGGAGCACGCAAGCTGACCATTCTCGGACACATCGTATCGAAGGATGGCGTTCTCTCTGACCCCGCTAAGCTACGTGCTAAGTACCCTACAGCCTAGTTTCTAGTCCAGTGCTTTTTATAAAGTCTAGAACAGCCTTTGTAGCAGTTTTTGACACTGTTTGGTCGTTCATTGCTGACAATATGTGGCTTTCACTTAATGGTGTTCGTCCAATGCTTGCCAACGTTGCAGTTAGCATTTTTCTTTGCGCCGCGTATAATGTACAGTCACAAAATCTGTGAGCTATCGTTTCGCGCATTTGGCAGCGTTTACAATTCGGGCTGTCCGCACGGCCGATTAGGTGGGTGTAGTGCCGAGTGAAGGCGACGCCCAGGCGAATTCGGTGCAGTATATTAGCATGTCTTCGGCTGATTTTATCTGGAAGACGAAAAGTCATACCGGGGTCTGTTTCCCGCAGGCGCTTGTTCCGGTGATCTGGTAGCGACCAGTAAGTGGCAGCGCATTCGCGCATGAGTGATCTCAACAATGTGTTCACGTCACTTCGCGAGTTCGGTACTTTGACGTGCATAGGAGCGTTGTATATTGCCGCTCTTACTTCGCTATCGGCTGTTTCGTTGCCAACCAGGCCGCAGGGTCCAGGAATCCATTGAAATGTAATCAAGTGACCGCTCCTGTGTGTTAGGTCAAATGCTTGGACGATTCATATCGCTAGCTCGTAAAATTGGCCTATTCTTGAGCAAGAATAGATAGCTTGAAGCGTTGATTTTGAATCAGACAGAATCGTCCATTTATGCGGTGCTTTCGTCGTTCACAAATTTTATGGCTTCTTGTATAGCAACAAGTTCTGCAGCTGTCGAAGATGATCTATGATCTGATTTGTACTGTCGGGAAATACTGAGTTGAGGCTGCAGGTGAGGCGGATGAAGTTACGGATCCATCAGTGTAAATGTGCACAGAGTCGCTGTATGGGTCATCTTAATGTGCCAAGGTGAGTTGCTTCAGGGCAATATAAGAAACACGCGACTTATAGGAAATTCCACGTATGTGAAGGCACACCAGTGGTTTAGTCAATGTCCATGGAGGCACTGCAGGGATTACGGCAGGTGCAAAGCCTCAACTGCAATTTGTATGTACTTCAATGAGACAAAGCTGTATATTATATACTGTTCGGGATATACTGCCTTCTTTTCTCACTCGTCTCTTCTTCTCTCGGTTACGCGTGACGCATGACAAGGTTAGACTAAGAGGAGCTTCGCCCCTAAAAATCTGTGTTAGCGAGACTCTACTCATGGTATTCGTAGTTGATGAGAAGGATGCCATTGCTGAACATTTTAATGTATATTTTTACAGTGTATTTTCTATTCATTCGAAAACGGTTTGTCTTGAGCCGGTATCTGGCTCAGACTACGGAGATATTGTATCGCTTTTATAGTTATCGTCACTATGCTTCTTAACCTGAAGACAAATGCATAACCTGGTCCTGATGGCCTTACAAATGCGTTTTTTCGGCGTTATTCTGAAGCACTTGCCTCATTAATCACGTATATTTTTCGTGCATCTTTAATTCTTTATCATCTTCAGATCTACCGGTTGACTGTCGAACGGCTCGCATGGTGCCCGTACTCAAGGAAGGAGACACTGCACATATTACGAGCTGTTGTACAATCTTGCTAACCAGTTCATGCTGCAAGATTCTGAAACATATTGTTGCCGATTACATAAATCGATTCTTAACGGACAGCAACATTCTTTCTTCATATCAGCGTGGGTTCGGGAAAGGTTTTTTTTATGGTCGCGCAATTAACCACGCAACTAACCTTACTGAAGCATTCCGTATGAAATCTTCCGCAAAAAACATGGACTCTTTCCTGATGAAGCATGCGGAAAAAGTATGGATTTTTATGGAAGCACATTGAAGTTGTATGACATATACTGAAAGCATGTTAAGGAAAATATAGAAGGATACGGAAGTCATGTCGTATATACGGAAAGTTTTTACGGAAAATATAGAAGGATACGGAAGTATGGAAAGCTTTACGGAGTACACAAAAACTTTCTTGAAGGGACTCTAAAGGCAACTATTAAGTCGACGTGGATTGTTGAAATAGCGTTCCAGAAACCTCGTAGTGCTACGTTTTTGCCAAGAGAGGGCCTATTCTAAAATAAAATCACATTTTAGTGGTTCGCATAGGGTTAGTGTACTTGAAGTTACCCGCCTCAAGTAGCGGACCGACCCGTCCATCTCACGTTGCTCTTGCCATGCACAACGTGCCCCGGCTTTACTGTGCTAGTAGCAGCAGACCGAAAGCCGCAAAAGCCCTATCGGCAAACACAACGACCTCCGAGATGGCGGGCGCACGCGCACGCTCTTGGAGGCTATGGCAGAATTTTTTTTGTTTAACTGCGTGCCGCTGGACGGCAACACATGTCCTGTGTAACGAGGGAGCCTTCATGTGCGCGCGTCTCCGTGTTTTAGGGTGGTGACAACTTCGATCATGGTTGCTTACAACAGGCTAAAACGGCTGCCATTCTCGACGGGCCCCCATGTTGGTTCCAGCGTTTCCGTCAATTCGGACAAGTCGGGAACCCGAACAATCTCACACCCCAAATCCAGATGGTTGTACATCGCGGCCACAGCACCCAGGCATTCTCACTCCAAGGCTTTTGTAGTAACATTTAGTGCGAGGATGGCGTCACAGCAGGTGCTAGATCCAGAGCGATGTGGTAGACGCAGCTCAGACCGCCGCTTGCACACACGCGTTGGAGGAGTGCGGAGGTATGGCCACCACAGCGAAGGCGCAGGAACGCTTGACCGCGAGAACCAACATGGCACTTGTTGCCATAGAAACCGGCAACAATGTGTTTTAGCGGGCGGTGGCAAGTGGTGGGTCAAAGGCTGACACCACTCTAAAACACAGAGACGCGCACACATGTATGGCTCCCTAAGTGTAACTACGCGAAAATTGAATTTTTCAATCACTCGCGCCATTTCCCATAATACCGTCCGGCGGTTTTTTTTTCACGAATCAAACAGAAACGAGCAAGAAGCATTTTATTGCATCTCTTGATGCACGGAAGGTTTTTTTATTTAGTGCAGCTATAGACAGATAACGAGTGATTTCATTTCATTTCGTTTATTTTACCCTCAATCGCACATAGCTTTACAGAGGGGAGTGGGTACCAAAATAATATAATATAAACAAGAGCAAACATAGTAACATCAAAATAATAAAGATTACAAGACATGTAAATTTGATGTTAGGCAATGCATTGAATGTATGTGTAAGTATCATCAGAAACATGGGGGAAACAGAGTACAATATTATAAATGTACAATATACACTTCACGCGTCATCACGTATGTGCTCCTGTATTGTAGACGAAAACAAGTCATGATTTGACATGGAAACCATGTCCGAGGGAAGGTGGTTCCAGTCGTTGGATGTGCGTGGAACGAAGGAATGATGGAAAGTGCTAGTGCGGCAGCTAATGACGTGTACCTTATGTTGATGATCTAAACGAGCGGAGTAATAGGCCGGAGTGGTAATGAACTAAGCTTTCAAAAGTGGATGATTGAATATCTTGTAAAAAAGTATGAGACGAGATGCTTTGAGACGTGATTCAAGTGACTGTAGTGAAAGGCAGTGTTTCATTGACGTAACACTGCTAGTGCGATGGTAGTTAGATAGAATGAAGCGTGCTGGGTTATTCTATACCATTTCAAGCGAGTGAGTTAAGTTCACTTGAAAAGGGTCCCGAATGAAGCGTGCATATTCGATTTTTGGACGAACTAGTGTTTTATACATTGTTAGTTTCACGGCTTAAGGGGCACGGCTAATGTTGCGTCGTAGGTACCCTAGCATACGGTTGCTATTGTTAATAACATAGGTAATATGATGTTTCCAGTTCAAGTCAGATGTTATATGAATCCCCAAGTATTTATACGAAGTTACAGACTCTAGATCAACGTCACTAAAGATGTAGTTAGCAGGGGTCCGGTAGTTCGTGAGATACGTAAAACTTTACATTTGTCAGTGTTGACGTCCATGTGCCAAGTTCCACACCAGCTGGCAATATTATTAATGTCACTTTGCAAAGAACTAGTGTCAGAGTTAGATGAAATTTCTCGGTAAACATCGCAGTCGTCGGCGAAAAGGTGAATCGAAGAAGTTACAACATCGGGTAAATCGTTAATATAAATGAGGAATAGTAAAGGGCCCAACACAGAACCCTGGGGCACACCAGAAGTAACGGGAGAAGAGGGTGAGCTGTAGTTGTTAGCAACAACAAATTGTGAGCGATTAATTAAGAATAAACTTGATCCAAGCAAGAATGCCGCCATCAATATTAAGGGTCCCAAGCTTATATATTAGTGGGTGATGATTAATCTTGTCGAAAGCCTTTAAAAATCTAAAAAATGCAGTCAACCAGTGAACTCCGATCTAGAATGATATGTAACGAACGGTTAAGACAAAGCAACTGCGTTTCGCATGAGAATGACTTCCTAAATCCATGCTGCGACGTGCTAAAGAACGAATTTCATTCTAGAAAGGTGCCCAAGGTAGAGAAGATTATGTGCTCCAAAAGTTTGCATGGTATAGAAGCATGATTGTGCCCCAGATGGGGATTTGTGCCATGGACAGCATGGCCAGGAGCCAGCCGATTCGTCGGCCCACGTCGGGTAGGACACGATGTCGTCGTACATGATTGGCTTGTGCTTGACTAGACCGTAGATGAACAGAAACTGCGAGGGAAGAGAAGCGTGGAAAACGAATTGAAGGAACTACTTCGAAGAAAGCGGGGCCCTTCAAAAGCACTGCGCGGATGAGGATGCGCATGGCATACGTGGTCTCAGCAATAATGGTCAACTTTTAAGGGGTTCTGAGAATTAACACATCTGTTCTTCCTTTTTAGTTTTCTTCCATAGATGGAGGCTCCAGAAGCTGAGTAAAACTGAAAAAAATTCTGACATGACAAAAAGCGTCTTAAGTTTTAATTTGCGCTAGATACAATAATTCATCCAGCTTCGCCTTCTCTTCTTAGAGAATACCACGCAGTGACGTCACGAGCGTGGTGGTCATGACACAGAAGGTTTTCATGTGGCATCAGGGTATTGCTCTAAAAAACTACACTATAGGACATTACAATGTTTTGTCGTGGAGGTTCTCTTGATTGTTTATTACGCTGGTATTGCATGAATCTATTCTCTGTCATGACAGCACAACTGCGTGACCTCCCCTGGAAACAATACCGACGTTGGTTGTAAGTTGGGTCGCTTTGAGGTTTAGGGAAATTTTCTAATGGTTCTTAGAAACCGGCCTCGTATCTGCTGCAGAAAATGACCAATGAAAAATGTGTCACTGCTATTTCAAGGCTGCTATGTTGTAGACGGAATACTTTCTACGAATGTCGAACTATTACGCTGCGGATATTACGACGCGGATATGTACGATGTGAACCTTTAAAGTGCGGATTTTAACACTTCGGATTTTCGCACTTCAAATGTAGCGTGTATTAGCGCAGTACTTGAAAAAATGGGACACGACACTAGACGTGGAGTACTGCGCTAATACACGCTACGTTCATGGATGACCAACTCGCCCGATCAGCAACCCTTCCGCACTTGGAATGTTTGCGCTCTGCATTTTTGGGCGGCGAATACTTTTTGCCAGGGGATATTTCCATTGCAAATATCACAGCATAGCAGCGAGATTGCGCCAGCTTTCAGTAAAGAAAAGGAGATTACGCAACACAGTTCCCTACACCGCGAGGAGCAGGGCGAGAAGACGAGCCAGCTTGCCTTCCAGTACCAGCCGATGTCGTGCCTTAGCATGAGCTTCAGATCGGCGCAAAAGCGGTTCACACCTGCGGTACAAAAAAGATCAATGGGTCAAGGTCGAGAGGGAAATGAAATTGTCGATGCACAAGCGAAAGTGTTACATCACATACTTGAAATATATGAAGCTTACATATATAACAACACATGCGGAAGTGTCAAGGGGAAACTTACGCGGAACTGACCGTAGATATTACGAGATGAAGAGACATGAAAGCGAACGAACAAACACTTGCCGTTGGTGGTAGCCGAAGCTACAATATCAGGATTACACGCGTGCAGTCAACTACCCTGGAGTGTGGCGTGAAATATTGTATTTATGTATGGGTCCAGTTCTTCGAGTTGTAAGGTGTCTTTAACGCGCAATATTTTGAAGGTGTTCAATGCATAGGCGGCGGCATGCAGGGGGGTGCAGACGGAGAACTTGTCATCTTCAAACCACACCAGCACCTGCCCCTCACTCAAGCTACACCAGTGGCTTCTTCCATCTTCTCAGCTGCGATGCAATGTAGGTTTGCACCCCTAGAGGTAAAATCCTGCCAACGCCCATAGTTGAATATGTCAGATGTCCCACGCAGTAGGCTTAGTGGGTGACTCGTATGGCACCGACCTGTCGTGTTCGCGCTGCCTGCCACGATGAAAATTTAGGCACTCAGCGTAGATTGTGAGATCGAGGCTGCGATGGCGAGTTGCCACACCTTGTAGTTTCTACACTGCGCATAATAAATTAAAATGAGCGAGCTTTATCGCTTGCTTGCAACACAAAAAAAAACATTTGGCACAGATAGCCTGGCATACAGACTGTTCTAGCATGAGCTGAAACTGTTTTTGTACATACCGTAAAACCACATGAGCCCAACGATTTCACAACTGGCGATGAACAGAACAGCGCCTCCTCCAGCGTAGGTGCCCATAAGATCAGTCAGGACGTACTGCCCACCCTGAAAGTAAAAGCAAACAAAAGAATTACATTCTGCCTGCTTAATTAAACAACAGTGTTGTGGCATTCGAAAAAGGCAGCTCTTCATGCAAAATGCCTCAGAAAGCAGCGCGCAGGCTTCGCGCTCGGCTCGCGTATGACACATACAAGATCTGTCGTTTTAGTACATTCTGTCACGATGAAAACATAATCCTTAGGCAGGTACACAAATCAAGCTTGCGATTTTAAGTTGGATAATTTCACAGTCCTATCAGAATGCATCTTTGATGTCTATATATATTCCCGGTATCTCAAGGTGACGGCATTGCTCAAAAACTTCTCTTTGGTTATGAACGTTCAACTAGCACCAGATAGACGCTACCAATACATGTGAAGTCGTTTGGAAGATGACACTAATCAGTTCTAGTAGCCACCTGAACTTCCACCCACAAATTCCTATGACGTCACACCAAATGAGCCATCTGTTGTTTTGTTACGGCATTCGTGTCTAACAGATTGCGATCACGGTAAAATATTTCTAGCGTAAAGGGGCCCCTAATGCGTAGTTTGGGGTTAGTGATGTAACATGGCCGAGTTAGTGCATCAAATTGGCACGCCTATGCACACACTTTCATCATATTTCGCGCTTCGGTAGTGTTCAGTCTAACATCTGCCTTATTGTCAAACATCGGTATAACGAGGTTGATTATTAAAATGGCTTCTTACAATCTGCTACTCTATCACTACAAACGTAATTTTTTGCACCAGAAGGACAGCGAAGTAAATCTACAGTTTAAATTGTTATACCATGCAATCGTAGTACGTTCAATCAAGCCTCAACTTGAGTTCACTTTAGCACTTTGGAGCGTGTCTTTAAGCCAGCTGAGAAGTCGGGTTAAGGCAGCATACCTGTGTGACGCAGGGCAGACCGACGAGGAAGCACAGCACTGCAGATTCCGAAGGTAAGAGGAACCTTGTACCGTCCTGGACCTCGGGAAATTCGTCGTAGAATGCGGTCAGAAAGGTCTCCAGCAGCGCGAACTGTCAAGTAAAGAAAAAAAAGCCTGTACATAGGCTAAAATATATGGCAACGCTTAAAAGGGAATTATAATGCGATATTGAATATGGTCCCTCCAACAGCGCTGTCGCCGGGCTGTGACGTTACAGACGGCCCTCGCGCGGCCCTTGCATGAATGATTTAGAAGGCGTCCAAAGACGATGTCACATGGCTACAGAAAAACAAAACGTTCTAACTGGGCCTATAAAGTAAGCTTAGCATAATTGGATTTGCTGCGGGAACCTGGGCAACTTTCTGCTTTCTGCTACATGCATTCGGCATACGTATGTATCAGCGCTCCGGCCGAACAGATATGTGCTTACCACAACGTGGCGAAAACACAAGCTTCGAGTGGAACACACAGTATATGCGAAGAAAGCCACTCACAACAAAAACAAGCTTACCTGATAATCACTTGAACATCCCATTAGGACGCGGACAGGAACACCGGGCAAAATGACATGCCACAATACATCCGAATCGTACGTTGCTTCAGATACTTGTACGCAGTTAGGACGCGAACTACTAAGGAATGGTTTTAAGGACTAATCGTGTACCATTCCAGAGCTTAATATGAGTTCGAACGAGACCAAGTACGTTTAACTACTCAGTACTCTGTCGTTCTACCACACCATAACAAGGACATAAAGAGCGCTCTTTCTGTGATTCTTTCTTCTATAGTTACGTCTTAACTACTCGTTGTCTTGGGCTGTGCAAATATGTTGATTCCCAATCAAAAACTAGCCCAAGCATATGTTTTATCAACTTGCGGCAATATGATCAATACGTTTCAAACTTTGGTCCTTGGATACCCATCTTTATTTATTAAAATGGAATCTACCAAGGTGTCTTAAGACTTGTAAAACTGTGGAAGAATTCATGAAGGCCACAATAATGAGGCATCATTGATAGGCATCCACCCTCAGCTTTATCTGGTATTTCGTACCTGTGGAGCAACTATACCACACTGAAGGACGTGTAATATTCTTTTGAAGTATGACATTTTCAGTATGACACATGCTTTATCGTTCCAATTAAATGATAACTTGTCCTAGTAAGCCTTTCATTATTCCTTAAGAGTGTGAAGAAGTTCAGGCTAGCTGAATACAGGAACAAATTTTCTGAATGAAGACTGTGGCCCATAAAGAACACCAAACCAAATTATACATAATTACCTTTACTTGTATAAAATGCCGATGAGTTGATGGCTTCGGTTAGAAAATATAAATAAGAGTAATAGTAACACACAAAGCACACTGACTTCTTTGTAGGCAAAGTGTTTCATCAAGCAGTGAATCTACAAATACTGCTGAATGAAGAATTACTTAGCTAAGAAATAACCGAGAATCGTTGACATGAAAACTACATAATTTGCCTCCACATAATGTAAAAGTAAGAAGCACATACCTTTTTAAGTGCCAGCCTCAAGTGCAGTTTTCCACTTTCGCTCTTCACACTTCTTGAGGAACGTCCAGAAGCTGTCGTACTGCTTAGAATTCCAGCAAAAACAAACATTGAACGCTTCTGCAAAGCAAGAGAGCACGCAATCTGGGTCAAGGGCAATTCATAAGAGGGAACTTTGGCACTGCGATCGCTCAGCCACCTCGGGATTGATTAAAATCGCTCAAATTTGCCTAGTCTTTGTGGTTGCGGCTTCAAACGCGTTTGTGGCCTTGTTTATTGCGGTGTTCTGGTTTTGTTTCGAATAATAGAACGAACCGTTGTGAATTTCAGGAGCTGATTCGAATTAGTGGGCCTAAAATGTTTAGGTGGTGAATTGCAACTGCTGAACATTTGCCGATCGTTATTTCGTGACAAAGCAACTTCAAGCCTTGTGAGGCCAAATGGAGCTGAAAGAGCAAAGATGAGACAAGTTTGTGTACTACTCATCGTTATTATGCTGGCTGAAATATGTGTGTTGCAGCTGCCATAGACACCAGTGCCCTCAACGTAGTAACATAGTAAGAGTAGGGGTTAAAAGTCAGCCCCATACATTGGCATGAGAGCGAGGGGGAGGGGGGCAAAGCGATCAACTTTGGTGCCCCTGAAGAGGAACCCTGCGCATGCCTATGCCTGTAAATATATTGTTCACTACTGAAAGTCGTTGAACAGGGAATGTGAACACTCTGTTAGTACAAATGCACAGGCTAATACAAAGTTCTTTCGGTGGTCAGAGATGTGCGTTGTAAAATGCATCTAACAAGATATAACAGAGTGGATGTACTGTTTGGTCATGAGCCTCCCATTTTCTCTAAATGCGAATTAGAAGGCAACGAAGGGAACACTTACATTTGTTGTATAAATCGGTACTGCCACGAGAAGGGGTTCTGTGATCAAACGTGCTAAATTAAATGAAATCTGCTTGTATTGAGGCTTAGATATATTGGCTTCATGGCCAGATGTATTTGCCAATTCCTGCAAATCCATCGAACAACCTGCCAGCAAAGCTAGGTTGTCTGCAAGCACCAGCCGAGGGGCTCTATTCTGATAAGATTACTTTGAATGAAGATGTTGTTTGCATGATGGAGACCTTTAGAAGTCCAATGACCAAAGTTGACTACTTGCCCGGCTTTCTCAACTGGCCAGTAAGCCCACACTAAAAGCTACATTGTAGTAGGCATCTCTTACACAAAATAGGCTAGGGTCTCCGTTATAAAACTACATCGGTTTCTGTTGAAAACTATGCCCCTGTACAGATCTATGAAACACAAAACGTTTTCCAACAATTAACACACAGAATACATCCTTGCATTAGCGCTTCACCAATTTCTCATAGTTCTTTAGCTTTTGCGGTATTACCACATAAATTTGCACTAAATTGTTCCTATAAATTTCTCAAAGCTGCTTCACAAAGGTCTCCAAACTTTGTTTCTTGAGAACATCTACTCCTTATTTACAGTCAAAGTTGTAACCTCCTTTAGGATATCTAAAAATGCTAACCTAAGGCCTTGATTTGAGCCATAGAAATATAAATGGGGGCTGGTTCGCGTACTATATATCATGCAAGCATCCGCCTGACCTTAACCCAATACTTACCTCCCTATACAATCTTTCTTGAAAGCCCATCAACAACTTTTGAAATATTATTGACGTTACGGCATACAGTTCATACGAGCTTGTGTTCTCATTATCACTTTTGTATATTATAGGCAATATTTATGCTGATTTCGCGGCAATGTTATAGGAGCATTGGCCGTTTCAATTGCTTTCGAAATGACGCACTAGGTGTGAATATCTAGGCCTTGCCAAGTAGTGACAGTATTATGGGCGCGCTTTCTGAGGCGTATCGTTGAAGCAGAGACTGTTTCGCACATGTGGCGAAAACTAGGGACACAATGTAATACGCGCTACGCGTACTCCCGTAAGTGTGAAAACAGCCTGTATACAATTGTCAGGCTAAGAGCACGCGTTGATGCAATTGTTACGATTATAAGAGACGCCCTAGTGAAGGGTTTCGGAAACTTCGGCAACCTGTTGTGCTGTGGCTATCTATATTAAGTTCACGGGCCTCAACATTCCGCCTCCATTCAAATGAGGCCGCAGCAGCTGGGTTTCGGTGCCGCGATCTTTGGGGCAGCGCAGTCGATCCCCGTACTAACTACTCCACCGTGGCGGTCAGGCGCGTTGATACAGAACATGTTAAAGAACATCGGCCTAGCCTGTTGATGGGACTGTTGTCGCCAAAAAATATTCCGAGAAAGATCACTGTCGAAACAGGGACCGATTCTCCCGTTCCACAGTTTGACTCTTTTTCCGTGCTGTCGGTTGGCACGCGGACAGAGTCATTTGGTGAGCGGTCTCGTGAGGCACGATTTCTAATCGCACATGCGGCGGTCGTCTGGGTAGTCGCCACTGTCGCGTCTGGTTGAACTGTGCCATCGGCCGAGCTCTTTGTGGCCACCGTCGGGATCTCCGTGATCGTCACTGCCATACCTCGACGACGAGCTGCATCGTCGTCCGTGTTTGCTGCGATCGCTGTGGCCCCGGTCTTCGCTGTCCTTTCGTTTGCGACTGGACTTGTGATGGAGCCTCCTATCGTGATGTCTACCCATTGTGGTTGGTATTAACGTTCTTCACAACAAAAACCCGGAGAATGAAACTGCAGCGCGAGACGGCCATGTGATTATGTTTACGTTGCGTCTGAATGTCGATGTTGATGCAGCTTTTGTTTCAAGACTAATGAACATTTTGAGAAGCTATATCATGGCTACTAGATAACTATATTACCCAATATACTGGCTATTTGAAAGCGCTTAATAAAATTTACAGGTAAGTTAAAACGCATCACGTAGCTTTTACAAATTCAACATGACACTTCACTTTAAATGGCGCTCAATTTAAAAGTGCTAAAATGCTCAGTTTCAAAGATATACCTTTATAAAAGGCTACACGTATTCAGTATTAGCCTAGTGTCCAAGCTTTCGGAACGACGTTATTGAGTGCGAACGTTGATATTAACACGTGGTTACACAAATCAGTGGCTTTGTGTAATGTTTTGATTGGACCAGCCAAAACGACCGTAACACGCCACCCACAATGCTCGAAAAGCGACTATCACACGTACCGGATTTTTAACGTGCGTGTTGGCGAAAATGCTCCCACGTTGTCCGCAAAACCCGGGTATGGAAAGCCGCAGAGTTCATATACTGACTCTGTTACATTAACCTAATGTGGAAAGCAGCTCTCAAACACGGTGTAATCACAGAACACCTAAGTGCAATCTTACCGGAACTGTATGACGCAAACCAATCGCAGCCAAGGGCATAGTCAGTAAAGTTTGACAACACACCGGCCCCCCTTATACCGAGTGTGTTCCGTGCTGTCTGTGCCGAGTACGGCGTGGACTCTACGGTTAAAGTGTAGTACTAGAACTGTGCTACGGTGAAGCAGCGCTTCGAGGCGAGCGCTTTCCGACTTACCTGAGCGCCGTGGTGTTCGTGTCGTACATCGGCTTCTTCGACAACCAAGGCAAGTGTATGCATGTGATAACAGTTTCGATTCGTGCAGTGCCGCTGTCCACATAGATAAAAGAACGATACCTAGTGTGTACTCATCGCCGTTTACTTTGAGCCGTGTGATGCACTGCGCCTCGTACTCTGCGATTTAAAAGGCTGTGTCGTCTGCATGCAGCGCGTTTTCTCAGCTGTCAACGAGCGTGGTTCATTCGTGGATGTGTTCTGAGGTGGTCGCCTGAGACAACGGTTTAGCTCTAAAACGTACCGTAGCGACGGTGGGGTGTAGTTTTGGATTCCGGTTCGCTCGAAGTAGAATGAATTTTCCCGAGCCCACCGCTTCGGCGTTATGATAGCTGTTTTAGGAGGCGGGTTGGGATCTCAACTAGACAAAGGCTGACTCGTCGCCCACGTTAATTAATTTCAGTTTGTACGATAATTGCTGCTCTACTACTAAACACAATTAATGTACCTAGAGCTTTCCTAGGTCTAACTGCCCGTTTTGTTTGTTCTACAGTGCGCAGCTGTTGCTTTCTACAGATAGATAGCACTTGTACTAGAGAGTACTGCTCTTAGTAATAATTAGTGCTAGTGATAATCAGCACACTGTGAGACATGAAAGTAACTCGAGAAGATAACAACAAGAGAAAAAAAAGTGGAAATTCCGTCATTAATGCGTGAAATTCAGCTAAATCTTTATAAAACTTGGGACACTTATGAATTGTAATTTTAAGTATTAAAATACAATACAGCAGTAAATGAAAAAGAAGAAAGTACGCAATGTAGTGTTCATGCTTTAATGCAAAGTGTAGCGAAGCCTTTGAACTCTGAAATGGGTCGAACTCTTGAGTACCTCCGAGTGGGGCTACCCAACAAGGACGCCGCTCGCGCGGAGAGCCCGTACTTGGCTGTGACTGTCGCCGTTGTACATTCTCGCTAGTTGCCGGCTAATAAACGCCTTAACAATTTGGTGGAGAGTGCTGCGATCCCCGTCTATGCCTTTGGAGCTACGATCACGTACCCTGCCATCTACTATGTACCACTACGCTTCTCAGCAAACGCCTCCTTCAATGCCACCCCCTTGTCCCGGTGTCCCCAGAATCCGCGATCCACCCATCTTCACTGGCGCTGATGGCACTGACGTGGAGGAATGGCACGCCATTAACGAGCGCGTGAGCGTCCCCAACAAATGGGACGAGGATGGCAAGCTGACCAACTTGGTATTCTACCTTGCGGGTGTTGCCAGTTTGTGGTACAACAACCACGCGTCCGATTTTGCCACCTGGGCCGATTTTAAGACCGCACTCATCAACGTCTTTGGCCGCCCTGCTGTTCACAAGCTGCAAGCCGAGCAGCGCTTACGTGAACGTTCTCAGGAGGCTGGTGAGTCATTCACCAGCTATATTGAAGACGTCCTGGACCTATCCAACAAATCTAATCCCACCATGTCCGAGTCTGACAAGATCCGGAACATCATGAAAGGCATTGACGATGATGCCTTCACGATGCTGCTCGCCAAAAACCCCGGCACAGTGGCTGAGGTCATCACACTGTGCCAGAGCTACGAGGAGCTTCACCGGCCACGTTCGATGACCCGACGCTCCCCACCACGAGCTGCAACGCTTGCTGGCTTGGAGGCCAGTTGTGACCAAGTGGCCTTGATGGCAGACTTAAAGTCTTCCATCCGTGAGGAAATCGCGCGTCAGTTCTCGCTCCTGCCCTTTGCCCACCAACCGACTGTTAAACAATCGCCTACTACCCTTCTCCCTCCCATCCGTCGAGCGATTGAACAGGAAATAGCGGAAGTAATGCCTGCGTACCACCCCCCACAGCCTCCGGCTCATGCGCCCCTGAGTTACGTGCAAGTGGTCGCCAGCCCGCCCCAAGTCGTTCCAGCACCCGCCCCTCTGACTTACGCCGAAGCTACCGCTCGACCTCCGTCCTTTGCAGCGGGTGTGCCCAGCTACGTATGTTGACGTAACCCCTCACCCTCAGCTTCAGTCCACCATGCAGCCACCGTTCCGTCCATCGGCCCTTGAGACATGGGTGAGACCTACCCCGGTGAACAGATGGCGCACACCCGACAACCGGCCCATCTGCTTTGCCTGCGGTTACGCCGGTCACGTGGCCCGTTATTGCCATTGCGTACAGCCGGCTCCAATTTCTTCACCGGTTGCTGGTCAACTCAGCCGTCCTTATCGCGAAAAACCGCCGTCTATGCCATCCTCGATCTCGCCCAGGTCCATCTCGAATGATCAGCCGTCTCCACGACGTCGTTCCCTGTCCCCCATGCGGCCTAAGTGCGGCTGCTCATGAGCGGGAAAACTAGTCGTCGCAGTCCCCGAGGCAAGGACTGCGACGCTATCGCAATGTGAAAGCCCTCAGAGCAGCCCCTCGAATGTCATTGACGTGCTTGTGGACGGTGTTTGTGCATCGGCTCTTATTGACACTGGAGCTGCCATATCAGTTATGGACGAAAAACTCTGCCGCTTACTTTGAAAAGTGACGACGCCACTTTCTGGGTTATCCCTCCGTACTGCAAGTTTGCACCGTATTCATCCTACAGCAGGGTGCACAGCTCGCGTTGTCATCCAGGACATTCTGTATGTCGCCCAGTTCATCATCATTCCGGCATGCTCTCATGACGTCATCCTGGGGTGGGACTTTCTCTCCCGCCATGACGCCGTCATTCATTGTGCCGCCGCCAAAATTGAGTTTTCACCCATCTCGCATTTGACGCCAGAAGACAGTCCCTCGACACTGAGCAAGATTCTAACGAAAGACGATACAACAGTGCCTCCAAACTCGACGACGGCTGTGTCTGTCTACTGCGCCGGTCTCTCCGACACCTTTGCACTTGTTTCGCTATCTGACCGCGCTTGCAGCAGGAAAGGGCTGCTAGTACCTTTCGCGACCGTGCAGGTCAACCAGGGCAACGCTGCTATTTTTGTAACCAACCCTTCTCCGTACGCTGTTACCTTGCTTCGAGGGGAATGTCTCGGCAGAGTGGAACCAGTCGACGACGCACAAGTCCTGGACGTACCCAACGACACGCGTGGTCCCAGGTCGTGTACCATCAATGCTGTTTCCACTTCTGATTCGTCATCTGCTGATGTATCTGGCCCCTCCTTCGCTGACAACCTTACGGCCGTACAGCGTTCCCAACTTCTGCACCTGTTGCAAGAATATCGTTCTTTCGATGTCGGGCGAAGTTTTCTCGGTCGCACGTCCGTTGTTACGCATCGCATCGACACTGGTGCCCATCCACCTTTACGGCAACGTCCATATCGCGTGTCGCCTGCTGAACGTCGAGTAATTAATGATCAGGTTGACGATATGCTCCGACACGACGTTATTCGGCAATCGGACAGTCCATGGGCGTCTCCTGTTGTTGTTGTTGCGAAGAAAGACGGTTCTGTGTGGTTCTGTGTCGACTACAGACGGCTCAGTAAGATCACTCGCAACGATGTTTATCCACTGCCAGGCATCGATGACGCGATTGACAGCCTTCATGGAGCCGATTTTTTTTCTTCTCTCGTTCTGCGCTCGGGGTACTGGCAAGTACCCATGGCTGACGACGCTCGACCAAAGACCGCCTTCGTCATGCCAGACCGCTTGTACGAGTTCAACGTCATGCCGTATGGTCCATGTGATGCACCTGCGACCTTTGAGCGCATGATGGACACCGTTCTACGCAACTTGAAATGGTAGACGTGCTTGTGTTACCTCGACGATGTCATTGTCTTTGCTCCGGATTTCTCCACGCATCTTCAACTTCTGAAAGAAGTTTTCGCACGTGTGAGCAATGCCGGCTTGCAACTAAATCTGAAAAAGTGCCGCTTTGCAGCACGGCAACTCACCATACTGGGGTACGTCGTGTCCAAAGACGGCATTCTTCCTGATCCTGCCAAGCTTCAGGCCGTGGCCGAATTCCCCAAACCTGCATCTGTCAAAGAACTGCATAGTTTCGTGGGCTTGTGCTCATACTTCCGACGCTTCATACCACACTTTGCCACAATCATATCACCGCTGAAGAAGCTCCTTGGAAGTAACGGGACCCTCAATTCGTGGTCATCCGAGTGCGACGACGCGTTCGCGAAGCTCCGCCATTTGTTGACGTCGCCTCCCATTCTACGCCACTACGACCCTACAGCCCCAACGGAGGTGCACACGGACGCCAGCGGTGTAGGCCTCGGCGCTGTCCTGGCGCAGCGAAAACCCGGATTCCCTGAATATGTCGTAGCATATGCAAGCCATACGCTCACGAGAGCCGAGACAAACTACACCGTCACGGAGAAAGAGTGCCTGGCGATCGTCTGGGCTCTTACAAAGTTTCGACCTTATTTGTATGGTAGCCCATTCGATGTCGTCACCGACCATCATGCACTATGCTGGCTTTCATCATTGAAGGATCCCTCAGGCCGTCTCGCCCGTTGGGCTCTGCGCTTACAAGACTACGACAACCTGTGTGCTGTACCGCAACGGACGCCAGCATGCTGACGCTGATGCCCTCTCACGCTCCCCTCTACCTCAAGACGGCGTGCCCTGCTCAGTAACCTCAATCGCTGTATCTGCCATCGATGTTGACATCCTCGCTACCGAACAGCGAAAAGGATAATTGGATCGCCCCGCTGATCGACTTGCTCTCTTATCCGTCCGCAACACCATCCACGCGTGCCTTGCGTCGTCGAGCTCACCATTTCGCCATCCGTGACGGCCTCCTCCACCGACGCAATTACGACTCTGATGGCCGGCAGTGGTTACTCGTCATACCCCCCAGTCTGCGGTTGGAAATATGTGAATCTTTCCATTCTGATCCGCAATGTTTGCACTCTGGCGTATTCAAAACTTACCACCGCATTCGACAACGCTACTTCTGGCGCGAGATGTACCGCTATGTGCAGCAGTTCGTTCGCTCTTGCCTCACTTGCCAACGCCGTAAACCGTTAGCCCACATGTCGCACGCCAGTGTGCAACTGTTACCTTGCCCTGACCGTCCCTTTGGGCGCGTAGGTATCGATTTGTATGGACCACTTCCTCTGACGTCGGCTGGTAACCGCTGGGTCATCGTTGCCGTTGACCATTTAACGCGATACGCCGAAACCGCCGCTCTCCCTGCGGCTACTGCACGCGATGTTGCGTCCTTCCTGCTGCATCGATTCATACGGCGCCACGGACCACCCCAAGAGATTCTCAGCGATCGAGGCCGTGTCTTCTTGTCGGAAGTCGTCGAAGCCATTCTGATGGAGTGCCATTCTGTCCACCACAAAACTACTGCTTACCACCCACAGACGAATGGCCTCACCGAACGCTTTAACCGCACCCTCGGCGACATGCTTTCTATGTACGTCGCTGCCAACCACACTAATTGGGATAATATACTGCCCTTCGTCACCTACGCCTACAACACCGCCCCTCAGAGCACGACTGGTTTATCACCTTTCTACTTTCTGTACGGAAGGCACCCATCGCACACCATGGACACAATACTCCCGTACACGCCGGATCCATCTGAGTGCACACCTATTTCCGATACAGCCAGGCTTGCTGAATAGTGTCGCGAGCTTGCCAAGACGTTTACGACGCAAGAGCAAGAGCGGCAGAAGAGTATTCGTGATTGCTCCACCACTTCTGAGCCCACGTTCCTTCCTGGTGCGCTTGTATGGCTCTCGATCCCGACCTCTGTAGCTGGCCTCTCTTCCAAACTACGTCCCAAATACGAAAGCTCCTACCGTGTCATGAGCGCACCTCACCTGTCAACTATCTGATCGAATCCGTTGAACAATCTTCGGACATGAGCCGCCGTGGGCGAGACATCGTCAACGTGGAGCGCCTGAAGGCTTATTATGACCCGCTCATAGTAACAAGCTGTTAGGTCGCCAGGCGGTTCCCTCTTCGATCCCGGGGTTATTGTAGCGAAGCCTCCGAACTCTGAAATGGGTCGAACTCTTGAGTACCTCCTAGTGGGGCTACCCAACAAGGACGCCGCTCGCACTGAGAGCCCGTGCTTGGCTGTGACTGTCGCCATTGTATATTCTCGCTCGTTGCTGGCTAATAAACGCCTTAACAAAAGTAATAAAAATTCTGCTACACTGTTTAAAATGCCTAAATTAATACTAAATTTAAGCTAAAGTGCTGACAAAAGTTCCTATAATATGGATTCACGAAAGGGAAATATTATTTGGCTGTAAATAACGTATTACAGTGTTATGACTGCCAAATCTACATAAATAGCAAATGAAAAATGTGCGGCAGAAGCCGCCTGCTCCATTGAAAAAAAATAGATAACAATATTTAACGACATTCCTAAGGTGATAGCGTGGTTTATCGCCTTACATAAACGGCCTGTTTGGCGCCAAACAGGCCGATAGTGCGTAATATACAAAGTTAAAAATTGTAAGCACGCTGTGCTAGAGGACATGAATATTTCAGCTTAAGGTTTCATATATTAATTGATTGTAGACATATTTTCAATCGTTGTATATACTGCACCTGTGCAGTTTGCGCTCCTCCCTCATCCGCAATAGGTCGGACTTATTTCGAATTGATCATTTTGGGCCGAACCCGGCAGCAGTGTAATGCCAGGACGACCGGTGGCACCGGTGGTAAAGCTCTGTCCTGGCGCCAGGCCCCAGAAACTCTCAAGTGCTCACCTGTAGGGGGCGAAAAAATCAACCGCGGCGCGTTTCTGCTTCAAACACCCAGAGTGCATCTACTAACCCCTCTCGCCACTCGCGCTATTGCATTTTCTTGTAGAGGCGCCTTCGTCGAGGCCAAGTTTTATTTTAAAATGATCAAACACTACAAGTTTGCATACCGCTACACATAAAAACACATTTTTTTCTTCTAGCAAGTAGTTTTTTGTAAACATGTGCTGCGTCATCAACTTTTTTAAATAGTTTTTGCTCCAGCTGACTCAATGTCAGTAGCAGCCGTCACCGCCTTCGTCACCCCAGACGGCTTGTACGAGTTCGACGACATGCCGTATGGTCTATGTGAGGCACCTGCGACCTTTGAGCGCATGATGGACACCGTTCTACGCACCTTGAAATGGTACACGTGCTTGTGTTACCTTGACGATGTCATTGTCTTTGCTCCGGATTTCTCCACGCATCTTCAACGTCTGAAAAAAGTTTTCGCACGTGTGAGCAATGCGGGCTTGCAACTAAATCTGAAAAAGTGCCGCTTTGCAGCACGGCAACTCACCATACTGGGGTACGTCGTGTCCAAAGACGGCATTCTTCCTGATCCTGCCAAGCTTCAGGCCGTGGCCGAATTTCCCAAACCTGCATCTGTCAAAGAACTGCGTAGTTTCGTGGGCCTGTGCTCATACTTCCGACGCTTCATACTAAACTTTGCCACAATCATATCACTGCTAAAGAAGCTCCTTGGAAGTAACGGGGCCCTCAATTCATAGTCATGGGAAACCGGTTCTGCATAGATGAGGTCCGAACAGCTCGTTCTGTTCTGCGCAACTGCTCACGGGTTGGAACGACTTGAACGACGGGCGGCGGGATTGCACTTGAGCTTAACGTTTGCCTCTTTGTTGTTTTAGTGCTTTTTTGGCAGTTGTTTGTGGTTTGTGCCATATGATTTTCTGAGTTCAAGCGACTCAGGCTATCTAGATGTCGGTTTCTTCGCCTGGCCAAGGGCCTTCTCCTTGGCTAGCATCTATACCGGTCAAGGATTGGCCGATTGATTCTTTTCTTTGCAGTGGGGTTATCAACGTCCCCGTCGCTCTGGTACCGACCAATGGAGGTACGATACCTATGAAGAACCCGAAGATGATTCAAATGGAGCTTCGGAAAGCCACAACACACTTTCAAAAGATCACTGAGGTCCGGCATTTCGGTCGTGGTGGTATTTTGTGCTGCTCTGCCGATCAGGAGTGCATCCGAGAGCTTCTCAACTGTTCCGAATTTGCAGCGCAGCCGGTGAGCCCATTTATTCCAGCGCATCTGGCATGTTCGAAAGGCATAGTCCGCGGTGTAGATACGAGCCTGACCCCTGCAGAAATTCTTGAGTTATTTTCAGTAGCAGGTGCAGTGTCAGTATACAGGTGCACGCGTCTGGTTGACAATAAAAAGTCACCTACCGAATCGGTCATAGTAACCTTTGCGGGAACGGTAAGACCATCTGAAATTAAAGCTTGGCCTCTTATCTATAAGGTAGAGCCTCTATCCCCTAAGCCACTGCAGTGCTTGAATTGCTGGAGATATGGCCAAAGCGTGAAAGGGTGCAGATCAACTGCCAGATGTCGACTATGCGGAGAAAATCACGACAGCCGTAAGTGCAACTCGACGGAAGAGAAGTGCTGTTTATGTCATGAAGCGCATCCTGCAGACTCTTTAGATTGTGAGGCGAAAGAACGAGAAGTTAAGCTGCTGGAAATTGTGGAACGCAGGCGTTGCTCCCGGAGGGAAGCTGTGACTGAATTACAAGAACGCTCGAAAGGTTACGCAAGCGTAACAGCACGACATAGCACTGCTATGGATGCATCGTTAGCAAAATATATAGCAGAGGCTGTAGAGAAGGCAACGGAAAAGCGATGGAGCGTCTTGCCAGCAGTATTATTGGAGTCGTGGCTGCATTGTTAACATCTCAGTTGACCCAAATCATTGCTTCAGTGTCTATGAAAAATCAGACTTCACAGGATTTGGAGGTTTCAAAGTGTGCCGGGACAGAAAGTCCGATAGCTCCTACACGATGCGCATCTCCTAAAGCAGGACCCTCCAATAAGATACTGCGGGCAGATCCAGAAACCGTATCAGATGACACTGATGAATTCACAGATATGGATGCGGAATCTCATAATTTCTTGAAGCACGCCAGATCTCCCTTATCGAAAAAGTCTTCACAGAAATCAAAATCTAAAAAGTTCCTGTCAAAGAAAGACGTTTTGGAGAACCTCTTCAAAAAAGACTTTTTGAAGAAAGATCTTTTGGATCAAGCAGTCTCTGCGGCGGGTTTATAGAGTCAAAATAGGCTCCTTAAAAGTATTACAGTGGAATTGTCGATCAATAGTGTCGGCTACCACAGATTTATCGTGTATTTCTTCGCAAATTTCCCCAGATATTATTACTTTACAAGAAACTTGGCTTACAAATGGACAAAAATTTTGCCTAAAAAATTATCGCTTATTTCGTTTAGACAGACCTAGCAGAGGTGGTGGACTTGCCATTTTTATATCAACTAAATTTAGTCATAGAGCGAAGATTAACTACCTTTGCATGGATTCTAACTATGAAATTATGGCATTAGGCATCACTCTGCCAGGCTGTTCCCCTTTTTCTTTTGTTAACGCATACTTTCCGGTAGGAGTACAGGACACAAGATGCTTAGATGCAATGTTAGCTTCCTGCAGGAAGGATGTAATAATAACTGGTGACTTTAATTGACACCACGTGTCTTGGAGTCTCAAGACTGTTGTAAATGGAAGGCGCTTGTGGGAATGGACTGTTGATAATAACTTATCTTGTGTAAATTTCCCCACTGTGACGTTTATTAGGAGACAATCAAAGTCGGCGATAGATCTGACCTTTTGCAGCTCCTCACTAAACATTTCGTCGTGGAAAACATTAGATTGTGCAACAAACAGTGACCACCTTCCTATTAGCTTTGATATTAACTTTCCCGGGATATTTTTAACTGGTAAAGTTGGCTCGTTTGTAAATTATGAGCGTTTACAAAAAGACTTAAAGCCTACTTTGGTTCTTTGCAAGGACATGCAGGAAGACATTCGGGCTATGAGTCTGTGTGTGGTACTGAGAAGAGCAATAAAAAAGTCAACTTTTTCAATAACTTCAGGCACAGGCGGGTCGTTTAGCCCATGGTGGAACGCTGATTGTACAAGGGGGTATGGAAAACAAAAGCGGCGTGGAAGCAACTTATCCACAACCAATGCCCAAAAAACTGGTGTGACTATAAATACGTGGCAGCAGATTTTAAACGCACAGTACGCAAAGCAAAAGATGACTATGACACTAACAAATTTAGCTATCTTTCAAAACCATACAACAGAAAGGCGCTTTTTAGATTTTTGCGTTCCAGAAAAATGATACCACCATCAGACAATATTGATTCTTCAATTCTATCGCCTAGCGAACTCACTGAAATCTTAGAAAATGTTGCTAAAGGATTAGAAGAAAGATTCAGATCAACAATGCCAAGACACATAGTAAAGCCAATTGCAGGGGAGGAGTTCAATGAGGTGACATTAGCGGAACTAGCGGGTGTAGTGAGGCACTTACCTCCTACAGCACCTGGACCAGATGGAGTAACTTCAGCAATGATAAAAGTACTATATGACATTTCCCCACATGAACTCTGTAATATGGTTAATTACTCTTTGAAAAATTCTTGGATACCGGCGGATTGGAAACTTTCCAAAATAATTCCGATACTTAAAGAACAGGGGCTTGGGTATACACTTGACAATGTGAGGCCAATTTCTCTTACATCTAATTTGGTTAAACTAACTGAAAGAGTTTTGAATGCACGTGTAATAAAATAAATTGAGGAGAAATCAATATTGAATCCAAGTCAAAATGGCTTTAAATCGGGATGCTCCATATGGTGTGCGCACGCGGATTTGGCGAGTCGTATACAGTTGGCTAGGCGTAGAAGAGAGTATTGTGCATTAGTTACTCTGGATTTGGCCAAGGCGTATGACAAAGTGGAGCATAAAATACTAATAGAGCAGATGGAAAGGTCACACTTACCAAAATACATGATATCATGGGTAGCAGAGTTTTTAAGGGAGAGAGAGTTTTATTGCTTTCAAAGGGGTTGTTTTTCTAACAGATATCGACAATACCGTGGCGTACCACAAGGTGCAGTGCTCTCACCGGTGTTGTTTAACATCTTCATCAGTTCGATTCCAACACATAGCGATATTCACATTTATATGTTTATGCAGATGACATTGCTTTCTTTGCGACAAACAGTGATCTGCAATTACTTTATCAGACATTACAGAATTACCTAAACATGATAGAGGAATGGCTTCAAGAAATTGGAATGTCTCTAAATGTAAACAAAAGCGCGCTTCTAGCGTTCTCGTTCAGGGATCCTGTCAACATCTCCTTGATGTATGGCACAGAGCAGATTCCCCAGGTGGATTCACTTAAATACTTAGGCATCATATATAACAGCACGTTAAATTGGAAAAGCCACATCGATCACATTGCGTCCAAAGCAACACGAGCCATGGGGTGGTTACGCAAGCTCAGCAACATAAAAAGGGGGTTGCGAAGAAATACATTGGTAATGGTCTATAAAATGTACATTCGTCCTATCATGGAATTCGGCTGTGTCTTATTTTCGGGCAGTGCGACATATAAAATGAGACCGCTAATACTATTAGAAAGGGAGGCTTTACGACTGTGCCTTGGACTGCCCAAGTTTGTTGCTAACAATGTGCTATACATGGAAGCGCGTCTACCGTCATTGTTGGATAGATTCAAAATGCTCACTATCCAAACATTTTTAAAACTATACACTGTGCCCCAGAGAGCATCATTTTATGCTTTTATTAAAGAACCAAGTTTATTTTTGGAAACTTGGTGGTCACGATTCCACTGCCCACAGATCTTGTTCGTTCAAGCGCTGCTAGAACCACTGAACGTCAAAATTAAACATATTTTCACAACAAGAGACGTTAAGTCAGATCTTAAGATAGAATTTGAGAATATTTATCCCTCTAACGCAAAGCAAATACCATTTCAATATTTAAATGATCGGCTGCAGGATTACTTGGCGCATGTGGACTTGAACAACATAATTGCGACCGATGCATCCGTATCAAATGAAAAGGCTGGGGCAGGTATCTTCTCACGTTCCCTTGACTGGTCCTTTTCGGTTAGACTCCCAGATTACACACCAATATTCATGGCAGAATTATTTGCTATTGTACTGGCACTACGGAAACTTCCTTCGGGCGAATCGGAAGCAGTCGTAATTACAGATTCTTTTTCAATATGTGCTGCTCTGTCTTCAGGAGCCAACTTAACACTTATGCACATGTTTCGACAACTCATACCGACAAACTTGAAAAAAACTGCAGCTCTTATGGGTACCAGGTCATCGTGGCATATATCTCAATGAGATGGCGGATGCACTAGCCACAGTATCTCTTAGCGGTCCCATTATCCCGATTTTGCCTGATACGGCTTACGCGACAGCAATAAGGTTTAGAAACCTCTGATTGCGTGATTACGACTGCTACTCATTGGATAAATATCGAGATTTCGCACATCTAAGATGCCGCTGGAATAGACAGTGGTGTGCAACACGGCACTTGGAAGTTACTTTTACAAGATTGCGTTGCAGAATTCCTCAACTGAATTATTATTTCCATAAAGTTGGTCTAAAGGCGTCACCTTTATGTCAGACTTGCGGAAAAATGGAAACGATAGATCCCTTCTTTTTGTTCTGTCGCCGGTATTCTCATCAGCGGAAAAGATACCTGGTAGCTCCACTTGAAAAATTGGGATTAGAATTAAATGTGGCAGTAATTTTGTCGTTTGGCAGCATTAAATGCGGTTATAGCCACAGGGACGTCTGCTCTGCGGTATTTGAATACATAAATGAAACAAAGCGATTGTCATGTTAATCTGCCTATATATATATATATATATATATATATATATCATTTTAGACCCACCATTACCTCTGTCTCCAATCGCATCTGATGGCCTGCATCGCTCCCTGCTCAGATATACTCCTTTTCCGATTTTCGGCTTTTCTTTTTATATTTTTTTTCAGCCCAAAATTACGTTTTCTTTGAAAAACCATTAGCCTTTTAGTTAAGATCCTGCCGCCCGGTTCTTGGCCGATCCCCCTTTGTGGGTGTGCGCCAGAGTGTCAAGGATCATCATCATCATCATCAGTAGCAGCCTATCGACTTCATTATCCTCATTTTAAAGTTTGCGGCAGCCAACGGTTGCGATGGCAGGTAACGGCTGGCGTAGCTGGCGGTACGTTCGGATGTGTCTCGGACTGTTTCGTTTCGCTGTTTCGAGCCACTGCCGACCGGCACATTCTTTCTCATTCTGTTCATTTGACTCGTTCAAATGCTTTCGCTAAGGGAATTCGAGTGACTTTCGGGGAACAAAGCGACCGTCAAAGCTTTCATCGGATGAACACCCGTTGCAAGCCCGGGCCGGTGAGTAGAAACTGTTGTGTTTTGGGTGTTCAGTTTCGGTTTCGAATTGACATGTGAGGATGCCAGGGGGCGCCGCTCTGGCATCCGGGATTTCAAGGCGACTGTAAAATAAAACCAGTGTGTGTTAGGTAGCCGTGGAGTGCGGTTGTGTGCTTTTCTTTCGGCGCTACGCGCCAACCCGCGTGTTCGGGCTGGTCGATGTCCCCGCCGGCCGCGTACGTCTCCGTCGGCCGTCTTCTTCTTCTTCTGCTTCGTCGGGACCAGCCAGCCCCCAACACAGCAATGGCGACGAGGATGGGATTTTTTTTTTCTGTTAGGTAGCCGTGGAGTGCGGTTGTGTGCTTTTCTTTCGGCGCTACGCGCCAACCCGCGTGTTCGGGCTGGTCGATGTCCCCGCCGGCCGCGTACGTCTCCGTCGGCCGTCTTCTTCTTCTTGTGCTTTGTCGGGACCAGCCAGCCCCCAACACAGCAATGGCGACGAGGACATGTAAGAACCCGTTTCGTTCTCCATGTTCGTCTTTTTCTTGCTTCTAATGGACCTACCCGGCTAACCCTAGACGCTCTTTGTTGCCTGCAAGGTGGCTACTGCGTGCTGCGTCGCTTCATTTCTTCATTCAGCTACGCCGCCTCTGCCTTCGTCTTGAAACAGTGTACTGGCGTCATTTTCTTCTCGTCTGCACCTCTCCATTCTTCTTGCTTGAAATGGCGTCTCCCATTCCACCTCCCCCATTTCTTCATTCGCCCGGAGACCCGCCACTTCCGTGGGCGGACTGGAAATTGGTGTTTCAGGCTTACGCAGATGCGGTCGGGGAGGACGCCAGCAAGCCCGAGCGTCGCAAGGCCCTGCTGCTCAACGCGTTGGGCCCTGCCGGGTTAAAGCTTTTCTATACTTTGGAAGCCACCAACGCGTCGCCGACGCCAGCGTCGGGCGATTCCTTCAAGACTGCAGTTGCTCTTTTCGATGAGCATTTTAAAGATGTCTCGTGCGATTATCTCGCACGCGTAAAATACCAAGAAAGGCGACAATTGCCTGGTGAGCCAGTCCCCGAGTTCATTACTTCTCTTCGAACGCTCGCCGCGTCGTGCGGCTTCGGCGCGCTCGAGGACGATATGATCCGCCATCAGCTTTTCATCGGTGTAGCCTCGCAAAACGTCCGCTGCCGCATGCTTCAAAAGGGCTCCTCGATTTCATTATCCGAAGCCCTCTCAATTGCGCGAGAGGACGAGCTTATTCGCTCCCAGTTGGAGCAATTCGCTCCGCATTCAGTGCAGCAACTTTCTGCTGCCGGGGGCCAAGACGGCGGCTCTTCGTTTCACGAGACGCGTCAACATGGCGGCCCTTCACCTTCGTCTCGGCGCGGCGGCCAACATGGACGCCCGCCTGCACAGTCCTTCCACGGCGACCTCTCTGCGTCGCGGGGGCGAGGAAGCCGACAATATGGCGACCCCATTCCGCCAAATTCGGGTTTTCAGGAACAGCACCGAGCTCCTAATTCGCGTTCGCAATTTTCTTCTCCAAGCGCAACCACGCATTGCTTTCGTTGTGGATCGGCTCGGCATTTAGCCAATTTTGCGCAGTGTCCCGCGAGAAACCGCACTTGTCTTGCGTACGAAAAAATCGGACATTTTCAGTCCGTATGCAATTCCCGTCCAGCAAATCTTCCGGAATTAGTTTCTTCGTCCGCTCCTTCGAGCACTGCACAAACCAATACGGTCACTGTTTTAAATGTGGATGGCCTCCACACTACGCCCGAGCCCAGCATCATAGTTTCAGTGAGCCATGTGCCCTTGTCATTTCTCGTGGACACTGGTGCCTCAGTCTCTTTAATCAGTGCCGCTGACTTCCATAGTCATTTTTCCAACATTCGACTTTTGCCTTCACACGTCGTTCTACAGACATATTCGAAGGGAACTATTGATAATTTAGGTCAATTTACAGCTCAGGTTTCCTATCGCAGTCGCACTGCTTTCATTACTTTTTATGTAACAGCCAATGGCAGCTCACTTTTGGGACGTGATGCAATCAGGGCTTTGTCCATCAACATCATTGGTGCGTCTATGACGTGTGCTCAAGTCGACGTCCAAGATGATCTTCCGGCCAACGCGCCTTCTGAATTCCACCACCTGTTCACCCGTGAACTGTGTTGTGTGCGTGGTTTTGTGCATAAAGTGATGCGTCGACCAGGTGTGTGCCCTGTGCGTGCCAAGCTGCGCCGCATTCCTCTTCTTCTCCGTGAGCAAGTCTCTGCGGAACTGTCTCGCCTTCAAGCCAGCGGAATCATCGAGCCTGTCTCTGCTTCCGACTGGGTTTCTCCACTGGTCGTCGTCAAGAAAAAAGATGGATCCCTTCGACTATGCGTCGACTTACGAGAACAAAACAAAGCGATCGTTGTAGACGGGTTTCCACTTTCTCACATTGAAGAACTGCTTCATCAGCTCTCTGAAGCGGTGTGTCTCTCCAAGCTGGACCTCGCGTCCGCTTATCACCAAGTTGAACTTTCTGAGTGCAGTAGAGACTTAACCACATTTGTATCGCACGAAGGCTTGTTTCGGTTTCGCCGCGTGTGTTTCGGGCTTGCATCTGCCCCTGCAGTGTTTCAGAAAATGATGTCAATTATTCTTAAGGGTTGTAACGGCGCCCTTTGTTACTTGGATGATATTTTGGTGTGGGGACGTACTCGCGAAAAGCACGATGCTAACTTGCATACTGTTCTCAACCGCATCAGTGAATGTGGTATGAAACTTAATAACAAGTGCATTTTTTCTGTGGATGAGTTACAATTTCTAGGACATAATGTCAGTTCCCGCGGCTTGACACCTGTTGAATCTAAAGTTCAGGCCATTGTCAATGCCCCACGGCCTACTGATGTTAAAACCTTGCAATCTTTTTTGGGTCTTGTTGGTTATTATGCCAAGTTTGTTCCCTACTATGCTGATGTTGTTGAACCACTGCGTACTCTACTTCGTCAAGCACAGCCTTTTAACTGGTCAGCTGAAGCTGAGCAGAGCTTCATTCAAGTTAAGTCAATACTGGCCTCAAAGCCAGCTGTTAGTATTTTCAATGAGAAGCTTCCCATCGTCATCACGACGGATGCGTCCGATGTTGGACTGGGATCAGTGTTTCAACAACTCGAAGATGATCAGCTGATCACTATTGCTTTTGCATCTCGTACATTGACCCCTGCTGAACGCAGATATTCAGTAGGAGAGCGTGAAGCTCTCGCTTGTCTTTTTGCCTCTGAGAAATGGCATGTTTACTTGTGGGGCCGGCACTTCACATTACGTACAGATCACCAAGCACTAGTTGCTCTTCTTTCTGCAGGATCCGAAGGCCGCCGCCCCATTCGCATTTCCCGTTGGTGTGCCAAACTCATGTATTATAATTTCAGTGTTCAATATTGTAAGGGTTCTAATAACGTGGTTGCTGATGCACTGTCGCGCCTTCCTCTTCAGATACCGGTTACTGAAGAGCGGGATGAGGAAGTTGTTTCATTAGTTACTTCCTGCATTACTAAAGCTGAGCTTCAGGCAGCTACAGCTGCAGATTCCACTTTGTCTCAAGTTCTCAAATATTTACGTGAAGGATGGCCTTCCAAAGGTGCTCTTGCTTCTGAACTCTTGCCTTACTTCGCAGTCCGACAGGAACTGTCTTGTGTCGAGGACTTGCTTTTCCGCGATGAACGCGTGATTCCCCCTGCTTCTTTCCGTAACAAGCTGATACAGCTTGCCCATGAGACCCATCCAGGCATTGTCCGCACCAAACAGAATCTCAGAGACAGGTACTGGTGGCCAGCCTTAGATAAGCAGGTCGAGCATGCAGTTTACAACTGCCATATATGTCAGGCAGCTGACAAGTCTGCCAAACCTGCATTTTCTCCGTTGCAGCCAGTCCAGTGGCCTGATAGGCCTTGGCAGAAACTCGGCATGGACATCATCGGTCCCTTGCATAATGTTCCGCAAAATGCCCGGTTCATTGTTTCTCTCATCGACTACCATTCCAAATGGCCAGAAATTAGTTTCACACATACGGTTACTTCTGAGGTCATCATTGAGTTTCTGTCTTCAATCTTTAGCCGGGAAGGTTTTCCTGATGCCATAGTTACGGACAATGGTCCACAGTTTCAGTCCCAACATTTCGAGGCTTTTCTTTCACAACGAGGAATTCAGCACTTGAGGTCATCAGTTTTCTATCCCCAATCAAATGGGCAAATCGAGCGCTTTAATCGCGTTCTGAAGGAACATATCCAGATCGCCCAATTAGAGCACCGTCCCCTCAAGCAAGTCTTGACGGAATGTTTAGCTTCGTACAGGTTCACACCACAAGGCACCACTGGAGTGTCTCCTGCTCAACTTCTCCACGGTAGGCAACCGCGAGTTGCTCTCGACATAGTCTCTTTGCCTCGCAACATAGCAGTGTCTTCTCCTGATCAAATCCGCACCAGGATTTTTTCTCGTAAACAAGCAATGAAAAAGTATGTCGACACCCGTCGAGGTGCAAAGCAGTCCAAAGTTCGCACTGGCGATCTAGTCAAGGTTCGTGTGCCAGGCAAGCGCCCCAAGTATCGGGGTCCTTACAAAGTCTTGGGCCAGGTTAGCCCCACTTCTTTCCGCTTAAGTGATGGTAACATCTGGAATGCTTCGCACCTTGTTATTTTTCATACGGATTCGCCTTCAACACCTAAAAGTCTTCCTCATCACGTTCCGTCCACGCCTTTCAACTACGCATCAGATTATTACCTGTGGCCTCCATGTACAGGCATTTCTTCTTCAAGGGGGGAGGAGTTACCAGTCGGTGTCGCTGGTTCAAGTACACCAAGTCACACGGTTCACTTCGAACCTTCAGATACGGCTGAGACCGTTGAACCAGACTCCGGCCCGCAAAATTCTTCCGAAGCTCATGCTGCGAGCTCTGATGAGACCCAAAGTTTTAACGCTCGTTCAGAGCCTTCACAATCTTCCACTCAAGGTGCAGAGACACCTCATTCTACACCCAAAAGGGCCCGCCCTAAGCGGAAGCGGCAGAAGCCGCGTCGGTTCGAAGACTACGTGACGTAGAACTACAAATCTATATTGTACAGAGTTGTATAGAATTTTTTAGTGAATTTTCATGACTTCCAATGTACATATTTCAGTGCATTTTCAGGACTCGTAGTGTGCGAGTTCAGTGTGCCGTGCTCTGAATTTCGTGTGTTCTAATTAATGTACATACCTTGTAAAATATGTTGGTATCGAGCATGTATAAATATAAACAGTGTATAGGTGTGATTTTTTCAAAGAGGGGATGATTATTGTGTTTTGGGTGTTGAGTTTCGGTTTCGAATTGACATGTGAGGATGCCAGGGGGCGCCGCTCTGGCACCCGGGACATACAGAAAGAAGAAGACAAGAGCGGACACTCCGCAAAACCTGGCCTCAGGAAGTGCGTCACGACTACGTAACAAACTAGTGCTCCCACCAAACGTCAGAGGGCGCAAGCGCAAAAAAAAACACAGTTATAATCAATGCAACAGAATTGTTTTCACAAATTATTAATTACACGCCCAAATTTGGTATGTTCTTTATACATAAAAACGATTTATTCAACACACCTTACGCGATTATTTTTCTTCAGCCGTACTGTCATAAACACCATCTACCCAGCGACAAGCCCATGCATGACTGACGGCGAGAAGCTTTCGTCGCTTTCGTCAACGTCGGCTGCGTCGGCGTTTTCAAGCGTGAGATAACAGGTGAGGCACGTTTTCAAGCGAAGCTTGTTGAATGACATGTTGTTGGTCTTGTTGGGTCATTTTTTCAGAAAACGGTTACGCCTGCGCGAAAAAGACACCATGCAACAAACATAGAAAGATGCACACACACACGTTGCGCTTCGTGTGTGCGAGTTTGTTTCTTACGTGGCGTCTCATTCACGCAGTTGTAACCTTTTTCTGAAGCTTGTAAGGACTGGAAGGTTCGCTAAAAAGAAAGTTTGTGGTTCTATGCGGCGGTTAGACGGAAACATTGTGCAACGTATGCAGTATAGCAAAGGCGGCACGGCGTCAAGCCGAGGCGACGCGTGCTGCGTCTGCCACGGACGCGAGCGTCTGTGCGCTGAGCATAGCTGGGCAGCTAGGTCATAGGCTCGGTGGCTCGGTCCAAAATATTGAGAATCGTTCGCTGGGCCTCGCATGCTTCACGACGCGTTTCCCGAAGGCTCGGAACACGAATAATTCTTGGTGTGCCGGAGGCAAATCTGGACTAGCCAAGTGGCCATCATCTTCGTTTCTTCGCTAGCCTTGTGCCACTAGTGCAAGCTGCCCACAAATTTTTTTGACGTTTCCAATACAATTTTACCGCACAAATTTCAACTACGATTTTTTTTCCCAATGTACTGCTGATACTGCGTACGCACGAAGGTGTTCTAAAGTTTCCAGGCCACGATACCATTGCATTACAAGGGATAGCGGCCTGGAAACTTCTGAAGATCTTTGTTCGTGGTCTTGACGTATATCTTTGTAAGTCAGAGTTTTATGGGTCAGAGATGTATCACTGGTTTTGTATTGTGCATCGATTAGCTAATCATTCAAAGGGGTTTGCTGGTACACTTATGACGTGCACATATCTTTTTCGTAATTTGACATCGAAGCATCCACTTACTAACATTTTCAGACCGCGCTGACGCCATGCCGTCCGGCGGTCCAAGCTACGGCAGCTACTGCTGTGTATCGTGGTGCTTCAACAATGGCAGAACCCACAAGAAGCCTGGGACGAGTTTCTTCCGCGTACCACGGGACGGCAGTTGTGTTAAAGCTTTTGTATGGTTTGCATGTCTGTAGGCTTACTGTTCGTACTTGCTAAGTGAGGGTAACAATAAAAAATCACTATTCAAGCACTTCCCCTTTCAGCTGATAGTTCATTGCCAATGCAGGATGAAAGCATGGATGCAGTATGCTTGACGCGATGATCTCCTGAGTAAGCCGGCCAGCCTATTGTACGCAACGTACAGGGTTTGTAGCGACCATTTTACTGCTCAAAGTTTCATGGACCCTGGGCACACAAGGCTTACAAGAATGGCTGTTCCCAGTGTGCAACCAGCTGCACCATGTAAGTGATTGACTGAAACTCAAATATGTGCAATAGCAGCCACTTGTATTGAATCAGTGGCGACAGTTAACCGTGAAGATCTTTGTAGCCAATGGAGAAACCTCACTACAGAAGTAACACTTGGAAAGTCTTAAATTCTGTGAATTGTGGGCTATTACCTTCCTAACAGCAGCTTTACATTTCTGTCATTTTTTGATGCTCTGGACCTGCGCAACTTGTTTTGAAAGACTTTAAAAGGCTATTTCACGTTATCTTCAAGCCTGAGTGCACATGTACGTATACCTTTCATCAGTGAAAGCTGCCACTGTTGATAATTCCAAAAATCACAAATTGCTTGTTTCCTAGTTGGTGCCGTCTCTTTTCTTCCACGTTCGACCAATTTATGCATTTGAAAGAGCTGTTTAAGTTTCCCCATGCTACAAGCTTTGTAACTTGTACCAACTGCACATATATGCAGGTTCTCTGAGCGTCGCTTCAAGTAGTGACTGTGACATGGCTGCAGAAGCTGCACTGCAAGGTGCGGATGAGCTTCAGTTTGTGTTATTTTAAGCCTCTTACTGACACATTGTCGTAATTTCATTTCTTCGGGACCTGCGGTAGAGGCTTTAAAAAGTGGCTCCCACACATTGAGGTGCCCCGATGAACAGTGTGCGTTCAGTGTCGCGATTTCTTTTTTTTTACCCAAATTGACTGTTGACCAAACCTCTGCAGGTGGCAGCTCCCTTGTAGCTGGTGAAAGAATTTCTGCTAATTTCGTCTTGCCGGAGAAAACCTTAACCAGTCGTTCAGCTGTCACAAAAGGAACTTGTGTGGCCGGTAAGTTGTATGTTCACTTCAACACCAGAGTGGATTGATATAGAGACTTCCGCAGGCCGCTCGCAAGATTGTTCCGACAGCACTGTCCGAGGCACTGAACAAGCTTCACAAGACCCTCCAGAAGACGTCTCCGCCAACAGCTCCACGCCTGAGTGCCTTAGAGAAAATGGTGACTATGCTTTTATTGCAGCAGTTTTTAATGTGCTATTTTATGTTTAGCACATTCTGAGGAAACTATCCTTAAAAGGACACTACGTGTGCACTTACAAAATGTAAGGGTGGGCTCTCAGTGATTTTCATTTTTTTGTGCATTGTCAACATTGTGAATGGTTTGTTTTTAGGTAGTGGAATCGAAAACTTTGTACCACAGAAAGTTGTGCACCTTGGGTCTGAAAGAGCGAGGAAAGTGCTCGTATGGGATTAGTTGTTCTTCGCTTTTACATCAATTTTTTTTATTGCAGTGCGTTCCTGTGTGCCAGCGACAATGTCTCCATCAATGAAGTACAAGCAAACCATTAAACATCTGCAAGCCAAAGTAGCAGCACAGCGGAAAACTATCAAAAGACTGCAGAGACAGCCTCACCAAGCACCGTCATCGACTTCGAAGGCCCTTGAAGTTATCCGACCGCACGTCACCGAGGAGGTTTTTAAACTTCTTTCTGCACATGTTCGCTTGAGGCCCAAACGCAAGGGCAAGCGGTTTCCCGTGTGGTTCAAGAAATTCGCTCTTCACTTAAACTTCCGAGGTCCGCGAGCATACCGATTTCTGGCTCCATATTTTTCTTTGCCCTCCCGGCGTTCATTAAGGAGGTGGCTAGCTAATGTAAAGATGACTCCAGGCATAATTCCAGGAATCCTTTCTTCCATTGCAACAAATACTCAAGCTTGGAATGAACGGGACCGAGTGTGCGCTTTAGTTTTCGACGAAATAGCACTCAAAAAGAATTTGTACTATGATGCTTCAAGAGACGTTGTCCAGGGTTTTACAGATGATGGCACTCATCGCACTTCAACCATCGCTGATCGAGCACTGGTTTTTCTTCTTGTTGGTGTTTCGAGAAAGTGGGTTCAACCGGTTGCTTTTACTATAGGGCACACATCAACACCATCATCTGTTATGCATAACTTGCTGGTGTCACTCATTTTGGAGCTTAGGAGCATTAATATTGCAGTGAAAGCAGTCATTTGTGACCAGGGCAGTTCAAATGTAAGTCTCGCTAACCAACTAAGAGTGACTGTAGCAAAGCCTTTTTTTGAAGTTAATGGTGAGCGGGTATATTACAATTTTGATGTTCCGCATTTAATTAAAACAACGCGCAATAATGTCCAAGCACACAAGTTATACATTGGGGATGACATCGTTAACTGGTCGCACATTGTAAGCCTTTACCAATCCTCACATGAGTTGCGGTTCCGATTGGCTCCAAAGTTGACTGAACGGCACGTTCATCAGAAACCTTTTTCTAATATGAAGGTCAGCAGAGCAACTCAGGTCCTCAGTGCATCAGTTTCGATTGCTATCACGGCAATGGTGTATGCGAAGGTGCTGCCTGCCTCGGCCATCACTACAGCTCAATTTTGTGATCGTATGGACAGGATTTTCGATGCCTTGAACAGCTCGAGTAAAAAAAGAACTTCGCAAAAGCTGCGGCATGTAATCATGAAAAATGATTCAGAGCTGATTGACTTCCTCTGAAGCCAGCTTCCCTGGATTGCATCATGGCAGTTTGTTGACAGACGTCAACCACAAACCATCGTAGGTTGGCAAATTACAATTCAGGCAATTTGTCAACTATGGGACGACCTCTCCAAAAATTACAATTTTGAATACCTGTTAACACGCAGGCTTCAACAGGATCCTCTGGAGAACATATTTGGCCACATTAGGCAAAAACAGGGTTGCAACACCAACCCAAATGTAGCACAATTTATTTGTGGCCTGAAGCACATCTGCATAAGAAATCTCTTCAAGCTGTCAGAATACGGAAATGTCGAGGATGATGAATGTGACCTCCTCCAGGAGCAGCTCTCGCCATTCTCCCTCACCAGTGCGTCTCTTGTGGATAATCAGGAGTGTGCACAGCCACAGCCTGACGACTTTCCCGCTCTAGACGATCTCTCTGAACTTGCGACAAACATTCACTCCCATATTATCGATGACTCCGCTGCATATTATGTAGCTGGTTTTCTCATCAAACACTTCCTTCGGAATGCATGTGACGGTTGCAGTTGCCCACAGTTACTGAAAGACGACAGTGAGACGCTTAAGGGTACCCACCAGTATTTCACAATGCTCAAAGCATACCACGTCCCCAGCAAACTTTTTGGGAATCTCACTGTGCCATCAGAAGCAGCTTTTGCATACGTACAACAACTTGAATCTCACTTTCTTGCCATAATTGAGGCCACTGCACATCACCTGAAAGTGTGCGATGTTTTGTATCACCATCTGTCAAGTGTTGGCGATTTTCATGTCTGCTCTGCTGGGTGTCGCGCTAAGTTTCTGAAAATGTTTTGCCGGGTTCGTTTATGTTGGCATGTGCGTTTTGTGAACCGAAACTTAGGGTTAGGTTCCAGTCTTCAATCTCGGGCATACAGCTTGACAAGTTCAAAGGTTAGCAATTAGCGGCGGGTTTACACTAAAGTATTCGAGTTGAGCCGAATCCTGCAATAGCTTTGTTATGTTATTACTTCGTTACAGGAGACTTCATTATGGTCTTATATGCTTATATTCAGTTCAACTGGACTAACCACTCCTTCGTTGCATTCATTGTTTTGGTTACCCGCTATGAGGAGTACGAACACTATGTATTCGCTCGAAGTGATTTGCATAACCTTAAAAAGAATGTTGGGTATCCTGTCTGTATTTTTTGTAGCAAATACGGGCGAACTGTACACTTTACTCTGGGTCGCTTGGTCACTGTGTATGCTTTATCTCTCCAGCTCAAGTAATATATCGAGAACAAAACAGCTTGTTGAAATGTCTTTGAGCGGGTAAGGAACGCAGTATGAAGTGGGCACGGTTCACGTTATCACGCTTTTCGTATTTTAGCTTCTCATCAACCTCCTCATCTCACCCATCAAAATTTTCAAAAGAATACCCAAACTTGTAGTGTTTGATGAGGCTGCGGACGCTGCCATTTTATTTTTATATAGCTTGTGAGTGATAACGTATGATGTAGAGCCTTTGTGAAAAATAATGAGCCAAAGTGGTTTCCTTCTGCTATTTATCAGCCCTGTAATACCGCTCTCGTAGCACCAATTAAGGTCCACAATTCTGGATAAGTGATGACTACAATCTATTTTAGCTCGCAAGCGTCACAGCAACACCCAGACGCAAATCGCTTGGGATCTTAAGTTTTTGATGAAGGCGACGCATAAGAAGAGCCACAAGACCTGCCAGTTTGTAGTATAAAGTTTGTCTTTCACGTAGTGAGCAAGCTGCAAAGCCCTACCTTTCTGAGGACAAGCAGGCATCAAGTCTGCTTTTTTTCATTTTGGACTAGCTGTTCTTAAGCACAGCCAGCACACTGCACCTTTGCCTTTCTGCTATATTGTGTCGTGTGGTTTCTGTGCGCTCTTTTTTTCTATGCATTATTTCGGTTAACCCCAGGCGTGATTCGCGACTTCATTGCTGTGTATACGTCACTTCTTCCTTCTTCATCAGCATTGTGCGCTGTGTTTTTGCCATAGATCCTTACTTACCCACTGGCCCGGTGTGTCATACTTCACCAGCTTCTCGGCTTCTGCCAACTCTAGCGATGTGTGCGTTGTCTGTGTTCTCTATGTATTTGTTACAATATTTGTTACAATTTATTTGTAAGGCGAGATACATTTGTTGTCTACCTTTGTCATATTGTGCTTTTTATATTCTCATACTCTACCTTGCCTTTGAATAAAACATTGCGGATGCTCTGTTTTTTTGACTGATATATACATTGATCACTTGTTCCAAAAGAAAACACAAGCGCGATGAATAAAACCGTAGTGAATTATCATTACCTGCATCTCTTTTTATTATAACTTAATCGAAATAAAAATTACGTCACGACCGATTCGCACGAACCACTGAACGAAACAAAACAGGGAATCGCTAAATCAAAACGACCTACAAAAACTATCCATTTGGGCGATGAATAGTGGTCTGAAATGATGAACTTTCGTCATAGCCAAACGTCGGTTATGCAAAGTAATTCAAAATTTGCGCCAGTGAAACCGAAACCGGAAGCGCGCGCCACTTGCTCTCATCAACCACTAGGTGTGCTAGAGTCGATTGGGCCGCTGGGGTCTACGGGAGTGTCCACTCTTCACCTTTTTTTATTTCTCTATGTCCGGGATTTCAAGGCGACTGTAAAATAAAACCAGTGTGTGTTAGGTAGCCGTGGAGTGCGGTTGTGTGCTTTTCTTTCGGCGCTACGCGCCAACCCGCGTGTTCGGGCTGGTCGATGTCCCCGCCGGCCGCGTACGTCTCCGTCGGCCGTCTTCTTCTTCTTCTGCTTCGTCGGGACCAGCCAGCCCCCAACACAGCAGAAACCACTTCAGTTTTTTAAGGATGGTTGCTTGCGGGGCTAGTTGGTTCATTTCAACATATGTAGTTTTTTTTTGCCAATCACTACGTAGGCGTCCCATGGTGGCAGCGCATTGCAATATTAAATTTTAAAATTTTTAACATCTCAATCTGTCACCGGAAAAAACGTGCGTTACATGCAGCGTGCATGGCTTCACGTGGGAACGAGTCGCTAACTCAATAGTTAATTCTGAAATACTACCACCAAGTAACACCAACCAGGCCATTGCGATAAAAGAAGGCAAATAAATCACTGTCGCCTCGAATGTGTCTTCTTAGCTAGCCCATATATTAGTGCAAGAAACCTACTACTTGATAATTTACTGCAGTCGCGTTTGAGAAACATCACATAATTATCCGTCTGGTTTTGCTATAGTGTGACAAAGGAAGCGTCACATAAATGAGAAATACTTCTTTTTCTGCCACAGCCTCCTGGCCCACCTGACATGGAAACAAATGTGTACAATGGGCAAGGAACCTGCTACGTGACATGCCTTGTGAAGAAGCAGCCCTGAGTGACATACGTCTTATGAGGTACCACTACATATATGCATAAAATACTGCTGTTTACTAATTAACTGAGTTTATTTGTTTACTTTAGAACTTTTCATGCATTGATTATTCATTGATTTTATGCATTAATATCTGGTGATGTTACTTGTTTTTCCAGACTGCCATGCAATGACAGGATGACTACCCCCAAATGTCCACTCTGCAAGCACTTTGAAACATCTGATTGTCCACTACAACAGGTCATCTCTAACCTCACACATGTAATGCTGTATTTGTGAATGTTTTACAGCGGATATCGTGGAGAGGTGCTTTAGATTGGCTACAAGCATTGCCTGCCTACCGTGACATGGAATCTACACTTCAATAATGTTGAAACTGTAGCACTATGAGTTAGATTGTGTGGCGCTGCTGAGCTCAACAACACACTGTTTGATCCCAGCCGCTGTAGCCATTATTTGATGGGGGTGAAACGCTAAGACGCTTGTGTGCTAAAGGGTTTGTTCGATTCGCCTGCACCACATGATTCATTTTACAAATTGCTGCACCTCGCCAATTGTGTCAGCCTGCGCAGCAATGGCATCTTCTAAATCTCGCCACTCATTTCAAAAAGCGCAGGAGAGGTACAGCACCAAAACTATTTCATGACTTTCCTGTACCTTATGCTCTGACAGCGCTGGTTTGGTACAGCCGCTCGCATAACTTAACAAACAACGTAGTATTCGACGTAGGTGCTGTACCCACCCCTATAAATGCGGCGTGTTTTGCCAAGATGTTTGCAACTCATTAGATTAAGCGAACAAAAATAAGCATTCCACCTTGTTGGTACCTAGTCATTCACTTGTGATGGCACACCGTTGAACTCCTGCCGCACAAGTTCTGAACTTCTCGTGCACAGCTGTGAACCAGTTCGGATTGGTGCGGGTGAACTTAACTGACCCTTAAAAGATGGAAGCATGAAATATGAAAAATATGTTAACATAAGGGGTCAAAGAAAATTTTTCGACAAGCATTCTTGTCTCCTGTTAGGCTACAATGTCATTTGTTAAAACCCCTGGAAGCCAGAATCAATCTAAATTTGCCCACTACTGTACGACTCACGATCACTTCATAGTTGGCATGTGAATTGTCGGAAATTATTAATTGCACTACATAATGAACACACCCACAGTGATGGGCAATAACAGGCTTTCCGACATTTAGTTGTGCCTTGTGACAGTTTACCAACAACACCCAGGACTGTTTTGTCTTAATTAACTGTATTCAGCTCATACAAGTTTACAAAAATATGCACCAAAGCTCATAAGACTTCACTCAATTGCTTCAGCTTTGCACATATGCTCAATGGGCTCCTAAAATAATAAATCATAAAGGTGATGAGCAGTTGCAGCACAGCTTCCTCAAAGATGTCAATGCTGTCATGAAGAGCAAGATTGTGTTCATTGAATGTGGTACTGTTTTTTTTTTGGCAGAAAAACGTTCCAGATTTCTTTGTGCACACCTGCTTCTGTTTAAATTAAGTTGTCATAGCTATAGTTTCTACCACTATGAAGTGAATTTCTGTGCACTACGGGCATGAAAAAAAATCTAGGAAATTGCACAGGTAGCTGAAACATACATGATCTTCACTTATCTACAGCCACACTGCAAGATAGTACGTATTTCAAGTCCTAACTTCTAAAAGTAGCTGGAAAAAAACAACTTCATTTTCAAGCACAAGTATACTGAAAAAGCAAACACAATAACAAGTGTGTAATAAATGTGACCTTTATTGATCCAGTATTCGGACAGATTCACATCATGTACCACCAATTGATTTCAGGAGTGCTTGCTTGCAAGAGAGTACTTAAGTTCTATGGATATGTCTATACAAAAAAAGAGATTGTGCTCAGGGCTGAGAAGATATTGTGGTGTAATAGTACCAACAAAGATGTACAGACAACAAAATGGTACAATGCGTACCTGAAGCTTATTTTCTTAGAATTGGGTCTTTTCGATCTGTAAGCACACACCTCATAAGTGTCCCTTTAGCATACATGTTCGCTGCATAATTAGCAGACTGGTCATTACCTGCGACGAGAAATTCTAGCTGTGGTAACTGTGTAACTTAACTCTAACAATAAATGTAGCAAGCCTGAAATATTTTAGGCCCAAGCCCTAAATACATAATACCTATGATATGGGCTCAGGGCTGAGTATTAAAACTAGTGCCTACCCTCTCGACACGACGCGACATTGCAGAATTGTGAAGCACACAATGTAGCATTGCAGAGCAAGAATGATTCAGAAATGCACGCATCCGCAATTGCTTTTTTAACGAATTTAGTAAAACTACATTGTTCTAATTGCGCGAGCTATCTATCCGCAATGTGCAAGTTTTCTTCCCGATTCCACATCATGCACTCGCTTCAATATCGACACTACGGGGCAAGCGCCGCATTTGGCGGCAGAATCAGACCCTTGTCCTGAAGCCACGCTCTTAAACTCGAGCGCCGCAACACAGTGAGAGCGACGTTCATTCAGCGATTTCGATGTTCCGTTATATGCATATGCTTCTTAGCTTTCAAGAGTCTTTACTCATCGGTTGAAAGCTTTCGATACGTATGATTGACTTGTTTTGTTCGGACCTGACCGTATACATTGATTGTACCGGCTTGGACACGCAATAAACGATGCAAAGCTTACTTGGTTGACGTTGTTTTTGCCAGTCGAGGCCAGCTAGGTCCCCTGGCGATAATTACAGAAGCAAAACGTGATTGGGCAACGAAAAAAAAAACAAAGGAAGCGAGCAGCGCGAACCATCCGTGCCCCCCCCCCCCCAACCTGCCACAAAATATGCGTCTGTTTATTGATGATGATAGTACTACTAGCGCCATCTCGCCTCGTGGTATTGCAATTCAGTACGCCGCCACTACGTATTTGCGTGTTATTTTGATACAAAAGCCCAAAGGTACTCCGTTCTCTAAACTGGTAAGTGTTCTGTGACTAGGTACTCAACTATAAAAGGGCATGAACCCGTCCCGCACATTATTATGAGAGGACATGCGTTTAGAAAAATTGGCTAACGATTTAGAGCACGTTGTACTCTACTGTGGGAGAGCCTAAATTATCTATGGCCGTCCCGTGAACCAGCAACACACGAAAATAATTTCTTACGCTCGGCCGGATGGGCCGAGTAGCGATGCCTAGAGGTGTTGCTCAGTTTGACCGTCTCCCATACAACCTCAGACGTGGAACTGGTGAAGACCAATTTTAGAGACAAGAATATTGCGTTATAAATTCACTTAAACAAGTAGGATCATTCCTGTCGATTTGGGTGGTGTAGACTAAAAATAACTTTTATAATAGACTTTGTAGATTTGCACGAAGTGACTTTTCAAAGCGAAATATATCTGCCGAGCGCCGTCTTTAAACGTGATTCGAGCGAGGCGAACGCGGTGGCGCTGCCGTCAGCTGCGAGGACATCGGCACGGGCGGCATCCGACGGCGCGCGCGACTGCCAGCCCAACGTTTAGCAAACGTTGTTCCAGCCGCCGTGGCTACAGTGTTCGACAATTCCACGTTCTACCGTGGTTTTGAACACAAGAATGCCGTGATTGTCGCTGCGGCCCAAAACGTTGGTTTGTGGCATAGAAAACTGTGTGGTTCGTGGGAAGCAGATAGGATTCTTCCGTTCACATCTCATCAACAGCAGGAGTCAGTAAGTTTGTATTGTCCATTGTCGTGAATTGATTTTTTTAATTTATTTAACTGATTTCGCAATACTGTCAACTCTCGTGCGAGGGTCCTTGCAGAGAGGTAACATAACAAATATTATAGTAAAAATGAGCATCATTAGCAAATACACAGGTTAGGTCAAGATCAAGGGGTACACTTGTACAGATAGTCATCGAAGGTCTGATAACACTTTGACAAATAATTCTGATCAACAACACACACCGGCAATTCATTCCACATTATGATTGCGTTAGGAAACAAATGAGTATTTGAACCTAACAATACGAGTCCTGTACGCTTGAATGGCCCCGTTGTGGTTGCTCCTTGAGCTCTGTTTACTTGGCGGCAGTAAGTGGTAGTTGCTAATATTTAATGGTCCATTTGATATTTGAAATAGTAGCTTGAGACGAATTTTCTGCCTGCGCATTTCTATCAATTGTAGGCCAGAAGAGTGGAGCATTTTCGTATGTGACTCTGTAAATCGCACCGCATAGCTCTGAATGTTTTTAAAATTTGTTTCTTTAAATAATATTGATGAGCACTCCATACCACCGACGAGTACTCAAGAAGAGGTCTTATAAAGATTTTGTAAGCAGCATGTTTCACATCGGCTTTCGCACCTTCTACTCTTTTTCGTAAGAAACATAGCCTTCCATATGCATTTGAACAAATATTGTCAATGCGTACGTCCCAGGACAGATTTTGCGTTAGCGTTGATCCTAAATATTTAAAATGCAAGTGTTTAATAAACACTCATCTCCGATGGCATATGAAAATAAAAGACGGTCTTTCTTTGTTGTATTATGTGTGTATGTCAATTTAGAATAATTAATTTTCATATTCCGTATTTTCTGTACCATTTGCTCAACGCCTGTTAAGATCAGTTAATTTTAACTTAATACTCTTCGTTTCGCACAGCGGAATAAAATAAACAGTAATCTGCGAGCAGTTTAAGTTGTTCACCTGGCTTCATGATAGCAGAAATGTCATTGATACACATCAAAAAGTCCCTGCGTGATTCCAGAGAGAACTGCCAGTCAGTCGGACACATGGCCATCTATTCTTACCTGCTAGTTGCGATTGGTCAAGTATGCCTTAATCCACTTTATAGCAGTGGCATTAAGTCCGACTCCTTCCAGCTTGTAAACTAGCTTATTGTGGGGCACCCTTATCGAACGCTTAGGCAAAATCTATGGCTATTACATCAACCCTGGTATCGATTGCCTCAGTGAAATCGTGAAACATCTGTATATATAAGTTGTGTGATATTGGAAAGGCCCGTTCTGAATCGATGCTGGTGGGGGTAAAGTAAAGAGTTATCTTTTAGTTAACAAAGATATGCTTAGCTATTGTGCGTTCTAAAACCTTACAAGAGATGGATGTGAGAGATGTAGGCCGCTAATTATTCACTTCGTTCGGATTCTTTCTTTGAACACTGGAATCACTACTGCACTGCGCCAGTCTTATGGCACACAATGTGTACTCAGTAATATTTTTTTAAATATAATTAAGTTTTAGGTAATGCGACACCCATTCAACATATCTTCGAAGAAACTAGGTCGGACGGTCATCTGGTTTATTCGCTTTCTTCGCATCTAAGTTTAATATCAGCTCAAATACGCCCCTCCTGGGTGATTTCAACGTCATTCAACGAGTGGTACATTCCGAACTTGCGTCGACGTCAATATCGGTTGCGGTAAATACGGACTGAAAAAAGTGATTGAAATGATCTGCAATACAATTTCTTTTAATAGATGCGGCATCCTCAAAGGCAGTGGCGTATCCAGGGGGTGGCACGAGGGGCCCCTGCCCCCCTCCTTTCGTTTCTTTTTGCCATGGCATACCGATCATATAATGGCACTCGGCAAGCAAAAATACCCCCTCCCCCCTCCCCGCTGAAAAAAGTTCAGACTATGCCCGTGCCCTAAGGTTAATTATTACCATGGGGGTTCTACATCCCTAAACGACGATATGTTCCTAAGAGACGCCGTAGTGAAGGGCTCCGAAAAATGTTGATCGTCTAATGCTCTTGAACGTGTACTGACACCTCACAGTACACGTTCTTCCACCACGTCGCCTCCTTCGAAATGCGACCGCCACGGCTGCCATCGCACCCGCGACCCTATAGGGTCAGCAGTTGAGCACCATTGCCCTGAGATTGTACTTTGGGTCCTCCTTTTTTTTAACCTGTACATATTGTCAGGGTGTGACGATATAGTCGATATTGATGCACGCTCAAAATTTATTGTCTATGCGACTGACAGCACTATGCTGTTCTCCGGCCCTGACGAAGAAGCTCGACCGTCAAAGTGTGATCGCATCCTCGCAAAACTAGTATTATGCTCACATTATAACTTCCTTAAAAGTATTACGACTAATATCAAGGTACTTCTTTGTTTTTTTCGAGCCGAAAACAAATCAGTTCGCTCGGAGCAAGATATTTACGGCGGTGGACACGGGATTGAAGTTGTTAATTAATGTAAAATTCCTAGCGTTACATTTAACTCGAATCTCATGGGACACTCACATCGACCATTTGCGAAAAAGAAAGAGCAATGAGCATAGGACGATTGATTGATATGTGGGATTTAACGTCCCAAACCAAATGAGCGCAGGAGATGTGTCGCGTTGTCACACTATTTTACCGCTGCAAGTGAAAACGTAAATTGATTATGCCCTATTCGCATCGCATATTAATTATTGTAGTTTGGTATGGTTAACGGCTACACAATAAAACATTAAGAGAATTTAATTATTGAAAAATAGCGCCTTTCGCAACGTAACCAATGTTGATTACGCGTCCTTACACAGAATAATATTTCGAGTCTTACGACATAATAAAAATATATCACACGTGCGCATTTCACGTTATGCGTTCATTTTACGCGTCCTCGCCCGCCATTAAGCATTTTATCACATCATTTACATATCTTCAGCAATACAGTAATCCTCACACATGTCCCAATTACTGAAGGCTAATACCACTTTTCTGCACTTTTTATTAACCGCAGTCTTTGAAACACAACCTTTCATAGATTATCAGCCGATACGATGATGTAGGGAGGTCCACGTCAAAATCTGTAATAATATTTAAGTGGTTTAACGTCCCAAAACCGCGATATTATTATGACATACGCAGTGTAGTGGACCACTCTGGAAAATTTCGACCACATGTTCTTTAACGTGTCCCTAAATCTATAGGTACACGGGTCTCAAGCGTTTACGTCTCAATCGAAATTGCGGCCACCGCGGCCGGGATTCGATCTCGCGACCTGCAGGTCAGAAGCCGAGTACCATTGCCTCTGGACCACCGCGGTGGGTACGTTCACATCAGTACGCCAACTATTTTTACAATCAGCAATCTTGTAATTAATTTTTATAATGAAACTATTTTGATAATCAGCATATCCTTGGAGTGAATGATGATGAGTGAGGCGAAGCGTTCGTTCGTCCGAACGTCCGTGCATGTGCCCGTGCGTCCGATCGCGTTCAAGAATGCAGACGGCGCGTGGAAACACCGACGAGACGCGAGCCAAGGAAGCCGAGCGCAAGCATCTTCAACGCACGCGACCGGCGCTCTGCTTCGTCCATGGCCCACCAACGATCCGCCACGTAGGGCGACTATCAAGGAGACTGAGAGGGGCACTCCACGGAGGGCTTCTTTCAGAGAACACCCGGGCACTCGTTTCCCGTGTACCCAGGCACAGCCTGTGCAACAACCAATCGGAGAGTAGCGGTACAACGCCATCTAGAATATCCTCACTCAACTGCGTGCAGTTTGTATGCACGTCTATCAGGCAGTGCCGACTATTATACTGTTCGAGAAATACTGCCTTCTTTTTTGACAAGGTTATGACAATTGAGGTTGGACTAAGAGAGCTTCGCCCCGCCTTCCCAAAAAATATGGTAACGAGATTTGAATCATGGTGTTTGTATTTGATGACAAGGATGCCATTGCTGAACATTTTAATGCGTATTTTTACAGTGTATCTTCAATTCCTTTGAAAACGGTTAATCTTGAACCTGTATCTAGCTCAGACTACGGTTATATTGTATCGCTCCTATAGGTACTGTCGCTATGCTTCTTAACCTGAAGACAAAGGCATCATCTGGTACTGACGCCCTTACAGATGCGTTTTTTCGGCGATATAATTAAGCACTTGCCTCATTCATCGCGTATATTTTTCGTGCATATTTATTTCTTTATCATTTTCAGATCTACCGGTTGACTGTTCAATGGCTCGTATGGTGTCCGTACACAAGGAAAGAGTCACTGCACTGATTACGAGCTATCGTCCAATCTCGCTAACTAGTTCATGCTGCAAGATTCTGAAACATATTGCTGCCAATTACATAGATAAATTCTTAACCGACAACAACATTCTTTCTACATTTTAGCTTGGGTTCAGGAAGGTTTTTTTATGGTCAGACAATTAACCGTGCAAGTGACCCTACTGAAACATTCCGTATGAAATCTTCCGGAAAAAAATCACAGCATATCCTTGAAGTGAATGATGATGAATGGGACGAAGTGCTGGAGAGATTCATCGCTAAACTGTGAAATCATCCGCGAATATCGGCCATTACATTCTCAAGGGCGTGACAAACACTGTATATATTTAAACAACAAATTTGATTATTCGTAATTGGTGGCTATGCGTCGCTTCCGTTCACCCTTCATTATAACGGCTTTATGGTGGGTAGAGTGGGGGATCTTTGATGGGGCAGTTTGCAAAAAATGGAACTAATGGCGGTCACGTACAAATGTGGGATGGACACAGTGGGACAACATATGGTTCTTTGATGCGCATCAGGATACAAGAACACGATCATATTGCATTTTATATTGGCTACTTCTCAACAGTATTTGATTTATGGTCGGCGAAGTGGTGGATCCTTGATAAAGAGTATTGGGATGTTTGCAAGGATATAGTAGTGGGCAGTTTGCAAAGGTAGAACTATAGGTGGTCACGTACATAAAAGGGATGAACAGACCCACGCCCTAGGAGCTTCGCCCTCAAAACTATGCACTCCGTAAACTTTCGTTATGAAGTATACGAAAAAAATATATGGATTTTTATGGAAGCCTATAGAAGTTGTATGACGTATACTGAAAACGTTTTAAGGAAAATATAGAAGGATACGGAAGTCATGTCGTATATACGGAAAGTTTCTTACGGAAAATATGGAAAGATAAGGAAGTATGGAAAGCTTTACGGAGTACATGGAAACTTACTTAAGGATGTTATACGGAGCCTACGAACACTTTATTACGGAAATATGGCGTAATAAAGAATGGAAGCGGGCTAATAAGACTGGAGGTGTTAATGTCACTAGATTAAAATGGCAGTCTGGGCGACCAATGCCATTCGATCCGTGGTGGTGTTACACCGTGGATGGAAAAAGTATGCTTCGTTCCACAAGAGGGTCAGTATGGGGGTTATTGTGCGGGGGGGGGAGATGAAGGATATAAAGGCAGGAGAATGAATACCCTGAAGCTGTCACCAGGCAACAGCCCACTCTCGGTTGAGCGATTTGTGTGGTGGTGGAAAGTACATATGGCTTTGACGGTAAGTGTTGTAGCGTTGCGGTAGTTCGGTGAGTGCATCGTCGGGGTCGGACAGCTCTTCCGATGGCTCCCCGTTTGTAAGCTCTCTCTCGAAGAAGAAGAGGAAGAAGATGGTGTTTGATGAGAATAAGCGTCACGCTACCCTCTGCATGCAGGGGTAGCTTGACCCTTCGTAGAGATTTTTCACGAACCTACGTGCCGTATACATGACATAACCATGCAGACCTGCCCTCTACCTCCCTGAAACGCTCTCGTGGTCCTCTCATGCTATGCGGAGGATGGCGGTCGCGTTTCCTTAATTGAGCCGCGACTGTGTCGGCTGTCATCGCAACCTTTCTCTCGCGTAGAACACACAACGCGAGAGGCGCCTTTATCACCCTTAATATTTTATGCGGGTCCTCACGATGACGGCAAAAAGAAGTCTGAAGTGTCCATATGATTTCGATTGCAAGAAAACATGCCACAATTTAAACACTTCGGATTTGTGCGATGTGTCTAAACATGGATCTCCAGGACGCCCCGTGAAACCACCGAAAATAATGTATTTATTCTTTGTTGCCTTGTGTGAATGACTTGCTGCGTTTGCATCTTTTCTTAGAGGCACCTTGTCGCCTGCAATCGTTAGATGCACACAACCGAAGGAAACAAGACAAACGCAGGCAGAAGTTTACTTAGAAACACAACTTATTTGCCATTAAAATTCATTCAATAAGACAATCAAACACCAAAAATAAATAGGTCAATAGACATGCATGTCTTACATCTATGTACATACAAAAAATTTTGTTTCCTAGCTGCTAAGTCGCGCGAACCTGTGCGCGACAGGACATCGGAAAACGCGTAAAAACAGCGTACGTGTTGGCAAAATGCCAAGAATCGTTTAAACAAGAAACGTGTTCGTTACCAGAGGATCAACGTCGCTTTTGCTTCAAAATAACGATTGTCCGGCGATTTCTGCAAGGCAACCTTACGGGTTCACTGAATTTTAATGTCAAATTGCAAGAGGACTTTGGTTTTGAACACTTCAAATACATGATCCAATGCACTGAAACCTAAGTCAAATAAGGTGCCGTTATAAGGGTGATGTGCTTTGTCACTCTTTAGTACATAAACACAGCAGTCCATTGGATGTGTATAGGTTTCCGATTCCCTGCTTATCTTTAGGGATAACAACGTTTGTCGAACAGTGAGGTCTCTAATGATTGAGGTGAAATATCACTCAAACGCTAAAAATCATCTCGATTCGCATGGGTAAAAACATATAGAAATACACCGAAAACTAATATGACCAGTGGAGCGCAGAGTCGGTATAATAACCGCTTCAAGCGCTGGCTTTGGCTTTGGCTTCAGCCGCGAAACGCACAGACTAGAACAGAACGGGCAAGAGTGTACTCCTGCGGCGTCGGAGCAGCACTGTACGAGCCCTTGCCACTCCGTGCTCCGAGCAGCGCAGACTAAATATCGCAATTAGTACAAGTTACATGGATGAAGCGATCGAAATGCGTGAAATGCAAATGATTCGTCATGATGAGGCACACCGTGCATAATTAAGTATTGCGTAAAAACAATGTGCTCGCACAGAAGGTAAACGTGACTGACTGACGGTGGGCACTTGATTGAACATCATGCGGCGATGAAAAGTGATCAAGTGGTACAAGTGATGGCATCGATTGGAAAGCTTACGTTGATTCCACTGCCCAAGTGCAGAACTATGTCTCAAGCCTGCAGGTGCACTATGGTGCCCTCAGGAATCACATTTATTGCCTCCTAACCGGAAGTCACCGCGCATTCGGCCCAATAAACGTCGTAGCTGACATGCACGATCAAGTGACAGAAAGGCAACCGCACCGAAGTGGTAGTGCAAGAGTTTTACGGCAAGTTTCAAAGAAGCAGCTTTTACGTGGATGGTTCGCGGAAACGTTTCACGGAATCGTGTTTCACATTGAAATTTTACGGAAAACGTTCACCGTAAAACGTACAACGTGGCGCAATATATTTTTTCTTTAAGAATGCGAGTGCATGAAGTCAGAGCAATGAAACGTTCACACCTTTTACACATTTTGTTTGCGTCCGAAGTCGCACATGATGGGCTTTGAGAGTGGAACCCTGACAAAATACTCGCACGCTACTTGGCCGTTGAAAGCAACGTGAAGCGACGTGCATTTACCGTGAAGTCAGGTACACTATAGGGACGGAATCGCCGCGCCTCTTCCTCTCTTTTCTGCTTAAGGTGGAACACCTCACGGAGGTGCTCTACACTGCAGACAAGTGCACACTATGTCGTTCTGTAGACTATGTACGGAAAGCCCGCGACAGACACATACGAACGTGCCATATGTTCGTCAGAGTTATGTTACACAAGCACAGTCTCTGACGTCACCTTCAATGAATGTACGAGTTTTTGTGAATGATATCTGTGCAAAATCTGATGTGAGCAACATTGGGACAGCGGTGATGGCTACATGTCTTTCCGATTACCGTTAACTTCGCTCTTATAAACTACACCTTCGTTTGAGAGCAATTTTGTCACACAGTGGTAATCTTCATTAGTAATGCGCATTAATACTGCGACCGCTATTTTTCCTAATGAATGCTTTGTGAGCATGTGCTAATACTTTGATGATGCGCACTCATTGCTCACTACCTTTGCGCCAGGAACGCTACTGCATGACCATAGTCTCTCGTATTGTTCGAACGTGCTGAGGTAAGGAAACCAAATGCGATCTCTTGGATCCAATATTCTAATAAATCCGGTGAGTGTGTAAGATCACTTGAACACTGCGTACCCGATGCTTTTTAGTGCCAGGAACGCTATACAGAACGCACGAATTACGAAACTGGCGTTTCTGGTAATAACCTTACCGCAGTCGTGAATGTGATAATCTTCATCATTACCCAACAATGCTGAAGATTATCGCTGTGTGGCAAAACTGTACCCTGTCGGGAGCCCAGCTTACAAATGGACGTCGCGTGTTTGAGCCTATATGGTTATTGCCGCAGCCAGTGCCGCATGAGTAGGAGCGTGCCAATGGCGCACGAACGACGTCTTTGGTTCATCAGTAGCGGTAGGTGTCGCTTCCTTGGAAGCCGAAGTTCATGACACCACCGTTATGGGCGAGGTAGAGCTGCATCTCGACGGGATCTCCGGGGCCCCACTCTCGCTCTGGCTAGAATGCCTTTCTGGGATTCTGTGAAAAACTAAGAGATAACAATAGATAAGAAATATTTCAGCCTTGGTTTAACAAACACAAGCACAACGAATTCTTCGACATACCGAAGCGATTGCCGACTACTACTCGCAAATAATATCACGCTATTACCACCGCTGTAAAACAGGAATTGGATATAACTAAGGTATTTTTTTTTGCGTTGCGTACGTCGAGATTCCTCTGTAGAGCGTATAAGAAATAAATTTAGCAGCTAGTATTCTTCCATGCAACCTCTATCAGCATGTATCACTGCCACCATAATGGTAGGATAGTTTTTCGTAACATGACGTACAGCACATACGTTGTTATCAATTTCCCGGGAGGCATCGCCTTGGGCATAGCTTATGATACCGCATCGGCAGCGTGATACCATGTGCTGGCCATGTGCTTGAATTTCAGTGGGGCCTTCATAAACCACGATAGGTAGTTTAGAGACTAATATGCGCGTTACATATATTTCCCCCTTTGCTTTCCTTATCTATACGATTTTCACTTCTCCGTTATCACACGAATTGTCCATAATATTAGCTGGTCGATCGGCTAGTGTGAGCGTTTTCTTTTCTTTTTGATACAATGCCTTGTGTGCCACCAGCTCCAGCGGACAGCATTTAAATAAGCAGCCTTATTTGAAATGAGTATACATTGATTTTCAGAAATGGTAGACATATGCGACGCACTTCAAACGTATGTAAGCGGAATGCACTTTTTTTCTTCGCTAGTTTGTCTGGATATTGTTCATTTAGGTCGCCGTGTCAGTTTCTAGCCAACGAGTCATGCCAGTCAAGTCGATGTCGTGGGTTCTTTAAGAAGCTGAAGTGATGAAGGGTATATGCGTAAACGCGCTTGCGCTATATAGATGCGCGAGAAGGAACTGAAATTAGTAAAAAATAAACCCAGAATGCACCACTGCGGAGTACCTCATAAATATTTTGAAAAAAAAAACTCGGCCATTTGTTTTTTTTTCTTACGTTTCTGCACGCACGACAAAATGCAGCTACGCGTTCTAAAATTTAGTGTTTTTTTTGTTAGAGTGTATTCTCACCGGAAATGGGCAACAAAGCGCGCATATTCCATAAACGCACCTTACAGTTCTTGAGCAGCATGATTGAGCCCCAGATGGGGATCTGTGGCATGGACAGCATGGCCAGGAGCCAGCCGGATGCCGTCGGCCCACAACGGGTAGGACACGATGTCGTCGTTCATGATTGTCTTGTGCTTGATTAGACCGTAGATGAACAGAAACTGATAGGGAAAAGAAACGCGGAAAACGAATTGAAGAAACTACTAAGAAGTGACAGCGGGGCCCTTCAAAAGCACTGCGCAGATGAGGATGCGCATGGCATACGAGGTCTCAGCAGTAATGGTCAGCTTTCAAGGGGTTCCAACAACTACCACATCTTTCCTTCATATTTGATTTTCTTCCATAGATGGAGGCTCCAGAAGCTGAGTAAAACTGAAAAAAAGTTCTGACATGACAAAAAGCATCTTAAATTTTAATTTGCGCTAGATACATTTATTCATCGAGCTACACCTTCTCTTCTGAGAGAATACCACGCAGTGACGTCAAGAACGCGGTGGTCATGACACAGAAGGTTTTCATGTGGCAGCAGGGTATTGCTCTAAAAAACTACACTATAGGACATGACAATGTTTTGTCGCGGAGGTTCTGTTGATTGTTTATTACGCTGCTCTTGCATGAATCTCTTCTCTGTCACGACAGCACAACAGTGTGACCTCCCCTCGAACCAAAGTCGAACCGGTGTTGGTTGTAGGGTATGTTGGGTTGCTTCGAGGTTTATGGAAATTTTCTAATGGTTCTGAGAAACCGGCCTCGCATCTGCTGCAGAATATGACCAACAAAAATGTGTCACTGCTACTTCACAAGGCTGCTATGTTGTAGACGGAATACTTGCTAGGAATGTCAAATGTTTACGCTGCGGATATTATACGGCGCGGGTATGTACGGTGTGAACCTTTAAAGTGCGGATTTTAACGCTTCGGATGTTCGCACTTCGGATGTTTGCGCTGGAGATTTTCGGGCTGCGAATATATATATATATATAAGACCCCGTCCTCCGTCACTTCGATGAGAGTGCACCCAGTTTCCTGCACACAGATGCCAGCGGCCACGGAATCGGTGCTGTCCTCCTCCAGCGCAATGACACTTCACGTGAGAGAGTAGTTGCATATGCCAGCCGCGCACTAACACCTGCAGAGCAGAACTACTCGATAACAGAGCAGGAATGTCTCGCTGTCGTTTGGGCCATCCAGAAATTTTGACCTTATCTGTATGGACGCCACTTTACTGTGGTTACCGACCACCATGCCCTATGCAGGTTGTCCTCGCTAAAGAATTTGTCTGGGCGCCTCGGTCGCTGGATACTGCGTTTGCAAGAGTACACTTTTGACGCTGTGTACAGGTCCGGCAAACAGCATCAGGATGCTGACGCTCTCTCTCGCTGCCCTCTGCCACTTTCATCTCCAACCACGCATCCTGAATGCCCCTCAGGTGATCAAGCGGCTTCCTGTTCACTCACGTTATCACCCCTGGCAGTTGCTGGGTCGCTACCTTTAAACAACAGCGCCCAGTTTGCCGCGTACCAACGTGGCGACCCCTACTGTAACCGCATCATCGGATACTTGAATGGCTCGCCTTCTCCACCTAATGCCAGACTACGTCGTCAGCTACGGCTGTTCAAGCTAGAGAACAATGTCCTGCAGCACTATACTTACAATGCGGATGGGCATCGGTGGGTGCCAGTACTTCCCCGTTCGCTACGAAAACAAGTTCTCGAAGCATTGCACGACAACCCATCAGCTGGACACTTGGGATTTCAAGACCTACAACCGCGTTAGGAGCCGTTTCTTCTGGCCTGGTCTTTCTACCTTTGTGGCTAATTATGTCGCTTCTTGCGCACTTTGTCAACGCCGGAAACGATCAACTTCAGCTCCTGCTGTCTTATTACAACCCATTCCATGTCCCGACACACCTTTTGCCATTGTCGGAATACACCTCGTCGGGCCACTTCCCGTAATGCCAGCGGGCCACCGCTGGATCGTCACAGGCGTCGACCACCTCACACGATACGCGGAGACCGCTACTCTACGCACTAGCTCCGCCTCAGACGTTGCCGCCTTCTTTTTAAAAGCCATTGTGTGTCGTCATGGTACACCTCGCACGTTGTTAAGTGACCGGGGCAAGGCCTTCATGTCGACAATTCTTGACGAAATTCTACAAACTTGTGGCACACTTCATAAGACCACATCCGCTTACCACCCGCAGACAAATAGGCTGACAGAGCGATTCCACCGGACTCTAATCGACATGGTATCCATGTACATCGGACCGAACCACGATAATTCGGACAAAATCTTGCCGTTCGTAACATTTGCACACAACACCGCTGTTCAACGAACCACCGGGTATTCACCTTTCTTCCTCGTCTATGGTTGTGCGCCGACATTCACCATTGATGCCTCTTTCTTCAATGTAATGACAAAAACGTCGACGACTACGCCAGAACATTTCGTCTCCAGGCTTGCTGAGGCACGGCAACGTGCTCAACTCAACACGGAGGCCAGTCAACAAGACCGCAAGCAACGCTATGACAGCTTTCGTCGAGACGTCACCTTCCGTACTGGAGATGAAGTACTACTTTGGACGCCTGTTCGCACACCCGGATTGTGTGAAAAGTTTCAGTCTCGCTTTCTAGGACCTTACGTTGTTTGTGAACGAACATCTCCAGTCAATTACCTTGTCACTCCCGTCGAGGGTTCCTCGGACCGTCGTTACTGTGCCTCCGAGATTGTCCACGCTTCACGTCTTAAACCCTTTGTGCGCCGTACCTTTCCCGCCTAAGTCTCGGCCGGGCCGGCCGCTCAAGTGCGCGGGGAAAATAAGTGTGAGCATTATTTATGCGTCCCATCTTTTCATCTGTACATACTCATAATCACCAGTCAAGTTTAGGTTGTGGGGCACATACTTGAGTCAATGAAAGGAGAGTCTCGAGTGTTCTCGACGCCATCTTACAAGATATATATATATATATATATATATATATATATATATATATATATATATATATATATATATATATATATATATATATATATATATATATATATATATATATATTTGCAAGAGAATGTTTACACTACAAATCTCGCAGCATAACAGCGAGATTGCGCCAGCTTTCAGTAAAGAAAGAAGATTACCCAACACAGTTCACTTACACCGAGGATGCAGGGCGAGAAGACCAGCCAGCTTGCCTTCCAGTACAAGCCGATGTCGTGCCCCAGCGTGAGCTTCAGATCGGCGCAAAAGCGCTTCACACTTGCGGTACAAAAAAGATCAATGGGTCAAGGTTGAGAGGGAAATGAAATTGTCGATGCACCAGCAAAAGTGTCACATCACATACTTGAAGGACATGAAGGTGTCATATATAATAACATGCAGAGGAAGTGTCAAGGGGGAAGTTACACGAGACTGACCATAGATATTGCGAGATTTTTTATTTTTTATTTATTTTGTTATGGCGTTTATTTCCCGGCACACAGCGAGTATACACAATGGCGACAGTAACGGCCAAGCACGGACTCTCCACGCGAGGGGCGTTCTTTTTGGGTAGACCCACTAGAAAGCACATGAGAGTTCGACCCAATTCAGTGTTCGGCGGCTTCTCTACAATTACCCCGGGGTCGAAGAGGGAGCCGCCTGGCGACCTAACAGCTTGTCACTACGAGCGGGTTATAGTAAGCCTTTAGGCACTCCACCTTGGCTATGTCGCGTCCGCGGAGGCGCATGTCCGAAGGTTGTTCAATTGGCTGGATAAAATAGGTACTGGAGATGCGCGCTCGATCCCACGGTAGGGACCTTCTTCATATTTCGGGAGTAGTTTGGAAGAAAGGCCAGCTACAGAAGTCGTGATTGAGAGCCATACAAGGAAACCAGGAAGGAACGTGGGCTCAGAACTGGCGGTGCCGCTCTTGCTCATGCGTCGTAAAAGTCTTGGCAAGCTCGCGACACTCTTCAGCAAGCCTGGCGGTCTCGGAAATAGGTGTATGCTCAGATGGATCCGGCGTGTACGGGAGTATCGTGTCGATGGTGTGTGAAGGGTGCCTTCCGTACAGCAACAAGAAAGGTGAAAAACAGGTCGTGCTCTGAGGGGCGGTGTTGTAGGCGTAGGTGACGAAGGGCAGTATAGTATCTCAATTCGTGTGGTTGGCGGCGCCGTACATCGACAGCATGTCGCTGAGGGTGCAGTTAAAGCGTTCGGTCAGACCATTCATCTGCGGGTGGTAAGCAGTAGTTTTGCGGTGAACAGAATGGCACTCAGTGAGAATGGCGTCGACGACTTCTGACAAGAAGACACGGCCTTGATCGCTGAGAAGCTTTTGGGGTGGACCATGGCGCAGTATGAATCGATGCAGTAGGAAGGACGCAACATCACGCGCAGTAGCCGCAGGGAGAGCGGCGGTTTCGGCGTATCGCGTTAAACGATCTACGGCGACGATGGCCCAGCGGTTGCCAGTGGACGTCAGAGGAAGTGGTCCATACGAATCGATACCTATGCGCCCAAACGAACGGTCAGGGCAAGGTAACGGTTGCAGACCGGCTGGTGACAGATGTGCGGACGGTTTGCGGCGTTGGCAAGCGAGACAGGAGTGAACGAACTGCCGGACGTAGCGGTACATCCCGCGCCAGAAGTAGCGTTGTCTAATGCGATGGTAGGTTTTGAATACCCCAGAGTACGCGCATTGTGGATCAGAATGGAAGGATTCACATATCTCCGACCACAGACTGCGGGGTATCACGAGTAGCCACTGCCGGCCATCGGCGTCGTAATCGCGTCGGTGTAGGAGGCCGTCACGACTGGTGAAATGGTGAGCTCGACGACGCAAGGCACGCGTGGATGGCGTTGCAGACGGATCAGAGAGCAAGTCGATCAGCTGGGCGATCCAATTATCCTTTCGCTGTTCGGTAGAGATGATGTCAACATCAATGGCAGAAACAGCAACCGAGGATACTGAGCAGAGCACGCCAGCTTCAGGCGGAGGGCAGCGTGAGGGGGCGTCGGCGTCAGCATGCTGGCGTCCGTTGCGGTAGAGCACGCGGATGTCGTAGTCTTGTAAGCGAAAAGTCCAACGGGTGAGGCGGCCTGAGGGATCCTTCAATGATGACAGCCAGCATAGTGCATGATTGTCGGTGACGATATCGAATAGGCGACCATACAAATAAAGTCGAAACTTTCTAAGGGCCTAGACTATCGCCAGGCACTCTTTTTCCGTGACGGTGTAGTTTGTCTCGAATCTTGTGAGCGTACGGCTTGCATATGCCACGACATAATCAGGGAACCCGGGTTTGCGATGCGCCAGGACAGCGCCGAGGACTACACCACTGCGTCCGTGTGCACGTCCGTTGGGGCTGTAGGATCGTAGTGGCGGAGAATGGAAGGAGACGTCAACAAATGGTGGAGCTTCAAGAACGCGTCCTCGCACTCTGACGACCACGAATTCAGAGGCCCGTTACTTCCAAGGAGCTTCGTCAGCGGTGATATAATCGTGGCAAAGTTTCGTATAAAGCGTCGGAAGTATGAGCACAGGCCCACGAAACTACGCAGTTCTTTGACGAACGCAGGTTTTGGGAATTCGGCCACAGCCCGAAGCTTGGTTGGGTCAGGAAGAATGCCATCCTTGGACACGACGTACCCTAGGATGGTGAGTTGGCGTGCTGCAAAGTGGCACTTCTTCAGATTTAGTTGCAAGCTGGCATTGCTCAGACCTGCGAAAACTTTTTTTAGACGTTCGAGATGCGTGGAGAAATCTGGAGCGAAGACAACAATAACATCGAGGTAACACAAGCACGTGTGCCATTTCAAGTTGCGCAGAGCGGTGTCCATCATGCGCTCAAATGTCGCAGGTTGCATTACACAAACCAAACGGCATAACGTTGAATTCGTACAAGCCGTCGGGTGTGATGAAGGCAGTCTTCGGTCGAGCGTCATCAGCCAGGGGTACTTGCTAGTACCCCGAGCGCAGATCGAGAGAAGAAAAAAATTGGGCTCCGTGAAGACTGTCAATTGCGTCGTCGATGCGCGGCAGTGGGTAGACATCCTTGTGAGGTATCTTATTGAGCCGTCTGTAGTCCGCACAGAACCACCTTTCTTCGCAACGAGAACAACAGGAGACGCCCATGGACTGTCCGAGGGCCGAATGACGTCGCGTCGGAGCATACTGTCAACCTGCTCGTTAATTTCCCGGCGTTCAGCAAGCGACACGCGGTATGGACGTTGCCGTAATGGTGGATGGGCGCCAGTGTCGATACGATGCGTAACAGTGGACGCGCGACCGAGAGAACTTCGCCCGACATCGAAAGAAGAACGGTATTCTTGCAACAGGTCTAGAAGCTGGGAACGCTGTACTGACGTAAGGTTGTCATCAATGTATGGGCCAAATACATCAGGAGATGACGAATCAGAAGTGGAAACAGCATTGAAGGTACACGACCTGGGACCGCGCGTGTCATCGGGTACGTCCAGGACTTGTGCGTTGTCGACTGGTTCTACTCTGCCGAGACATTCCCCTCGAAGCAAAGTAACAGCGTACGGAGACGGGTTGCTTACAAAAATAGCAGCGTTGCCCTGGTTGACCTGCATGGTCGCGAAAGGTACTAGCAGCCCTTTCCTGCTGCAAGCGCGGTCAGATGGCGAAACAAGTGAAATGGTGTCGGAGAGACCGGCACAGTAGACAGACGCAGCCGTCGTCGAGTTTGGAGGCACTGTTGTATTGTCTTTCGTTAGAATCTTGCTCAGTGTCGAGGGACTGTCTTCTGGCATCAAATTCGAGAAGAGCGAGAGTTCAATATCGGCGGCGGCATAATGAATGACGGCATCATGGCGGGAGAGAAAATCCCATCCCAGGATGATGTCATGATAGCATGCAGGAATGATGATGAATTGGGCGACAAACAGAACGTCCTGAACGACAACGCGAGCTGTTCAGCCTGCTGTAGGATGAATGCGATGTGAGCTAGCGGTACGATGGGACAACCCAGAAATTGGCGTCGTCACTTTTCGAAGCAAGCGGCAAAGGTTTTCGTTTATAACTGATACCGCAGCTCCAGTGTCTTTAAGAGCAGATGCATGAACACCGTCCACAAGCACGTCAATGACATTAGGTGGGCGGCTCTGAGGGCTTTCACAATGCGATAGCCTCGCAGTCCTTGCCTCTGGGACTGCGACGACTAGTTTTGCCGCTCATGAGCAGCCGAACTTGGCCGCAAGGAGGACAGAGACCGATGTCGTGGAGACGGCGACCTTCGAGAAGACAGACCTGAGCTAGACGACAGTGGCACAGACGGCAGTTCGTCGTTATACGAACGGCTAAGGTGGCCAGCAACAGGAGAAGAAATGGGAGCCGGCTGTAGTCGAGATCAATAACGGGCTACGTGACCGGCGTAACCGCAAGCAAAGCAGATGGGCCGGTTGTTCGGTGTGCGCCATCGGTTTGCCAGGGTGGGTCTCGCCTGGAACGGTGGCTGGAAAGGCTGCATGGTGGGCTTAAAATGAGGCTGAGGGGTTGCGCCAACATACGCAGCCGGCATAACCGCTGCAAAGGGCGTAGGTCGTGCGGCAGCTTCAGCGTAAGTCAGTGGTGCAGGCGCTTGTACGACAGGATTCGCCCTGGTGACCACGTGGGCGTAACTTGGGGGCACAGGGGCCGGAAGTTGTTTTGGGTGGTACGCAGGTATGACCTCCGCTATTTCCTGCTCAATCGCTCGGCGGATGGTTGGAAGAATGGTAGTTGCCGATTGTTGAACAGCCGGTGAGTCGGCAAAGGGAAGGAGAGAGAATTAGCGCGCGATTTCCTCACGTATGAAGGACTTGAGGTCTGCCAGCAACGCCACCTGATCACATCTCGCCTCCAAGCCAGCAAGCCCTGCATCTCGCGGTGTGGAGTGATGGGTCATCGAACGCCGCCGGCGGAGCTCGTCGTAGCTCTTGCACAGCGTGATGACCTCAGCTATTGTGCCTGGGTTTTCGGCAAGCAGCATCGTGAAGGCATCATCGTCAAGGCCCTTCATGACGTTCCGGATCTTGTCTGATTCGGACATGCTGTCGTTGGATTTCTTGCACAGGTCCAGGACATCTTCATTTTAGCAGGTGAATGATTCACCGGCTGCTGAGCGCGTTCGCGTAAGCGCTGCTTGGTTTGCAGCTTACGAACGGCAGGGTGGCCAAAAACGTTGGTGATAGCAGTCTTGAAATCGGACCAGGTTGCTAACTCGGACGCGTGGTTGGTGTACCACAAACTTGCAACGCCCGCAAGGTAGAACACCAAGTTTGTCAACTTGCCGTCCTCGTCCCATTTGTTGGGGACACCCACGCGCTCGTAAATGGCGAGCCAGTCCTTCACGTCAGTGCCATCGGCGCCCGTGAAGATGGGTGGATCGCGGATCCTGGGGACACCGCGACAAGGGGGTGGCATGGGAGGGGGCATTTGCTGAGAGGCGTCGTGGGACATGGCAGATTGCAGGGTACGTGAGCGTAGTTCCAAGAGCATCGAAGGGGATCGTAGCACTCTCCACCAATTTGTTATGGCGTTTATTAGAAGGCACACAGGCGAGTATACACAACGGCGACAGTAACGGCCAAGCACGGACTCTCCGCGCTGAGCGGCGTTCTTTTTGGGTAGACCCACTAGAAAGCACTTGAGAGTTCGACCCATTTCAGTGTTCGGCGGCTTGTCTACAATTTATTTATCGATACTGCAGGCCAATATGCCGGCGCATGCAGGAGGGGCAAATACAATATTACAATGATAAGGCATTCACAAAAACACTAACAATGCAAGGGAAAAAACGTAAAGAGATGAATGGACGGGAAAGCGAACGAAAAATCAACTTGCCGTTGGCGGTAGCCGAAGCTACAATATCAGGATTACACGCGTGCAGTCAACTGCCCTGCAGTGTGGCGTGAATATTGTATGTATTTATGTATGTGTCCAGTTCTTCGAGTTTTAAGGTGTCTTTAACGCGCAATATTTTGAAAGAGTTCAATGCATAGACGTCGGCATGCAGGTGGGTGCAGAGGGATAACTTCCCATCTTCAAACCACACCAGCACCTTCCCCCCACTCAGGCTACACCAGTGGCTTCTTCCATCCTCTCAGCTGCGATGCAATGTAGGTATGCACCCCTCAAGTTATAATACTGCCAGCGCCCATAGTTGAATATGTAAGATGTCCTACGCAGTAGGCTTAGTGGGTGACTTGTATAGCACCGACCTATCGTGTACGCGCTGCCTGCCACGATGAAAATATAGGCCGTCAGTGCAGATAGTGAAATTGAGGCTGCGATGGCAAGTTGCCACACCTTGTAGTTTCTACACTGCGCATAATAAATTAAAATCAGCGAGCTTTATCGCTTGCTTGCAACACAAAAAAATATTTGGCACAGATAGCGGGAAAAGCCGCCAGGGGGCTGAGGTGTGTAGTCGAACCTCACATGGGCTCCTGCTCTTTTTGCTATTTTCTGTGCAACCTTGCCTGGACACCGCTCGCGTTTAGTGACCTGTGATTCCTCACGTTGCAAGGCATCGTTTGACACCAGACTCATCGCAGTGAGTGTACTTTTTTACTAGATATTGAACTCTAAACATAATGTGCCTGCTCGCTGGGACGCGCCAAGGAATTCAGAGGACGCGCTGCACGCGAACGCCGCTGTGGCGACGGGCCTGCGAAACGAGCTGGACGCCAGCGTCTCGTAGGTGCACGAGCACGCTGCTCGCGCAACACAGAGACGCAGCGTCTGAGGTAAAGGGCTCTCATGGAAACGCAGACGTCTAACCCACGTCAAGAAAACCCGAGTACGATGCAAGTGGACAACACGGAGGGTAACTCAAGAACGGCATCACAATGGACGTTTGATAAAAATAGTGGCAAAACGACAGGCAAAGCCCACATTGAGTGCTTCAAGCTGGCCGTAAAGGCAGGTCAGCCAAAGAAGAAAAGTCAGCCGAAGAACGAGCTACGCAACCTGTGAAGCCAGACGCCGAATCTCAACCGCAACGTCAACGCAGCACTAGGATGCGGCCATTCCCTACTGATGACTTCAAAATTGTATTCCGCCCGCAACCAGGACTAGATCTTCCAAAACGAACACTCATCGAGGTTACACATGCCATCGGAAGATCCAGTGGCTTGGCCCAGCAGGACTTCTATGACCATGTGCGAGTGCAGGTGCAAAAAGTAGAGAATGTGATCATCGCAAGCACAGCAAGTACTGAACGAGCTTCCAAACTGCAAAGTATAAATGCTATACAGCTCGGTGGAGTAATATATCAAGTGAATCCGCACATTCGACACCCCGATGATGTGTGCCGCGGAGTGATCTACGGCGTCCAACCAGGAACAAGCCCCACAGAGATTATTGCAGGACTTCGCGCAGACCCAAGATACCACGTCCTTGGCGCACGCATGCTGGGATCTTCCACAGCTGCAGTTATCACTTTCGACGCGCAGCACGTTCCTTTTTACGTGACGTACCTCAGTGGAGACTACCGATGCAAGCCATACCGGAAGTCCATCCAATATTGCCGAACCTGTGGCGCCCTAGGTCACCGACAAGACATCTGCCCTCAGCCGAAAGCGAACTTCTGCTACAAATGCGGCCACGACAAGGACACAGAACCACATAACTGCCAACCGATGTGCAAGATCTGCGGAGAAGACCATGAGACTGCTGGAAAGGAATGCAAGAAGAAACTCCGCAGCAACCCCCCTCCTTATCAAGTAAGACGCCACCAGCTCGATAACGCCCGCGCCCGTGAGAATCAATGGAGTGCTTGCACCAATGATTTACCCGGGTCAGTTATCACACCAGAAATTTCACGGGCCCCCTCTTTTCCCCCAAAATTTGACCGAAGTCGCTTTCGCTCTAAGAAAAAAGGTCGCTCTGGATCCCGCACGCCATCACGGTCTCGCTCCTTTAGGGGAATCAGTTACGCCGCCGCGGTGACCGGTAGTGACGGGCCCAGTTTTCTAAATACTACAAGTGCCTCGACCATCTCGCCTGCTCAGACAGCGACAATCCGGGCTCTAGAAAATAAAGTCCAAGATCTACAACGGAGAATAGAACAACGCCCACCAGCCGAGTGTAGCACACTAGAACTTGACGACTGCATACTAAAACAGACGGAAGCCAGAATAATGAAGCGGATAGAAGAAAGGCTGAGAGCACATGAAGCGAAGATGCTCGACCTCGTCGAACGAACGCCTTGAAGCTTTCGAGAAAGCCCTCACTGCGAAACTCCTCACATCCATAGACACAACCATAGAGAAAGTGGTTACTAAAATTATGGAAAAGGTAGACCCACTGACCCGTACTGTAAGCACGCTCGACGCCAAGCTTGATGGCTTCATGGCACAACAGCATAACTTCATAACATATGCATACAAAAATTTCGTTACCCATGAGCAGCTGGTAGAGCAATCAGGGACCAAGCGGAAAGAGCGAAAAACTTTAGGGGATGAAACTGGAGCGGAAATTCGATGTGCAGCACCAAACGACCGGCACCAGGCGGGAATCAACTGCCAGAATGGCAGCTCCCACACATAGACAGTCTGAGCCACTCCCCACTCTTCGAATTTGGCACTGCAATTGCAGATCCTACAGACCTCGTTCTGCAAACTTGCAAGAATATGTTAAAACAAATAATCCAGATATGATCGCGTTGCAGGAAACCCACACAGAAAAAATCAAGCTCTCTGGCTACAGCACTCTCACATGCACACCCCGCACCGCAATTCTAGTCAAGAAGACTCTAACCGCACAGGCTCATGAAATTGAAGACATTGGCATCGAACACACCATCGTGGAGATAATCCCCACTCGGAAGACTCAACAAAGCTTATACCTGGCCAACATTTACAGTCCTCCGCGGGAGCAGTTACAACAATACGACCACTTCGTCCACGAGCTCCGTCAAATGGTTAACGGCAACCGACTCGTCATGGTTGGGGACTTCAATGCTCCACACGCGGCCTGGGGCTATCACAGCACCACCAAGAAGGGGGCGCGTGTTCACGACGCTGCGCAGCAACACGGTCTGACGCTGTGGAATGACTTGCTCCATCCAACCCGAGTTGGCAACAGCGTCTCGAGGGATACTAATCCTGATCTCACGTTCACTAGAGACGTGGACAACGCAACGTGGACAAGGCTACCAGACACTCTAGGGAGTGACCATCACATAATTCAAATAGAGGTCGAACAGGCTCACCGCTCGCTCAATACAGGAAAAGCTCGGCTCACGGACTGGACCGCCTACAGGAATGAGCTTGATGATGATTCGACTATCGAAGACATTGAAGCCTGGTTAAACAGTATTGTAAGTGTTGCTGACGGACATACCAAAACGATACACTTGAACGAGGCCAATCCGGCAGTCGATAATCATCTCCTTCACCTATGGGAAGCTCGAAGATCGCTTATTAAACGATGGCAACGGCAAAAGCTCAACCGCAAGCTGAAGCGCCGCATCGCCGTACTCACTAGACAGGCACAGGAGTACGCCGAAAACCTTGCGAGCCAGAACTGGCGATCCTTCTGCGACAAACTTCAAGAGACATTGAGCACAAAGAAGACTTGGCGCATTCTTCGAGCCCTGATTGACGACACCCACACCAAAACTAACCAAAGAAATACAATTAAGCGGCTCATACACTACTATGAGGGCACAGAGCACCAGTTACTCCAAGACCTTCAAGCAAAACTCTGTGGCTCGGTTAACCAGCAAGCTACCTCCATCAACAATTCGACGCCCAGGGAGTACCGAGGAGCACCGAACGAAGCACTAGACCAGCCTTTCACGCTGGCAGAGCTACACGCGGCCCTTGCTAAGCTTACGCGCAACACGAGCCCGGGAAAAGACGGAGTGACCAATAAGCACCTACGACAGCTACCGCCCCGGGCGTTGACGGCGCTCCTTCGGCACTATAACGACTGCTGGAGGAAGGGCGAGCTACCACAAGCCTGGAAGCACTCAGAGGTGACCATAGGTACCCAAGCCAAGCAAGCCAATCTCGATTGCGAATCTTCGCCCCATTTCCCTTACATCTTGCGCTGGGAAACTCTTTGAGCACATGGTAAACGAGCGACTCACCACACATCTCGAAGACAATGGTCACTATCCGAACACCATGTTCGGCTTCCGCCAAATGCTCAGCACAGAAAACGTCCTCTTGCAGATAAAGGAAGATATTCTTCTCCGCTTGAGCAAGCACAGTAAGTCATCTGTTCTAGCTTTGGACATAAAGGGCGCATTTGACAATGTGAGCCACGAAGCCATTCTGCGTAGCCTGGAAGATGTCGGCTGCGATTCCAAGACATACGCCTATATGCTGGCTTTCCTCACCAACCGCACTGCCACTGTAGGGATTGCCAATATCAGGAGCGAGCTTTTTCAACTCCCTAACAAAGGCACGCCGCAGGGCTCAGTGATATCACCAGTGCTTTTCAACTTGGCCCTCCTTAAGCTCCCACGTCTCTTGGACGCTGTCCCTGGGATACATCACGCTTTATACGCCGATGATATCACTATGTGGACAAGAGGTTCAAGCACGGGTGAACAGGAGGACCGACTTCAAGAGGCGATTAACATCACTGAAGGATATCTCAAGACCTGCGGCCTCCAATGTGCACCGGAAAAGTCGGAACTGTTAGTACTTGCGGCACGCACCCGGGGTAGACCACCAAGCTACGACACTCCTGACCCACAAGTCTTTCTACAGGGAGTCCAAATACCACAAGTTGACACGCTTCGAGTCCTTGGACTACACATACATAAAGATGGGTCTGGCTCCGCTGCCCTACCCCGGCTGCAGAACACTGTGACACAGCTCACCCACCTAATCCGAAGGGTGGCTAATCGCCGCAGTGGCTTCAAAGAGCACGACACCCTAAAAATGGTACAAGCTCTCCTTTACAGCCGCATAACGTACGGAACTCCCTACCTCAACCTGAAGACAGCGGAGAAACAAAAACTTAATCTGCTGATACGAAAGGCTACAAAGCTTGCCCTAGGACTGCCACCAACCGCCTCCACTGACCGACTGCTTCGCATGGGAGTTCATAATACGTGGGAAGAACTCACCGAAGCTACACCTCATCAACCAGGTCGAGAGACTCAAGCTGTCACTCACAGGGCAAGCCGTGCTTCGACGCACAGGATACCAGACCACTCTAGAACCCAACGAAGAACGCAAAGGCAAAATACCGTCACAGCTGCGAGAAAGCATTGAAATTCAGCAGATCCCTCGGAACATGCATCCTCAACATCACCGAGAAAGGCGGCTCGCCAGGGTTAACATGATCCTAAAGAAACGTGGCAATGACCCGCAGGCGCGATACGTGGACGTAGCCAAATATCCGAGACGTAATGCCTTCGCGATTACCGTCGTAGATTACAAGGGCGCGGTACTGGCATCGGCGACTATCCTTGCCAAACGTGCGGAAACAGCTGAAGAGGCTGCTATAGCACTCGGCACCCAGACGAGTGAGGATCCCGTCGTGGTCTTTACCGACTCACAAACAGCGGCACTGAACTACCTGAAAGGCATGGTCTCCACGGTGGCGATTAGGCTACTAAAGCGCATGGACAATCCTCCTCCCTACACATGCATCGTGTGGATTCCGGGTCATGAAGGTCTCGAGGGAAATGAAGCGGCACACACCGCAGCCCGCGAATGCGTCAACCGGGCATTCCCATACAAGATCCGAGGCACCTCCCACTCAACAACAGAATCAGAGACAAAAGAAGCCATACCACTAACGTACCATGCATTACTGCAACATTATCGGCTCGAACGCAGGTTATACCCCCCGCCACATCCAAAACTCACAAGAGACGAAGGGACTGACTATAGGCGTCTTCAAAGCAACACGTTCACACACGGCGTACTATTGCACCATATGAGGCCAACGTTGCACAGCTACATCTGCCCTCACTGCAATGTGGCAGACACTCTGGCGCACCTCCTACTGCAGTGCAACGTAAGCGTCCCAAGACTACGAACAGCAGCACCAGATGCGGACCAAGACCTCCTCAGTGAAGTGTGGGAGGCTGCGATCTCCCAGCCGGACCTGGTCGAGCAGCGTCAACTCGTCTCTCGAGCTCGGCGGGCTGTCCAAGCCAGAGGGTTCCTGGAATAAGGGACCCTCCCACCTTCACTCACAAGCTTCTTTCAATAAATGTTTTCTCTCTCTCGCACAGATAGCCTGGCATGACAGACTGTTCTAGCATGAGCTGAAACTGTTTTTGTACATACCGTAAAACCACATGAGCCCGACGATTTCACAAATGGCGATGAAAAGAACAGCGCCTCCTCCAGCGTAGGTGTCCATAGGATTCAGGACGTACTGCCCACCCTGAAAGTAAAAGCAAACAAAAGAATTACATTCTGCGTGCTTAATTAAACAGCAATGTGGTGGCAGTTCGAAAAAGCAGCTCTTTATGCAAAGTGCCTCGGAAAGCAGCGCGCAGGCTTCGCGCTCGTCTCGCGTATTACACATACATGATCTGTCGTCTTAGTACATTAAGTCACGACGAAAACATAATCCTTAGGCAGGTACACAAATAAAGCTTGCGATTTTAAGTTAGTTAAATTCACAGTCCTATCGCAAGGCATCTTTGATCGATATATATATATATATATATATATATATATATATATATATATATATATATATATATATATATATATATATTGTGAGCATTGTTTATATGTCCCATCTTTTCATCTGTGCATACTCATCATCACTAGTCAAGCTTAGGTTGTGGGGCACATACTCGAGACAATAAAGATGAGTCTTGAGGGTACTGGACGCCATCTTACAAGTGGTGGAGAGTGCTGCCTGATTCCTGCGTCCTCTCGCGCTCTCAGACAACTCCAGCGTCTTCTAGAACACATCCCTGGAGCTCCGTTCAGGCCACCGCTTAAACGACCTGGGTTCGGTAATGTCGCAAGCCGACCAGCCCAGCGCAGCAGCTGCGCCACCACTTCCCACCGCCAAGAAACCCTTCTCACCTGGTCACCAGCCCTCAAAAGGATCCTCCGCTGTTTCGCAGGGCTTCTGGGTGAGGACGTGGAAGACTATCCGAGGAGTATGACCGCGTGTATGACATCAACAACTGGGATGAGCCTGCGAAACTCACCCACGTTGCATTCTACTTGAGCGGCGTCGCAAAAAGGTGGTTTTTAAACCACGCTACAGATTTTTCGACATGGCCCGCCTTTACGCGCCAGCTCCGCCAGATTTTACTAACCCGTCGGTGCGCTCGGATATCGCCGAGAAAAGGCTTGGTGCACGTGTTCAACGCCCCGGCGAGTCTTACACTTCTTACATTGAAGATGTTCTCGCCCTTTGCCGCCGCATCGACAACCATATGGCGGAAAACGACCGTGTGCGCACCCTGCTAAAAGGCATTGCGACTGTCGCTTTTAATGAGCTTATGGTGCAGAATCCCCAGACCGTAGTCCGATGTTGTAGCTACCTGTCAGCGCCTCGAGGAGCTTCAAACCACTCGAGTGCAACCTGATATGCCTGATCTCAGCTCGAGTCATGACACAACAGAGCTGCGTGCATTGATCCGCTTTATCATCCGCGAGGAACTTCATGCACAGGCTTCACTTTGCCCCCTTGATATCCGAACGACGCCACCTGCTACTAGTTTACGCGATGTCAGTGAGGGAGGAACTGGCAGTGATCACAGGTACACCAGTTCCGAGTTCACATCCCATGCCCATTCCAAGTTATGCTCATGTTTCTGCAACGACACCTGCGCCCCAGCAAAGCCTGGCCTCGAATGAAAATCTCACCACTTCCGAGCTCATATCCTGTGGCCATGCCAACTTATGCTCAAGTTGCTGCTAGGACACCTGCAACAAGCACAGCCCAATGCAGCTACCAGCGCCCGATGTGCATGGTTCGCTCAACTCGTCCGCACCGCGACCATCTTCTCAGCCTTACAACACCTGGGGCACCACACGACCGACTTGCTTTTATTGCGGCATTTGTGGTCATATTGTAAGCTTTTGCCGACGCCGTCAACAAGACAAAAGACGAAGCTACGGTGACTATGAACGGGACGACTTCTACCCAACTGGACCACCCTATCGCCGTCTGTATCAGAACAGCACACGCCGGTCGCTGTCTCCGCAGAACTTTGCCTCAGTTGGCAGTTTCCTGTTTCTCACGTCGTCGCTCACCTTCACCGATGTGGCATTCCTCCTCTCCCTTTCGACCTTCTACTTCGATTCCCGACCGCCAACTGGAAAACTAAACAGTGCGGCTTCGGGAGGGAAAGCAACATCTTTCGAACTGCGTCAAACTCCTCCAGACCGCCCATCGAATGTTTTCTTGGTGTATGTTGAAGGTATACAGACAGAGGCACTAGTAGACACAGGCGCATCTCTTTCCGTAATTTGTGCAGACTTTCGTGCCCGCTTGAAAAAAGTTGGGACGCCATACGGTGCCCCCCCCCCCATCATTGCACAGATTCAGTCCCTATTCAGCCTTCAAGTGTTTGTACAGTCCGCGTTTTCATAGATGGCATCCCTCACCACATTCAGTTTCTTGTACTTCCTTTGTGCACTCACACAGTCATTTTCGGATGGGACTTCCTTTCTTCGGCATCAGCTTTCATATCGTGTCGTCAGCGAGTAATTGAAATGTCAGCTACTGAAAGTTCATCCGATGCATGTCGATCCATACAGCTTCCGTTTCGTTGCTGCCGCTGTTTGTTTCATTTCGCCAGGAGATGAACAAATTCTCACGATCACTTCGGATACTATACTTAACGGTGACTTGTTCCTAGCCCCATCAGTTCGCTCCAAACCTGCGAGGCTTACCATAGCACCCGGCATTGTGTGGTTTAACGACAGTAAAGCATTGGTCACCGCCTTGAACCCAACTTCATCGCCAGTGATGCTGTCCCAAGGCACTGCTGTGAGCTGCTTCGCTGACAGCGAGCCTTTCTCGCTGGTTCCCCTTCACGCAGAATCAACGCCTTTGTCTGCTACAACTTATATGAAGGCTACTACTGTTCCTTTAAATGATACGATAAGTCCTCACCTCGCTGCTGAGCATAAGAGTGACCTCTTATACCTTCTCCAAAGCACAAATTTTCGTTCAACGTACATTCCAAATTTCTGGGCCGCACCTCCGTTGCAGAGCACAGCATCGAAACGGAAGGCAGCTCCATTGTACGCAACCGCCCATACCGTCAGTCTTCGGCGGAACGGCAAATCATTGAAGAAAACGTCACCGACATGCTCAAACGGGATATTATTCGACCTTCATCCAGCTCTTGGTCGTCTCCTGAGGTGTTCTTCCGGAAAAAGTATGGCTCTGTCCGCTTTTGTGTTGATTACAGAGCGCTCAATAAGATCACGAAAAAAGACGTATATCCGTTGCCACGCATAGATGTTGCCCTGGACTCCCTACAAGGCGCAGAATATTTCTCCAGCCTCGACCTCCGATCCGGATATTGGCAAATACCTATGCGCGAAGCAGAAAAGGAGAAAACAGCGTTTGCGACGCCTGACGGGCTTTACGAATTTAACGTCATGCTTTTTGGCTTATGCAACGCTCCAGCAACATTCGAGCGCATGATAGATACCGTCTTACGTGGTCTCAAATGGAAAATCTGTTTATGTTACTTAGACGATATCGTAATTTATTCTTCTACTTTTCCTCAGCACCTTAGGCGTTTTGACGAAGTTCTAACGTGCATTTCGAACGCTGGTCTACAGCTCAATACAAAGAAGTGCCACTTCGCCAGCACAAGCATCAAAGTATTGGGTCACCTTGACAGCAAAGATGGCGTTCGACCCGACCCCGACAAGGTTGCTGCCGTAATTAGTTTTCCACGTCCGGGCAATCAAAAACAATTGCGAAGTTTCGTGGGCCTGGCGTCTTACTTCCGTCGCTTCATCCGTCACTTTGCTGCCATTGCGGGGCCGATACACAAGCTTCTGACGTCAGGAACGGCTTTCACGTGGATTTACGAGTGTGAGTGTGCTTTCCAAGCCCTTAAGCGTGCTCTGACATCAGATCCCGTCCTCCATCACTTCGATGAGAGTGCACACACTTTCCTGCACACAGATGCCAGTGGCCACGGAATCGGTGCTGTCCTCCAGCGCGATGAAACTTAACGTGAGCGAGTAGTTGTGTATGCCAGCCGCGCGCTAACACCTGCGGAGCAGAACTACTCGATAACAGAGCAGGAATGTCTCGCTGTCGTTTGGGCCATCCAGAAGTTTCGACCTTATCTGTATGGACGCCACTTCACTGTGATCACCGAACACCGTGCCCTATGCTGGTTGTCCTCGCTGAAGAATTTGTCTGGGCGCCTCGGTCGCTGGATACTGCGTTTGCAAGGGTACACTTTTGACGTTGTGTACAGGTCTGGCAAACAGCATCAGGATGCCGACGCTCTCTCTTGTTGCCCTCTGCCACTTTCATCTCCAACCACGAATCCTCAATGCCCCTCAGGTGATCAAGGGGCTTCCTCTTCCCCCACGTTATCACCCCTGGCAGTTGCTGGGTCACTATCTTTAAACAGCAGCGCCCAGTTTGCCGCGTGCCAACGTGACCACCCCTACTGTAACCGCATCATCGGATACTTGAATGGCTCGTCTTCTCCACCTAATGCCAGACTACGTCGTCAGCTACGGCAGTTCAAGCTAGGGAACAATGTCCTGCAGCGCTATACTTACAGTGCGGATGGGCATTGGTGGGTGCCAGTACTTCCCCGTTCGCTGCGAAAACAAGTTCTCGAAGCATTGCACGACGACCCATCAGCTGGACACTTAGGATTCCATAAGACCTACAACCGCGTTAGGAGCCGTTTCTGCTGGCCTGGTCTTTCTACCTTTGTGGCTAATTATGTCGCTTCTTGCACACTTTGTCAACGCCAGAAACGACCAACTTCTGCTCCTGCTGGATTATTACAACCCATTCCATGTCCCGATACACCTTTTGTCATTGTCGGAATAGACCTTGTCGGGCCACTTCCCGTAACGCCAGCGGGCCACCGCTGGATCGTCACAGCTGTCGACCACCTCACACGATACGCGGAGACTGCTCCTCTATGCACTAGCTCTGCATCAGACGTTGCCGCCTTGTTTTTAGAAGCCATATTGTGTTGCGTCATGGTGCACCTCGCGCGTTGTTGAGTGACCGAGGCAAAGCCTTCCTGTCCACAATTCTCGATGAAATCCTAAAAACTTGTGGCACAGTTCATAAGACCACATCCGCTTACCACCCGCAGACAAATGGCCTGTCAGAGCGATTCCACCGGACTCTAATCGACATGATATCCATGTACATCGGACCGAACCACGATAATTGGGACAAAATTTTGCCGTTCGTAACATTTGCACACAACACCGCTGTTCAACGAACCACCGGGTATTCACCTTTCTTCCTCGTCTATGGTTGTGCGCCGACATTCACCATTGACGCCTCTTTCTTCAATGTAATGACAAAAACGTCGACGACTACGCCAGAACATTTCGTCTCCAGGCTCGCTGAAGCACGGCAACGTGCTCAACTCAACACGGAGGCCAGTCAACAAGACCGCAAGCAACGCTATGACAGCTTCCATCAAGACGTCACTTTCCGTCCTGGAGATGAAGTATTACTTTGGACGCCTGTTTGCACTCCAGGATTGTGTGAAAAGTTTCAGTCACGCTTTCTCGCACCTTACGTTATTTCTGAACGGACATCTCCTGTTAATTACCTTGTCACTCCCGTCGAGGGTTCCTCGGACCGTCGTTACCGTGCCTCTGAGATAGTCCACGTTTCACGTCTTAAACCTTTTGTTCGCCGTACATTTCCCGCCAAAGTCTCGCGGGGAAATAAGTGTGAGCATTGTTTATGCGTCCCATCTTTTCATCTGTACATACTTATCATCACTAGTCAAGCTGAGGTTGGGGGCACATACTCGAGACAATAAAGAAGAGTCTTGAGGGTACTGGACACCATCTTACAATATATATATATATATATATATATATATATATATATATATATATATATATATATATATATATATATGCCCGGTATCTCAAGGTGACGGCATTGTTCAAAACACTTCTCTTTCATAATGAACGTTAACCTAGCACCAGATAGACGCTGCCAATACATGTGAAGTCGTTTGGAAGATGGCCCTAAGTAGTTCTAGTAAGCACCTGAACTTCCACCAGCAGATTCCTATAACGTTACACCAAATGAGCCACCTGTTGTTTTGTTTACGGCATTCGTGTCTAACAGATTCCGGTAAAAAGATTTTTAGTGTATAGTGGCCCCTAATGCGCACTTTGGTGTTAGGGAAGTAACGTGGCAGAATTAGTGCACCGAAATGGCACACCTATATGCACACACATAGATCATATTTCGCGCTAAGGTATTGTTCAATCTAACGTCTGCCTCATTGTGAAACATCGATATAATGAAGTCGAATAATAAAAATGGCTCCTTCTAATCTCATAAAAAAACAGCGCCAATAACGAGAAACAAGAAAAGGAGACAGACAGTGGACAAGCCGCTGTCTGTCTCCCTTTCATGTCCTTCGTTAATGGCGCTGTTTTTATGTGAATCATGTCGTACTAACTCGCCCAAGCAACCACGTTAGTTCCTCCTAACCTTCTACTCGATCACTACAAACGTATTCTTTCGTACATGAGAACAGTAAGGTAAATCTACTGTTTAAATTGTTACACCATGCAGTCGCATTTATTTCCATCAAGCCTCAACTGGAGTTCACTTTAGCATTTTGGAGTGTTTCCTCTGGCCAGCTGAGAAGTGTGGGCGAGGAAGCATACTTGTGTGACGCAGGGCAGACCGACGAGGAAGCACAGCACGCAGATTCCGAAGGTGAGAGGAACCTTGTACCGCCTGGACCTCGGAAATTTGTCGTAGAATGCGGCCAGGAAGGCCTCCAGCAGCGCGAACTGTCAAGTAAAAAAAATGTAAAGGGGCTGAAATATGTGGCAATGCCTAAAAGAAAATTATAATAGGATATTGAATGTGGTCCCTCCAACAGCGTCGTCGCCGGGCTGTGACGTTACTGATGGCACTCACTCGGCCCTTGCGTGAATGATTTAGAAGGCGTCCTAAGACGATGTCACATGGCTACAGTAAAAACAAAACGTTCTAACTGGGCCTATAAATTAAGCTGAGCACAATTGGATTTGCTGTGGGAACCGGGGCCACTTTCTGCTTTCTGCGACATGCATTCGGTATACGTATATATCAGTGCTCCGGCCGAACAGGTATGTGCTTCATTGATAAGTGGGGTTTAACGTCCCAAAACCACCATATGATTATGAGAGACGCCATAGTGGAGGGCTCCGGAAATTTCGACTACCTGGGGTTCTTTAACCTGCACCCAAATCTGAGCACACGGGCCTACAACATTTCCGCCTCCATGAACAGGTATGTGCTTACCACGACGTGACGCAAACACAATCTCCGAGTGGAACACAGAGTACAAGCGAAGAAAGCCACTCATAACAAAAAGAAGCTTACCTAATAATCACTTGAACATCCCATCGAGACGCCTACAGAAACGCCGGGCAGAATGACGTACCACAATATATCCGAATCGTACGTTGCTTCAGACACTTGTAGCAGTTATGACGCGAACTACTAAGGAATGGTTTTAAGGACTAATCGTGTACCATTCCAGAGCTTAATATGAGTTAAACGAGACCAAGTACGTTTCACTATTCATAACTCTGTCGTTTTACCACACCATAACAAGGACAGAAAGAGCGCTCTTTCTGTCCTTGTTTCTTCTATTGTTACGTCGTAACTACTCGTAGTCTTGCGCTGTGCAAATATGTTGACTCCCAATCACCAACTAGCCCAAGCATCTGTCTTATCAAATTGCGGCATCATGATCAATATCTTTCAAACTGTGGTCCTTGGATACCCATCTTCATTTATTAAAATGCAGGCTACCGAGGTGTCTTTAGACTTGTAAAACTGTGGAAGAATTCATGAAGGCTACAATATTGATGCATCATTGATAGGCATCCACCCACAGCATTATCTGATTTTTCGTACCTGTGGAGCAACTATACCACACTGAAAGACGTCTAATATTCTTTTTAAATAAGACACTTTCAGTATGACACATGTTTATCATTACAAATAAATGATAACATGTCCTAGAAAGCCTTTCATTATTCTTTGGAGTGTAAAGGAGTTCAGGCCAGCTGAATACGTGAAAAAAGTTTTTGGATGAAGACCGTGGCCCATAAAGAAGACCAAAGCCAATTATACATAACCAAAATTACTTCCATAAAATGCCGATGCGTTGATAGCTGCAGTAAAAAATTTAAATCAGAGTAATAGTAAGACACAAAAGCACACTGACTTCTTTGTAAGCACAGTGTTTATTCAAGCAGTGAATCTACAAATTACTGCTGAATGAAGAATTACTTAGCTAGGAAATAACCGAGAATTGTAGACATGAAAACTACACAATTTTCCTCCAGATAATGTTAAAATAAGAAGCACATACCTTTTGAAGTGCCAGCCTCAAGTGCAGTTTTCTGCTTTCGCTGTTCCGACTTCTTGAGGAACGTCCAGAAGTTGTCGTATTGCTTAGAATTCCTGCGATAAACAAATATTGACCGCTTCTGCAAAGCAAGAGGGCACGCAATCTGTGTCAAGGGCTATTCATAAGAGGGAACTTTGGCGCTGCGATCGCTCAGCCACCTCGGGATTGATTGGAAGCGCACAAATCTGCCTAGTCTTTGTGGTTGTGGCTTCAAACGCATTTGTGGCCTTGCTTATTGCTGTTTTCTGGTTTTGTTTCGAATATAAGAACGAACCGTTGTGAACTTCAGGTGCTGATTCAAATTCATCATCATCATCATCATCAGCCTGTCTACGTCCACTGCAGGACAAAGGCCTCTCCCATGTTCCGCCAGTTAACCCGGTCCTGTGCTTGCTGTTGCCAATTTATACCCGCAAACTTCTTAATCTCATCTGCCCACCTAACCTTCTGTCTCCCCCCTACCCCGCTTCCCTTCTCTGGGAATCCAGTTGGTGACCCTTAATGACCAGCGGTTATCCTGTCTACGTGCTACATGCCCGGCCCATGTCCATTTCCTCTTTTTTATTGCAGCTATGATATCCTTAACTCCCGTTTGTCCCCTAATCCACTCTGCTCTCTTCTTGTCTCTTAAGGTTACACCTACCATTTTTCTTTCCATTGCTCGCTGCGTCGTCCTCAATTTAAGTTGAACCCTCTTTGTGAGTCTCCAGGTTTCTGCTCCGTAGCTAAGTACCGGCAAGATACAGCTGTTATATACCTTCCTCTTGAGGGACAGTGGCAATCTACTTGTCATAATTTGAGAGTGCCTGCTGAATGTGCTCCACCCCATTCTTATTCTTCTAGTTACTTCAATCTCATGGTTAGGCTCTGCGGTTATTACCTGCCCTAAGTAGACATAGTCTTTTACAACTTCAAGTGCACTATTACCTATCGCAAAGCGCTGCTTCTTTCCGAGGTTGTTGTACATTACTTTCGTTTTCTGCAGATTAATTTTAAGACCCACCTTTCTGCTCTCTTTGTCTAACTCCGTAATCATGAGTTGCAATTCGTCCCCTGAGTTACTCAGCAATGTAATGTCATCGGCGAAGCGCAGGTTACTGAGGTACTCTCCATTAACTCTTATCCCTAACTGTTCCCATTCTAGGCTTCTGAAAACGTCCTGTAAGCACGCAGTGAATAGCATTGGGGAGATTGTGTCCTCCTGCCTTACACCTTTCTTTATTGGTATTCTGTTGCTTTCTTTATGAAGCACTATGGTAGCAGTTGATCCCCTGTAGATTTCTTCCAGAATCTTTATATATATTTCATCTATGTCCTGATTCCGCAGTGCCTGCATGACGGCTGATATTTCTACTGAATCAAACGCCTTCTCGTAATCTATGAAGGCTATGTACAGTGGTTGGTTATACTGTGAGCATTTCTCTATTACCTGATTGATAGTATGAATGTGGTCAATTGTTGAGTAGCCTGTTCTAAATCCTGCTTGTTCCTTTGGCTGATTTAATTCTAATGTTTTCTTTACTCTGCTAGCAATTACCTTTGTAAATAGCTTGTATACTACAGAGAGCAAGCTGATCGGCCTGTAATTCTTCAAGTCCTTGTCATCTCCTTTCTTATGTATTAAGATGATGTTAGCGTTCTTCCAAGACTCTGGTACTTTTCCCGTCAGGAGACACCTCGTAAATAGAGTGGCTAGTTTTTCTAACACAATCTGTCCTCCCTCTTTCAGCAGATCTGATGTTACTTGATCCTCACCAGCAGGTTTGCCTCTGTGCATGCTCTCCAAAGCTTTTCTGACTTCTTCTATCATTACCGGTGGGGTGTCGTCTGGGTTACTGCTAGTTCTTATAGTATTAAGGTCGTGGTTGTCTCGGCTACTGTACAGATCTCTGTAAAACTCCTCCGCTATTTTAACTATCCTATCCATATTGGTAGTTAATTTGCCTTCTTTGTCCCTTAGTGCATACATCCGCCTTTTGCCTATCCCAAGTTTCCTCTTCACTGCTTTGACGCTTCCTCCGTTTTTCAGAGCGTGCTTAATTCTCTCCATGTTATACCTTCTTACATCGCATACTTTACGTCTATTAATCAGCTTCGAAAGCTCTGCCAGTTCTATTTTGTCTGTTGTACTTGACACTTTCATGATTTGACGCTTCTTAATTAGGTTTCTTCGTTTCCTGGGGAAAGCTTGCCGGTGTCCTGTCTAGCTACCCTGCCTCCGACTTCCACTGCACACTCCGTGATGATACTCGTCAGATTATCATTCATTGTATCTACGCTAAGGTTGGTTTCCTCGCTAAGAGCAGAGTACCTGTTCTGCAGTGACACTCTGAATTCCTGTACTTTCCCTCTCAGTGCTAGCTCATTGATTTGCTTCTTGCGTATCAGTTTCTGTCGTTCCTTCTTCAAGTCTAGGCGGATTCGAGCCCCGTACCATTCTATGGTCACTGCATCTTACCTTGCCAACCACTTCCACATCCTGGCACGACTCCTGGGTGTGCAGTCATTATAAAGTCTATTTCGTTCTTATTTACGCCATTAGGGCTCCTCCATGTCCACTTGCGGTTTTCTCGTTTTCGGTAGAAGGTATTCAAAATACGCAGATTATTGCGTTCTGCGAATTCTACTAGTAGCTCTCCTCTGGCGTTTCTAGTGCCGATGCCATAATCTCCTACTGGCCTGGTCTCCAGCCTGCTTCTTCCCTACCTTTGCATTAAAGTCGCCCATTACTATAGTATACTGTGTTTTCACCTTACTCATTGCCGATTCCACGTCTTCATAGAAGCTTTCAACTGAAGCGTCATCATGGCTGGATGTAGGCGCGTAAGCCTGTACTACATTCATTTTGTATCTTTTATTCAGTTTAATTACAATGCCTACCACCCTTCATTAATGCTATAGTAATCCTCTATGTTGCCAGCTATGTTTCTGTGAATTAGGAACCCTACTCCCAGTTCTCTTCTGTCTGCCAAGCCACGATAGCAAATGACGTGCCCATTCTGTAGCACAGTATAGGCCTCATCTGTCCTCCTAACCTCACTCAGCCCTATTATATCCCATTTAATGCCTTCTAGCTCCTCGAATAATACAGCTAGACTTCCCTCACTAGATAACGTTCTGACGTTAAACGTTGCTAAGTTCAAGTTCCAATGGTGGCCTGTCCGTATCCAGAGATTCCTAGCACCCTCTGCTGCTTTGCAGATCTGACCACCGCCATGGTCAGTTGCTCCGCAGCTGGTGGGGACTGAGGGCCGTGAGTTAATTGACGAATGCCTACGGGAGGGGGTGGCCAGATACTGCACCAGGGTGGCCAATCCTTCTCTGGTGAGATCATCGGTGCGTACCGGCTTTAAGCCGGTACGATCAGACAGTAGTGGGAATGCTCCATGCATGTCTTCTTTATTGTTGTTCAGCAGCGTTGGCGGCCACCCACCACGGAGCCCAACGAGGGGACGCTACAAGGTTACAAATGCTGAAACTTGCAGACGCCAGCCGTACAACGCCACTATAACCCAATGCGCCTAGACCAAGGTAGGCTATTTGCACAGGGTTAACCCTAGCCGCCAGGAAGTTTGGAAGTAAACGGAAGAGAGTAGAAGACAGGACAGATAAATAGTAAGAGATAAAGACGAAGATGTAGGGAGAGAGAGATAGGAAAAGGCGACTGCCGATTCCGGCCTAAAAGGTTTAGGTGGTGAAGTGCAACTGCTGAACATTTGCCGATCGTTATTTCGTGACAACAACTTCAAGCCTTGTGAGGCCAAATGGAGCTGAAAGAGCAAAGATCACACAAATTTGTGGACTACTCATAGTTCTCATGCTGGCTGAAATATGTGCATTGGAGCTCCCATAGACACCAGTGCCCCCACCTAGTAACATAATAAGAGGATGGGTTAAAAGTCAGCCCCATACATTGGCATGATAGGGAGGGGGTGGGGGACAAAGCGATCAACTTTGGTGCCCCTGATGAGGAACCCTGCGTACGCCTATGCCTGTAAATATATTGTCCACTGCTGAAAGTCATTGAACATGGATTGTGAACACTCTGTTAGTACAAAGGCACAGGCTAATAAAAAGTTCTCCTAGTGGTCACAGATGTGCGTTGTATAATGCATCTACCAAGATATAACACAGTGGGTGTACTGTTTAGTCATGGGCCTGACATTTTCTGTAAATGCGAATTAGTGAGAAGACAACGAAGGGAACACACATTTGTTGCATAAATCGGTACTGCCACGAGAAGGGGTTTGGTGATCAAACGTGCAAAAATGAATGAAATCTGCTTGTATTGAGGCTTATATATATTAGCTTCATGGCCAGATGTATTTGCCAATTCCTGCAAATCCTTCGGACAACCTGCCAGCAAAGCTAGGTTGTCTGCAAGCACCAGACGAGGGGCTCCATTCTGATAAGATTACTTTGAATGAATATGTTGCTTGCATGATGTAGACATTCAGAAGTCCAATGACCGAAGTTGACTACTTGCCTGGCTTCCTCAACTTGCCAGTCAGCCCACACTAAAAGCTACATTGTAGTGGCATCTCTTACACAAAACATGGCTAGGGTCTCTGTTATAAACCTTCATCGGCTTCTGTTGGAAACTACGCCCTTTACAGATCTATGAAACACAAAACGTTTTCCAACCATTCACAGACAGAATACATCCTTGCATTAGCGCTTTGCATCCTTCCATTAGCTCCTTGCATTAGCTTTTGCGGCATTACTACATAATTTGCACTAAATCGTTCCTATATATTTCTCTAAGCTGCCCCACAAAAGTCTTCAAGCTTTGTTTTTTGAGAATATCTACTAGTTATTCACAGTCAAAGTTGTGACCTCCTTAAATATCTAAAAATGCTAGCCTAAGGCCTTATTTTAGCCATAAAAATATAAATGTTGCTGGTTCGTACAATGTATGATAATCCAAGCACGTGTCCTGACCTTAACCCAATAGTTACCTCAATATACAGTCTTTATTGGAGCACATCAACAATTTTCGAAATATTATTGACGTTGCCAGCATACAGTTCATACGAACTTGTGTTCTCCTTATTCACTTTTGTATTTTATAGCAATATTTATGCTCATTTCGTGGCTATGTAATTGTTGCTTTCACCATTTCTATTGCTTTCGCAATGACGCGTTAGCTGTCACTAGCTGGATGTTCCCAAGGAGTGACAGTATTATGGGTGCGCTTTCTGAGGCGTATCGGTGAAGCACAGACTGTTTCGCACATGTGGGGAAAACTAGGGACAAAATGCAATACGCGCTCCGCGTACTCACGTAAGTGTGAAAACAGCCTGTATGCAATTGTCAGGCTGGGAGCACGCGTTGATGCAATTGTTACGATTATAAGAGACGCCCTAGTGAAGGGCTTCGGAAACTTCGGCAACCTGTTGTGATGTGGCTATCTATATTAAGTTCACGGACCTCAACATTCCGCCTCCATTCAAATGAGGCCGCAGCAGCTGGGTTTTGGTGCCGCGATCTTTGGGGCAGCGCAGTCGATCCCCGTACCAACTACACCACCGTGGCGGTCGGCGCGTTGATACAGAACACGTTAAAGAACATCGGCCTACCTGTTGATGGGACTGTTGTCGGCAAAAAAATATTCGAGAAAGTTCATGTCGAAACAGGGACAGATTCTCTCGTTCCCCAGTTCGACTCATGTTCCGTGCTGTCGGTTGGACGCGGACAGAGTCATTTGGTGAGCGTTGTCGTTGAGCACGATTTCTAATAGTACTGCGGCGGTCATCTGGGTAGTCGCCACTGTCGCGTCTGGTTGAACTGTGCCGTCGGCCGAGCTCTTTGTGGCTACCGTCGGGATCTCCGTGACCGTCACTGCCATTCCTCGACCACAAGCTGCATCGTCGTCCGTGTTTGCTGCGATCGCTGTCGCCCCGGTCTTCGCTGTGGTTTCGTTTGCGACTGGACTTGTGATAGTGCCTCCTATCGTGATCTCTACCCATTTTGGTTGGTATTAAGGTTCTTCGCAACAAAAACTCGGAGAACGAAACTGCAGCGCGAGACGGCCATGTGATTATGTTTACGTTGCGTCTGAATGCCGACGTTGATGCAGCTTTTGTTTCTAGACTAATGAACATATTGAGAAGCTATATCATGGCTGCTAGATAGCTATATTAACCAATTATAATGGCTATTTGAAAGCGCCTTAATAAAATTTACAGGTAAATTAAAACGTATCACGTAGCTTTTACAAATTCAACATGGCACTTCATTTTAAATGGCGCTCTATTTAAAAGTGCTATGAATGCTAAGTTTCAAAGATATACCTTTATAAACGGCTACACGTATTCAGTATTAGCCTAGTGTCCAAGCTTTCGGAACGACGTTATTGAGTGCGAACGATGATATTAACACGTGGTTACACAAATCAGTGGCTTTGTGTAATGTTTTAATTGGACCAGCCAAAACGACCGTAACACGCCACCCACAATGTTCAAAAAGCGACTATCACACGTACCGGATCTTTAACGTGCGTGTTAGCGAAAATGCCCCCCCCCCCCCGTTGTCCGCAAAACCCGAGTATGGAAAGCCACAGAGTTAATATACTGACTCTGTTATATTAACTTAATGCGGAAAGCAGCTCTCAAACACTGTGTAATGACAGAACACCTACGTGCAATCTTAACAGAACTATATGACGCAAACCAATTGCAGCCAAGGGCATAGCCAGTAAAGTTTGACAACACACCGGCCCCACTTATACCGAGTGCGTTCTGTGCTATCTGTGCCGAGTACGGCGTGGACTCTACGGTTAAAGTGTAGTACTAGAACTGTGCTACGGTGAAGCAGCGCTTTGAGGCGAGCGCTTTCCGACTCACCTGAGCTCCGTGGTGTTCGTGGTGTACATCGGCTTCTTCGACAACCAAGACAAGGGTATGCATATGATAACAGTTTCGATTCGTGCAGTGCCGCTGTCCACATAGATAAAAGAACGATACCTAGTGTGTACTCATCGCCGTTTACTTTAAGCCGTGTGCGAGCTCATGCATTGTGATGCACTGCGTCTCGTACTCTGCGATTTAAAAGGCTGTGTCGTCTGCACGAGCGCGTTTTCTCAGCTGTCAACGAGCGTGGTTCATTCGTGGATGTGTTCTAAGGTGGTCGCCTGAGACAACGGTTAAGCTCTAAAACGTGCCGTAGCGAAGGTGGGGTGTAGTTTTGGATTCTGGTTCGCTCGAAGTAGAATGAAATTTCCCGAGGCCACCACTTCAGCGTTATGATAGCGGTTTTAGGATGCGGGTTGGGATCTCAACTAGACAAAGGCTGATTCGTCGCCCACGTTAATCAATTTCTGTTTGTATGATAATTGCTGCTCTACTACAAAACACAGTTAGTGTACCTAGAGCTTTCCTTGGCTTAACTGCCCGTTGTGTTCGTTCTACTGTGCGCAGCAGTCGCTTTCGACAAATAGCTAGCACTGGTATAGGAGAGTACTGCTCTTAATAATAATTAGTGCTAATGATAATCAGCACGCTGTGAGACATGAAAGTTACTCGAGAAGATAACAACAAAAGAAAGAAAGCGGAAATCCGTCATTATTGCATTAAATTCTGCTAAACCTTTATAAAACTTGGGAGTTTGAATTGTAATTTTAAGTACTAAAATGCAATACAGTAGTAAACGAAAAAAAAAAGCGCGCAATGTGGTGTTCATGCTTTAATGCAAAGTGAATAAAAACTCTGCTGTACTGTTGAACATGCTTAAATCAACAGTAAATTTAAGCAAAAGTGCTGACAAAAGTTGCTATAATATGAATTCACGAAAGGGAAATTTATTTGGCTGTGAATAACGTATTACAGTATTATGACTGGCAAATCTACATAAATAGCAAATAAAAAATGTGCGGTAGAAACCGGCTGCTCCATTGAAAAAATAGATAACAATATAAGCGACATTCCTAAGGTGATAGCGTGGTTTATTGCCTTACATAAACGGCTTGTTTGGCGCCAAACAGGCCGATACTGCGTAATATATAAAGTTAAAAAAGTAAGGACGCTGTGCTAGGTGACATGAATATTTCAGCTTAAGGTTTCATATATTAATTTATTGTAGACATATTTATAACAGGTCAGTGATCTCACATTGATCATTGTGGGCCGAACCCGGCAGCAGTGCAATGCCAGGACGACCGGTGGCACGAGCCGGCAAAGCTCTGTCCTGGCGCCGCGTTACAAAAATTTGACTGATGTCATAGGCCCGAATGGACCAGGCAGATATCAAACTGATAAGAACAGATACTACGAGTTTATGTTAAGTGGTTTACAATTCAGAGTACAAGGTACTCTGCAATGCCGTCCCTCACATTATTATAATAGTTGGCGGTGACAAAACGTGGGGGGGGGGGGGGGTGTAGATTGTGTGGCTAACGATTCAGAGTACTGAGTACTCTACTATGAGAGAGCATGAAGCCGTCCCGCGGGCAAAAACACCAGACACGGATTTCTAAAAGTCGGCCAGATCGGCCGAGAAGCGTGGACTAGAGCTGTTGCTCGGTTTGACCGTCTCCCAGACAACCTCAGACGTGGCACTGGCCAACATCAATATTGCAGACAAGAATAATGCGTTACACATTCAACTAACCAAGTAGAATGGTTGTTGCCGTTTTAAGTGTTATAGACTGAAAGCAACTTTTATGCCAGATTTTGTAGAGTTACACTAAATGACTCTCCAAAGCGAAATATATCTGCTGAGCGCCGTCCGTAAACGTGATTCGAGCGAGGCGGACGCGGTGGCGCTGCCGTCAGCTGCGAGGCCATCGGCGCGGGCGGCATCCGACGGCGCGCGCGACTGCCGCCCAACGTTTAGCAAACGTTGTTCCAGCCGCCGTGGCTACAGTGTTCGACAATTCCACGTTCTACCGTGGTTTTGAACACAAGAATGCCGTGATTGTCACTGCGGCCCAAAACGTCGGTTCGTGGCATAGAAAACTGTTTGGTTCGTGGTAAGCAGATAGAATTCTTCCGTTCACATCTCATCAACAGCAGGAGTCAGTGTGATTGTATTGTGCATTGTCGTGAATTTATTCTTTAATTTATTTAATTGATTTTGCAATACTGTCAACTATCTTGCGAGGGTCCTTACAGAGAGAGTAACATAACAAAATATTATTGTAAAAAAAGCATCATTAGCTAATACACAGGTTAGGTCAAGATCAAGTGGTACACTTGTACAGATAGTCATCAACGGTCTGTTAACATTTTGACAAATAATTCTGTTCAACAACACACACCGGCAATTCATTCCACATTTCGATTGTGGTAGGTTAAAAAATGAGTATTGGAACCTATCAATACGAGTCCTGTACGCGTTAATGGCCCCGTTGTGGTTGCATCTTGAGCTCTGTTTACCTGGCGGGAGTAAGTGGTAGTTGCTAATATTTAATGGTCCATTTGGTATTTGAAATAAAAGCTTGAGAGGAATTTTCTACCTGCGCGTTTCTAACAAATGTTGGCCAGAAGATTGGAGCATTTCCGTAACTGACTCTGTAAATCGCACCGCATAGCTCTGAATGTTTAAAGTTTGTTTCTTTAAATAATATTGATGAGGACTCCATACCACCGACGAGTACTCAAGAACAGGTCTAACAAAGGTTTTGTAAGCAGCAAGTTTCACATGGGCTTTCGCACCTTCTACTCTTTTTCGTAAGAAACATAGCCTTCCATATGCATTTGAACAAATATTGTCAATGTGTACGTTCCAGGACAGATTTTGCGCTATCGTTGATCCCAAATATTTAAAATGCGCTGTGTTTATTAAACACCCGTCTCCGATGGCATATGAAAACAAAAGGCGGCCCTTCCTTGTTGTAATACGTGTGTATGTCAATTTAGAATAATTATTTTCATATTCCATTTTTGTGCACCATTAGCTTAACGCCTGTAAAGATCGGTTAATTTTAACTTGATGCTCTTCGTTTCGCACAGTGGAATAAAATAAACAGTCATCTGCGAACAGTTTATTTAAGTTGTACACAAGGCTCCATGATAGCAGAAATGTCATTGATACACATAAAAAATAAGAGTGGTCCCTGTGGGACTCCAGGGCGCACTGCCAGTCAATCGGGCACATGGCCATCTATTCTTACCTGCTAGTTGCGATTAGTCAAGTATGGGTTAATCCACTTTATAGCATTGGCATTAAGTCCGACTCTTTCCAGCTTGTAAATTAGCTTATTGTGGGGCACCCTTATCGAAGGCCTAGGCAAAATCTATGGCTATTATATCAACCCTGGTATCAATTGCCTCAGTGAAATCGTGAGCCGTCTGTATGAGTTGTGTGATAGTGGAGAGGCCCGTTCTGAATCGATGCGGGGGGGGGGGGGGTGTAAAGAGTTATTTTTAATTAACAAAAATATGCTTAGCTATTATGCGTTCCAAAACCTTACAAGAGATGGATGAGAGAGATGTAGGCCGGTAATTATTCGCCTTCGTAAGGATTATTCCTTTCAACACTGGAATCACTAGCGCACTGCGCCGGCCTTGTGGCACACAATTTCTTTTCAGTGATCTTCTTATTTCAAATATAATCAAATTTTAGGTAATGCGACACCCATTCAACATATCTTTGAAGAAACTAGGTCGGAGGGTGATCTGGTTCATCCGCTTTCTTCGCATCTAAATTTAATACCAGCTCAAATACGCCCCTCAAGGGTGATTGCAACGTCATTCAACGAGTAGTACATTTCTGAACTTGCGCCGACGTCAATATCGGTGGCGGCAAATACGGACTGAAAGAAGTGATTGAAATCATCTGCAATACATTTCCTTTTAGTAGATGCGGCATTCCCAAAGGCAGTGACCTAGCGAAGGGGTGGCACAATAGGGTCCGTGCCCCCTCCCCTCCCCTTCCTTTCTTTTTTTTTTTTTTTGCCATGGCATTCTTGTGACACTCGGCGAAAAAAATGCCCCCTCTCCACCTCCCGCGGAAAAAAAAATTTAGACTACCCCCCGCGTCCTAAGGTTAATTACATCGGGCTTTTACATCCCTAAATCACAATATGATTATAAAAGACGCCGTGGTGAAGGGCTCCGGAAAATGTTGATCGTCTAATGTCCTTGAACGTGTACTGACACCTCACAGTACACGTTCTTCCACCACGTCGCCTCCTTCGAAGTGCGACTGCCACGGCTGCGATCGCACCCGCGACCATATAGGGTCAGCAGTTGAGCACCATTGCCCCGAGGTTGTACTTTGGGTCCTCCTTTTTTTGTAACCTATACATATAGTCAGTGTGTGACGATATGGTCGATATTGATGCAAGCTCAAAATTTATTGTCTATGCGGCTGACAGCACTATGCTGTTCTCCGGCCCTGACGAAGAAGCTCGACCGTCAAAGTGTTATTGCATCCTCGCAAAACTTACATTATGCTCACATTATAACTGCCTTAAAACTATTACGACTAACATCAAGGTACTTCTTAGTTTTTTTTCCGGGGTGAAAATAAATCAGTTCGCTCAAAGCAAGATATTTACTGGACACGGGATTGAAGTGATTAATTAATGTACAATTCTTGGCATATCATTTAACTCGAATCTCATGGGACACCCACATCGACAATTTGTGAAAAAAAAAAGATCAAGGAGCATAGGACGATTGATTGATATGTGGGATTGAACGTCCCAAACCAAATGAGCGCAGGAGATATGTCGTGTTGTCGCACTATTTTACCGCTGCAAGTGAAAATGTAAATTGATTATGCACTATTCGCATCGCATATTAATTATTGTAGTTTGGTATGGTTAACGGCTACACAATAAAACATTAAGAGAATTTACTTATTGCAAAAGAAAGCAGTTCGCAACGTCACCAATGTTGATTACGCGTCCTTACACAGAATATTATTTCCAGTCGTATGGCATAAAAAATATATCACACGTGCGTATTTCGCGTTATGCGATCATTTTACGCGTCCTCACCCGCCATTAAGCATTTAATCACATCATTTACATTGCTTCAGCAATACAGTAATCGTCACACTCGTCCCGATCACTCAAGGCTACTTTCACTTTTCTGCCCTTTTTATTAACCGCAGTCTTTGAAACACAACCTTTCGTCGATTATCAGTCGATACGATGATGTAGTGAGGTCCGCGTGGGCCGCAACTCCCTCGCGGGAAAAGTATATACCGAGGACCATAACAGCGGTGACCACCTCGAAGTTGCCGATCACGTGCGCCGGGAAATGGCCGTATAGGAGGGCTTTACACTTCCTCTCATTTAGCTGTGCACCGGATGCTAGGGCGTATGACGCGAATACCTGGTGAAAGCGCTCGAGACTGCTTGGATCTCGCACAAAAAGGGAGATATCGTCAGCGTATGCGAGGACTTTCAGGTCCGCAGTTCCTGTGAGAGGAAGGCCCCGGATGTGCGCGTCGCTTGCCAGGGATGTAAGTAGCGGCTCTATCGCGAGTACAAAGAGGGTGGGGCCAAGCGGGCACCCCTGCCTGATCCCTCTCGTGTACTGAAAGGTGTCCGTCGTGGCGCGATTTACTACTACATGGCACCTGAGGTCTGAGTACAGGAGCCTTATCACTTGTACAAAGTTTGCCGGTAGGCCAAACTCTCGCAGGGTTTGGAACAGGTAGGCGTGCCTGACCCTATCGAAAGCCTTGGCCTGATCAAGTGAAAAAAAGGCTCCAGTGACTCTTTTCTCTGAAGCGTACTGGAACACGTCCCTTGTCGTGGTCAGGTTGGTAAACATTGATCGGCCCGGGACTGCGCAAGCCTGGTGTGGAGCAATAATATCCGGCAGAAAGATCTTTAGTCGGCTGTTCAAGATTGACGCCACGATCTTGTAGTCTACATTTAACAACGTGATCGGGCGCCAAGAGGCAGGGTCGTTCGGCGGTGCACCTTCTTTAAGAATGAGGACTACGCGCCCCATGCCGAAGGAGGCAGGTTTCGCGTGTCCCTCTAGGACCATGTTGACTATGGCTAGGAGCGGTTCACATAGGCTCTCGAAAAAGGTGGCGTAGAAGCCCGCAGTGAGGCCGTCCGCACCGGGAGCCGAGTTTGGTCGCATTGACTGGATAGCGGCCCTCAATTCTGATAACGTCGCTGCGCCGCACATAGTCAGGCATTCATCCTCTTCCAGACGTTTAAGGAATTTACACAGCTCCGACAGGGACGCGGGCTCCGAGGTGATCATTGTGGCATCCGGCTCGTGAAAGGCTGTCTCGAAGTGGTGCAAGAAGGTCGCCTCGATCTCGACCGGGTCTGTCGCGAGGGTACCATCTGGACGCTTCACCTCTGCAATACGCACAGAGCCGTTTCCCCTTACTTCTCGCGAGACTACCTGTGGCCGCTCGCCCGAGGTGGCCCAAGTCGCGTGCTTTTCGCCAGTAGCTGCCCGAAGATGCCGTTCGTACTGCACCTTGAGCGAGGCTAGGTAATCTCGTGTACAGGAGGTGAGGGTGTCAGCACTCTGAATGATACGCATTCTGCGCAGTAACTCGTTCATCGGGGACGTCAAGCGCTTTTTCCTTTTACGGCCTTCGTCTTGGAGGAGGACCTTCCAGGCCTCCTTGAGGTCGTCCCAGGTAGTCGATGTTACGCGGGGGGATGCTCTAATCGAGGCCTCTATGAGAGTCTCGATCTGTGGTGCAGACACAGGATCCTTTAGTAGTGCAGAATCCAGGCGCCACGATGCGTCGGCTGGTTTGGGGCCAGGCTTTGCACGGAGGGTTGTTAGCAGTGGCGCGTGATCAGACAAAGCGGCCAGAGGGGGTGGCAACGGGACCACCTCGCACGCTGTTAGGGATGGAAGTAGGAGCTCCGGTAAATACGCGCGGTCTAGCCGGCTAGCGGTGACCCTCGACACGCGGGTGGTGCCGAAGTCGTCTTCGTGGAGGCGGACCCATGCGTCTGAAAGTCGGAGGCGTTCGAGAACTTTGATCAGTTCTTTTGCACGGTAGGCTGAGCCTCCGCAACTTGGTCCCCGGATGTCCCTCGCAGTGTCGACCACACAGTTAAAGTCTCCAAGGATTACGTGCGGGAGGGGGGTCAGCAGGTACTCGCCAAGCTCCCTGAAAAAGGGGTTCGTCTCCGATCTAGTTACTGGCGCGTACACGTTCACAAAACGAACTTTCTGCCCATCGATGAAGATGTCAAGCATTAATGTGCGGCCATCAGCGCCAAACACGCAATGGGCTTTTTGCCTAAACCTCCCGGTGACGAACACAACCCCAACCCCGCATGACCTGGTCCTCGTCAATGAGAAGAAGGCTTCGACGTGACAGAGGCTGCGGAAGCGAGCGACGTCGAGGGGGGATCGGAAATTCGTCTCCTGAACGAACAACAAGTCGATGCTGCGGGCTTTCGCAAAGGAAACGACCGCGGTTTGTTTCGTCGTGTCGCGGAAACCGCGAACATTCCAAGTGGCGAAACGGATTCGGTCAGCCATCAGTCGCACTATGGTGGAGTGGAAACGAGGGGGGTACGTGAGGGTGTGGAAGGAAGGGATGGGGGCAAGGGGAGGCAGCGCATAGGGGAGTGAAACAGGAAAGGGTAAACGGCGGCGCCGGCGCGCACGGGCACTGCCGTCTCTAACGAAGCGAAGGTGTTATCAGATTGGCTCGCTGGCTTTAGGGGGCGGTTCCCCTTTGCCTGCGGCGCTTTGGCCGAGCTTCTGCGTCTTCGCCTTCGGTCGGGCATCGCTGTCGCTCGCCGTCGCTTCTGACCCAATTCGGCGTTGTCGCGCCTCTCTGCTTGTGGCTCTCCCTCTCGTTTCTTTCTTGTTCTCCTCTCCCTGGTGCCGGAGCGAGCGCGAACGAGCTCTCTGCTCACGGCCTGACACCCGCTCAAAGGAGAGAGGTTGGTTTATTTGAGCGCGGTCTTGGTCGTCAGGGAGCGAGTAATACCCGCGGCTCACGATGGGCAATTCGTCCTTGGCGGAGTCATTGGTAGCGTCGTCCAAGTCCTGGGCGCACACTGGGGCCAACACGTTAACGGGTGTTTGGGAGGGGGTTGGGAAGGCCTCACGTCGCTTGAAAGTTTCGGCAAGCACCGGGAAGTTGTGGCCTTCGTCTTGGACTGACGGGGGGACGAATGGCATAGACGGGGACGATTGGGCCGAGACGGTTTCGAGGTCGCTCGATTCCGTTTCCGATGACATGGTGGTGGCATCGTCACTCTTCTCGGGCTTGTCTTCCTCGTTGGCGGATGAATCCGCCGCAGTGCTTCCTGTGAGCAAGCTGGCATCCGTTTCGCGGCCTTGGGGGGAGGGAGGCCTTGGGGGGGCGCGGGCTGCGGTCCTGGGTACGAGCACTTGTAAGCGAGAGGGGGGTTTGCCTGGCTTCTGCGACGGGGAGCCACTCGGCTGGACCGAGTTCGACGCGAGGTCCGATATCGAGGGAAAACCGCGAGCGGCTGACGCATAAGAGCGCCTCCTAAAACATTCTTTTGTTCCGTGGTGACCCCCGCAACGCTTACATTCGGCTGAACAGCCCTCAGTTTCATGACCGAAAATTCCGCATCGTATGCAGTATGGTGCGGAGCATGCGGTCGCCATGTGGCCCACCTCACTACATCGCGCGCACACCCGCCTCATGCCTCTATTTTCGAACATGACCCGGTGCCCCGCAATGGTCGCAAAGTTGGGCACCGGCTTACTCATTTCGATTTTTACGACTCTGACGCCGTTCAACTTATTTGGCGGGTGGCCACAGTAGCAAACGAGATGCCCCGCACCTTACCGTACTGTGCTAGGGCGTTGTCAAGTATCTCGTCAGACAGGTAGGCGGGGTATCGGTAGACGTTGACGTACGTGACCGGCGGCCCGACGGCCTCAACCGGTACACTTACTCCATTAACCTTGAAACCTTCCGCCACCATTAACTTTGTTGCCTGACTGGCGTTACGTGTGCAGACGAGAAACTTGGCCCCGCCCATATGCTGCATAACAAAAACACTATCATCACCAGCTTCTAATTCTATAGCGTCTATAAGACCATCAAGGGATACGTCGCCATCCGGCGCTGTGAAGAGGAAGCAGTTCTCCCGCACTGGTAGGTCGGTAGTGGCCGCCATTCTGGAGGGCTGTCGCCAGCAGAAGGGGGCGTGACTTGTAGAAAACTAGTAACGTGCAGTCGAGCTGCACTCTGGTAAATCCGCGGCTAAGCCTGGGGAGACGCCGCTCGGGATCAGGAGGAGTCAGGTGAGCTGCAGGCAGGCTCCGGGAAGGTAGCGTGGACCGGCATCCGTGCTCCTCCTGGCATAGGGGTGGGGGGCTCCGGGCTGGAAGGCCCGAGACCCAGAGGTGGCAGACCCAGAGGTGGTGATTCATAAATTCTTAAGAATGTCTGAACAGTCAGAAGGTGAATTCTACAAGAAAGCGGAGGGACCCTCGATTCGAGATACAACACATTGTTGGCGACTGTTTTGGGAAGGCCAAGGCATAAGCGCAAAGCTTCTCTTTCCAGAAGAATTAGAGGCCGCAACTTGTAAGCTGGAACTCCAGAGAAAAGCACACAACCAAATTCCAAAATGGGACGAACATACATGCGATATATCATTAATAATGTGTCTCTTCTCATACCTGTGCGGTAGTTGCTTAGCCTACGTATATGCCAATGGCCCGCACACCTTTTCCGGCGATATATTCGATTTGAGATTGCCAGTTAAGCGATGTGTGATAAATTACTCCAAGGTATTTAACAGATTCCACCTGTGGTATATCTTCATGATGGTAAGACAGATGTTCACAGGGTATTGCAGCGGGAAAAACAATGAGGGCACATTTACTCGGATTAAGTAAAAAGCTGTAGCCATCAAGCCAGCTCTCTAATATATTAAGGTAAGTCTGCAGCCGTTCATATAAGGTCTGAATGTTATCTGCCATTGCAAAAAAATGCGATATCGTCTGCATAAACATAAGTTGTTATATCCTGTTTACGTGGGATGGCGCTCATTAGTAAATTAAATAGAACCGGGGAAAGCACTGAGCCTTGCGGTACTCCCCTCGTTTGGGTATGAGTAGATGATGAAAACCCATCTTTAAAACAATAAAATTTCCTGTCTGCGAGAAAATTCTGAACCCACGCTACTATGTATGATGGAAAATCAAGGTATTCTAATCGATCTATCAAAATACAGTGCTCCACGGTATCATATGCTTTAGCGATGTCTAAGGTAACTAAAGCAGCATAATTTTTATGTAGCCGAGCTAATTGAAGCCTACTTTCTAAGTCAACGTGGGCATCCCAAATTGAACAACCAGCCCTGAACCCAATTTGACAGGGACTTAGAATAGACCTCATGTTAATAAGTTCATTAATTCGTATATTGATGATTCTCTCAACCAATTTCACTAAGTTTGATGTCAGTGCGATCGGCCTTATGTTATCCAACGTGTATGCATCATTTTCATTTTTTTGCAACAATACAATTTTGGCAAGTTTCCATTCTGGAGGTATCCATGCATTTCCTAAAGAATAATTCACTGGTTCTAGCAAAAGATTAGGCGATTCCTGGAGTAAACATTTCAACATAGATTTCGTAATCCCATCTGGTCCGGGAGCCGTCCTCGGTAAGCATAATACTATCTGATTCAATTCAGCTAAAGAAACTTCTGGAAATTTATGCAAGTTTACCAGAACAGACTGAATAGCCGAATAATTCGCAGTGAAGCGGCGTTCTAAACCTTGCGCTATGTCTTCTAGAGAGGTGTTCATTTCTACTGGCGTCAAGACACATGACTGCAACGTTAAAGGTGCTGGTAGTACTTTTCTTGTCCGAAGATAAGCGAACAAAGCAAGCTTATTTTTTTGATTTAGAAATATAATCAAAATGTCTACTCTCGTATTCTTCTTTCGCGCGTTCACTGTACGCTTAAATACGCCAGCAAGGAATTGATAGTCTTTCCAGTTTGTTGGGCTCTGATTAAGAAGAAGTTTTTTCCAAGCGGCTTTTCGTCTTCTATAATCGCGCGTACACTCATCGTTCCACCAACGCGAGGAGGATCGTTTATTGGATGGAATAGAAAATTCAGAATTTTTCTAGATCCCTCCAGCATTGAACCAATCGTAGATGATATCTCCTTAGTACTGGCATTTCCAAGCTTGGAAATGGCAGAACGGAGGCAGGCTTGAAATTTGCTATGGTTGATGTATGTGCGTTTTGGCTGATCTAAAGTTATTGTTGGACAAGTAATGTCAAAAACTACAGGAAGATGGTCACTGTTAGTTGCCGAATCCAGAACAGCCCATGACAAAATCTTGATTGCATTGGAGCAAAACGTTAAATCCAATACTGAGCTAGTTTGACCTCGGACAAATGTTACATGACCTTTATTCAGACAGGAAAGGTTGTGATCAATAGTCCATTTCCACAGTCGCCTACCACAAGAATCTGTCCTTATACCGCAAGACAAATGGTGGGAATTAAAGTCTCCTGTGAGTACAATTTCCTTTCTACATGCTACCAAAACGCTGTGAAGATAACGCGTGCTTTGCACACCGGAGGGGAAGTAACAATTTACGATTGAAAAAGGGTGGTATCCGGGGAGACACAAGTCTAATGCTAATAATTCACAATCCAAGTCTAACATTCTGAAACAAATTTTCGCCCTATGGCATAATTTACTTGATACAAGGATCATTAAACCACCACCACGTGATGGGCGATCTAATCGAAAAGAACGAAAACCTGCAAGATGGAAATTTTTATCTGGTGTAAGCCAAGTTTCTTGGAGAATTATATTATCAAGATTAAAATTATTGCAAAAGTAATGTAAGTCGGTTGAGGATGAGAATATAGAACGGCAGTTCCACTGTAGTACCCTCAGCTGACCTATGGTGTTGAGCGCACCGCAGAGGCGCATGTCGCGCCCTTGTTAGCATCATCACGCGAAATAGCTGATTCATTCCGTTTAGATTTGGACTTGAGATCGGTGAAGATAGGGGATCTGGTACGTTTATTAGATCGTATATCGAGTTCCATATCTGTATCAGTACTTGTACTCGGCCGATGTGAATGTCGGTCCAAGTGCACCTGTGTTCCTGGCTGCTTAGCCTTGCCTGCAGATGCAGAAAGTTCGTCCATCACTACATTGCGTAGCTGTGTGGCGTTACTGGTAATGTGTAATACTGCAGGTTCTGTACTAGTCTGTACTGTTTGTCCAATCTGGCTTGTAAGAATTTGCACTAAACAGTCGGAAAGGTTAGATATTACTTTATCCATTGCCTTACTCACTGCCTTTTCCACAGCAGTTTCAATAGCCTGCGATAGGGTTGAGTCCATACTGGAAGTGCAGCGCGCTGTAATACCAGAGTATCCAAAAGCCCTGTCTCTAACTATGTCAATGGCTTCCCTTCGAGAACAGTGGCGGCGGTCAATAACTTCTAGGATTTGAACCTCCCGGGAACGAGCGGAACAGTCAGAGTTGTCGGCGCAGTGACTGCCCCCACAGAGACAACACTTTTCCACTGTTGCAGTACAATTGCTTAAGGGATGACTCTCTCCGCAGGTGCTACAACGAACGTTAGATTTACATCCTCCCGCACTGTGACCGAATCTCCAGCAGTTCTTGCACTGAATCGGACGAGAAGCGAGGGGTTCTACTCGGAAGATCAGTGGCCATAATTTTATTTCTGACGGGCATTTTGTGCCCACAAATGTCGCGATAACAGATTCGGTTGGTACCCTTTGGTTGTCGACTAGGCGATTACACCGGTAAATTGAAATTACGCCTGCTCCAGAGAGCCTGTCTAGGGTCTCAGCTGGACTCAGCTTGGAGTCGACTCCCGTAAAAGGCCTTTGGTACATGCAAGGTGTGGCGGAATAAAAGCACTCACCGGGGTAGCAGCAAAAGAGGTGCATTTGAGAAGATCCTGTACGCAGGTCTGATCCGGCGACCTACACACGATACCTCCTCGCCAAAATGGGCGCACATCTGTGATGGTCTGGAAATGATTTGAAGTTGTCTTAAGTTCCTTTTGAACCACCTGACGGTTTGAAAGTCTGATGAAGCCTCCATTCGTAGGTACCAGTGCTACAGGAATGCTGTCGATACCACTGCGGAAAAAGGAGTCTAGCGGTAATTCATTAGACGGTAGGGACGCTGACCAGGCGGATCGCGCCTGGCCAGGAGAAGTAGTCGACATGGGCACTAGAGATATGGTTAGACTCAGAAACAGATAAACTATAGAATCGGACTCTAAGACAGAAAGTTAAAACCACTCAATCCTCAGCCAAGAACACCCCAGCAGGTTGAGCACGGCACTGCAGCGTTGTTCTCTCCAACGGTAGGAACAACGGTCGGAACAACAGCGTTGTTCTCTCCAACGGAACAAGATCCAACGGTCGCAAGACGGTGGATAACGATAACGTCCGATAAGCGATAACGTCCGGCGCGAAAGTCTCGTGCTTAGCACTGACTATGTGTTTTCCGAGCTATGCATGACCCACTACATTCATCATTACATATTTCCCCCTCGCTGAAGACGGAGCCAAGTAGGTGTTCTAAGGTGTCGTGAGAACAAGTGGTTCGTGATACGGTTTGAGACGATGCACGTGTACGATTTCGAGTCCTCGGCGACGCAGGTCCGGAGTAGGCGTTAGGGGTTCGATGAGGTTGTTGACAGCGGAAGTTTTCTCTATGACGCGATAAGGCCCATGGTACCTGCTGACGAACTTTTTAGATGTACTAGGAGCAGCAGTAGGAGGCACCCACAGCCAAACAAGAGAGTTGGGCGAAAACTGGTAGTGGGACCGTCCATCGTCGTGACGAAATTTTTGTAGCTCTTGTGTTGTAAGGGCGTGAGCTAATTGTCGACATTCTTCCGCATACCGAGCGGCTTCGGAAACTGGTGTTTCTTCGGATGAGTCGGGTCGGTAAGGGAGAATAGTGTCGATTGGATATGATGGCTCTCGATCATAGAGTAAAAAGAAGGGAGAAAGGCCTGTCGTCGCTTGAGGTGCCGTGTTGTAAGCGTACGTTACGTAGGGAAGGATAAGATCCCAGTTGGTGGGGTCGGAGGCGACGTACATTGAAAGCATGTCGCCAAGAGTGCCGTTGAAACGTTTGGTCAAGCCGTTTGTTTGTGGCCGATATGCAGTAGTACAGCGGTGAATCACGTGGCATTCAGCAAGGATTTCTTGAATAAGAAATCCTTGCTGAATGAATCCTTGAGAAAGACGCGGCCTCGGTCGCTGAAAAGTTCACGTGGAGCACCGTGACGCAGAACAAAACGTTGCAGGAAGAACGATGCGACGTCACGTGCCATCGCGGCTGGTAGAGTGGCCTGATCTCTGAAAAAGATTTCTGAGAACACATTGTGTGGACAAGACTGGCGCAATGCGCTAGTGATTCCAGTGTTCAAGAGAAGAATCCAAACGAAGGTGAATAATTACCGGCCTACACCTCTCACATCCATCTCTTGTAAGGTTTTGGAACGCATAATAGCCAAGCATATCTTTGTTAAATAAAAGATTACTCTTTGCTTTACCCCCACCAGCATAGATTCAGAACGGGCCTCTCCAATATCACACAACTCATACAGACGGTTCACGATTTCGCTGAGGCAATTGATACCAGGGTATGTAATAGCCGTAGATTTTGCCTAAGCCTTCGATAAGGGTGCCCCACAATAAGCTAATTAACAAGCTGAAAAGAGTCGGACTTAATGCCCCTGTTATAATGTGGATTAAAGTGTACTTTACTAATCGCAACTAGCAGGTAAGAATAGATGGTCATGTGTCCGACTGACTGGCAGTGCTCTCTGGATTCCCGCAGGGACCACTCTTATTTTTGATGTTTATGAATGACATTTCTGCTATCATGGAGCCAGGTGTACAACTTAATTACTCCGTTCGCATATTACTGTTTATTTTATTCCACTGTGTGAAACGAAGAGTATCAAGATAAAATGAACCGATATGTACAGGCGTTGAACAAATGGTGCAGAAAAAATGGAATATAAAAATTTATTATTTTAAATTGACATACACACATATTACAACAAAGAAGGACCGTATTTTGTTTTCATGTGCCATCGGAGACGAGTGTTTAATAAACACTGCGCATTTTAAATATTTAGGATCAACGATAACGCAAAATCTGTCCTGGAACGTACACATTGACAATATTTGTTCAAATGCATTTGGAATGCTATGTTTCTTACGAAAAAGAGTAGAAGGTGCGAAAGCCGATGTGGAACTTGCTGCTTACAAAACCTTTGTAAGACCTGTTTTTGAGTATGCGTCGGTGGTATGGAGTCCTCGATGAATAAACTTTATTTTCGTATCCGGCATGTTTGTGGTCCGGGCTAGACCACACAAGGAGGTACCGGGAGACATTGTCTCTGTACAGCCTCCCTAGCTGGCCTGCTGGATAGCCCATTTTTGGGCTTGAACCTCCGAGCCGAGCAGCACAAGTCGCCACTGCTCCCGGAAGACCTCAGGAGAACTTGTTTATAAGCTGGGGCATTCCCATAATATATGTTTGTAAGACGCCCTTTCTGTTACACATAGCTTACATTTATTGTCCGGTTATAAGTTTGGGTTGCTCCTGTGGAGGTACACAGGGTTCGGGTAGCAGTTCGTCTGTAGCTGTCGGTATTCCGATGCTTCTTGCCTGTTTAGACTCGGATGAGTGGCGGGAAAGACGCACCTTGCTTCTCTGTAGTGTTGCATGTATTCTCTGTAGCTTGTAAATCGGTCTTTGTGTGGTACGTCGGCGGCACCGGGGATGATCATCGAGTGGTGTGGTCGGGTTACGCGGCGGGTTAATTCTCGCGACAACTCATGAGCCAGCTCGTTAGGATTGGGTGTATCAGTCTCTGTGTGCGCCGGGAACCATACGAGGTATTTCGGTTCATGTACTTGGTGTAGTTCTTGGTTATTAACGAGGATTCTGAAGGCTTGCTGTGAAATCCGTCATTGCGTAAAATTTCTGATTGCTACTTGCCAATTGCTCAGTATGAATGAGTGTTTGTTGGAGGTGATAGCCATGGCTATGGCTACCTCCTCAGCCTCCTCTATATTGTTTGTTATGACAAAGCACGCATTAATACAAATGCCGGACGTGTCAATCACGACAGCAGTGCGAGCTTTTCGTTCAGGGTATGGGCTGGCATCTACAAAAAGAGATTTACTGTTCCTGCCGTGTGCTTTGAGCAGTGCTTTTGCTCGGCGTTTTCTGCGGTCCGAGTTGATAACGGAGTTCATGTTTTTCGGTATCGAGTTAGAAATGTTCTTAGCTCTGATTGTATTAGGATGTCATTTTTGACACCATGTTGTGCATGGTACATGATCCCTAATCTACTCATTATATTCTTCCTGTTTAAGTTTTACTGAGCCTTTCAAGCTGGAATATTCGCTGAACTTCTATAATCTCTTCAAGCGTATTGTGTAGTCTTAGCTGAAGAAAAAGGTTTGTGCTAGCATTCTCAGGTATCCCTATCGCTTGTTTGTAGACCTTCCGGATGAGTGCATCTATTTTGTTAGTTTCAGTTTTTTGCCAGTTGTGCTATGCTGCTACATACGTTATGTGACTTATGACGAAGGCCTGAATTAGACGAATTATGTGGGCTTCTTCCATTCCTCGGTGTTTATTCGTGACCCTGCGAATCAGTCTCATCGCACTCGTGGCTTTGGTGTTTAGTCTGCGTATAGTCTCGCCGTTGGCACCGTTAGCCTCGAAGACTAATCCCAGTACCCATATTTTTTTAACTGTCGGTATAGCTGTGCCCTCCTGTGTGTGAATCCTAATTTCCTCATATTGTCGCTTGTTTTCCTCTGACTTGCGTGGTCTGCCTCTGATTGCTGGCCTGTAGAGAAGTTCTGATTTCTCCAGGGAGCATGTGAGTCCTGCGCCTTCCAAGTATCGCTCAACTGTTCCTATTGCTTCTTGGAGTCTCTGTTCTATGTAGCCGTCGCTGCCATCACTGACCCCTATTGTGATGTCATCCTCGTAGATAGAGTGATATACTCCCGGGATTTTATTTAACTCTTTCGGTAGTCCAATCATGATTAGATTAAAGAGCGTTGGCGATATTATGGAGCCCTGTGGAGTGCCTCAGCAGCCCGATTCTTGGAGATCAGATGTAAGGCCTCTTAAGCTGAGCCTTGCTTTCCTGTTGGCCAAGAAGATTCTGACGTAATTATAGGCTCGCTCACCCATGTTTCAGCTCGATATGCGGCTGAGAATTGTTTCATGAGCTGCATTGTCAGTGCTTTCTTGAGATCAAGACCGAGTGTGGCTCGTGTGGATCTTGTGGGGTAGTCTATGATTTGGTGTTTAATCTGTAGCATGGCGTCTTGGGTTGCTAGGTGACGACGGAAGCCTATCATCGTGTATGGGTAGTACTCACCATCCTCAAGATAGTTTTTGGCTCTATTTAAAAATGCATGTTCCGTTACCTTTGCTACGCATGACATTAATGAGATGGGTCGGAGATTTATTTTGTTGATTGGCTTTCCAGGTTTTGGTATAAAGATTGTTCTAGTCTCTTTACACGCGTCGGCTCTTTCCCCTTCTGTCCAACATTTGTTTATATATCCAGTTAAAAATTCTATGGATTCACTGTACAGGTTACATAAAGCTCGGTTAGTGACTCCATTGGGTCCCGGTGCTGATTTTACATTTAATTTGTGGAGCACCCCTCTAAACTCAGCTACCTCAAAGTTTTTGTCCATGTTGGGGTTGGCTTCGTCTGTATAATGTTTATGTTGTAGTGGCGGTGATTTCGGCATGTAGATGTTTTGTAGATCTGTTATTAGCTGTTCCTCGTTTCCTTCGTATTCACGTTTGAGACGATGGATAGTGTGTCTCTGTTCAGTTTTTGGTGTTGGTGGGATCTAAAAGAAACCTTAGCAGTTTCCACGTTTGTGATGTTCCAATTTGAGTGCCCATGTTTTTACATATCTCCGCCCATTGTTGCTCACACAGCTGCTTGCAGTGACTTGCAATGTCTTTATTGAGCTGTGTTATATTCTTCCGGATTGTTCTGTTGTGTCTTTGCATCCACCATTTGTGTTGTAACGCTTCTTTAGTTCGCCACAGATGGATTAATCTGTTATCGATGCGCTCAACTGGGATATCGGTTTCTACTTCATGTGTGGCTTTCCTGACGGTGTCTATTATGCTCTCGCACCATTGGTGGATCTCGTCAGGATGTTCGGTAATTGTTTTTGTGATATCCCGAAATTTATCCAGTCAACTAGACGTCTCGTGTTACATATGGTCGTAATCCTGTCGCTATCGGTGAATGGTACGTGTGTTTCGAGTATGCGATGGTCACTTCCTAAATCATCGAATGTGTTGTGCCATGTAGCCCCCGGGGAATTGTTGGTTATTGTAAGAACCGGTGTTGCGTCTCGCTGGGTGCTTGTACCTATGCGTGTGTGTGCATGCGGGTCTGTTATCAGAGTAAGCTGTTCGTCTTGTATGCTCTGCCATAACCGTTTTCCTTTGGGGGTGGTGTAACCATACCCCCATGCCTCGTGTGCGGCGTTGAAGTCCCCTGCTATGATGAGCAGGGCGTTGCCAGCTAATATCACGGCCTGCCTAAATAGAGAGTGAAATTGCTGTCTGTGATTTGGCGGACTGTTATATACGTTAAGAATAAATGTGCTGCTCCCTTTTGTTTTCCTAGATAGAAGTTCTGTCATTATATGATTGTATTCACATTCTAGATTATGTGTTCTGACCGTAATCTCTCTCCTTACTAGTGTAGTGAGAGCTTTATTTCCTTGTTCACGCTCGGGACTTACTGACTGGTATCCTGGTAGTGTGGCGAGGCCATGCGTTTCTTGAAGTAAAATAACATTTGGCTTGTTACCTTGTCGGATGTACTGCTGAATGACAGATTTCTTAGCCCTGAATCCTCTACAGTTCCATTGCCATATGCGGAGGTGTCCTTTACCACGCCTCACCATCGCTGTTCGTTATTTGTGTGGGAGGCGTGAAAATAGGTGGTGGGATGAGAGGGGTTGGTGGTTTTGTGGGAGTTGCCTGCAGGGGATACGGTGCCTGCAGTTGTTGGTGAACGTTCGCGACTACACCCTGAAGGTCTGCGGATGTTTTTGCGTTGCGTCCTCGTTCCAGCATTTCTACCCTGGCTGCTAGTGCCGTCAGATCAACAGACGTCTTAGTGGTTGTTTCCAGGATAGATTGGAACGCGGTTAATAGCTGGTCTACTTTTTCTCAATGTTATCCAACCTTATTTGTTGCGAGATGCTTTCTTGTTTAGTGCTTGGTGGATCTGTAGTTTTTCTGTGTTTTGGCCTTTCGTTTTAACGGAGGGGTAGTTATCTCCATGCGATCGTCGGCTATGGGTGTTTACTCCTGCATTACAGTATTAGTTATATTAGGGCTTCTGGGTTTGCCGCATTCGCATTCTTTAGTGAGGAGTTCTATTTGAGCTTGCATCTGTTCTATCATTTATTTCATTCGTCTGTTTTCATCTTTAAGCCGCTCTAACTCTTGACTGTTGTTATTGCTACCGTTATTATTTTTAACCTCCTGAGGTCCCTCCGGTCGCAAGCCGCATACTCTATCTGCCTAGCTCACATTGTTGTTGGTCCTTTAGACGCCGATGCTAACCTGGAAATGGGGTGGGAGCTTGCAAGGTTGCGGTTCCTTGAACCGGAGCGGGATGTTGTTTGCTGTCGTTTTCCGGGTCTCGATGTCGAGCGCTCTCGTGGACGTCTTCTTGGTGGAGATGAGCTTTGCCTTTGATGTTCATTGTCTCTGTTTTACAATGTAAGGTTTCTTGAACCTGGCCGTGCAGCTTTTATCGGCTGTAACGTGGTCTTTTCCACAGATTTGACAACTGGGGTCGCATCTGTGGTCGTCTTTGGGATTGTTAATGCCGCAACCAGCACAAAGTTTATCTTGGGGGTTGGGGCACACATCACTTCTATGTCCCAGTCTGTTGCACTGCTTTCAGTAGTCAATTTGCTTATGGTATAGCGTGCACGGTATTATTACTCCATCATAGCACACACTAGAGGGTACCTTGTTTTCACTGAAGAGCACAATGACCGTTTAGTATTCCCCAGTCGTTTCGCTGTGATGGTGCTGGGGTTTCTTTCAGTGACAAGGGCCGCCCTAATGCTACCGGGCGTTTCTTCCAGTGGGATTCCTTTAATGATAGCCTTGGCTGTATCTTCTGGCGCTGTTTCATACGCTGCCACTTCATATTCTTTGCCTTGTATAAGTATTTTCTTGATTTTTCTGTACTGGTCAGCTCGGTCGGGGTCTGGTGTGCTCACTATTATGATGTTCTGTATCTTGTTGGTGCATATCACGTCGAAGTGCCGGACTTCTGGTGGTGTAGCCGCGGCTTCATGTATGCCTCTGGTTATATCGGCTGGGCCGAGTGCGGCTACGCGTAGGCCTTCTCTCGGTCGGATGACAATTTTGTAGTTTCCCGCTGGCAGCTTGGGCATTCTGCTCACTTTTCCGATGTGACTCATCCGTCTTTCCTGCGTTTTGGCTTGCGTGTTACGAAAACCGGGTTCTACCTTGTTGTTAGCACCATGGACGCCATCAGCGTCCCTGACCGATTCATGTCCGGGCTTTCGACGACATCCGTAGTAGACGGTGTGGCAGCCTTCTTCACTCTCGGTAGTGGCTAGCGATTCATCATCATCGTGTTGTACGTCCATCGTCCTCGAGTCAGAAGCATTGTCTTGCGCGTCGCCTTCCGACGCGGTGGATTCCATTGGGCTTACAACGCCGGCTCCCTGAGGTGGTGGTGGTGGTAAAAAACATTTATTTCAGAAAAAGTATACTAGAGAGTGCCGACGTGTCCCATCGGCGTGCTAGAGTGGCAAGACCCTATTCCGGGACGCCAGTGGAGCTGGAAGCTGCCCGTGCGCGCTCCACCAAGGAGCGTTGTGCAGCCAAGGTAGAGCAGCCGAGCAGGTGCTCCTCCCAAGCCTCTCTAGTTGGGATAGGAAAAGGGGGTGAGAAAGGGACGGGATTAACTGGGCACGATGCTACGACGTGATATGTGTCGGCGAGGACATGACAGGTCGAGCAGGTGCCATTGATTTCCGGCAAAAAGTGCCTGGCGACCGCCGGACTGATAAAGGTGTTTGTCTGCAGGCGGCGTAGCAGTCGTTCGTCCGCTTTCTCCAAACCGCGTGCGGGGTCCGGGTAGAGGCGGCGCGAAGCCCGGTAATAAGCCAAAATTTCGCGAAAGCGCGTCAGGTTGGTATTGCCAGATTCCGTCTCGGGACATGGAGGGGCAACGGCCCGGACAGGAGAAGCGCGGGCAGCGGCATTTGCCGCCTCGTTGCCGGGCAGGCCCGAGTGGCCTGGGGTCCAGACTATACGAATGGGATGAGGGTTAAAGCGCCAAGAGGCTGCCTGTAGCAGGCTAGCCGCCAGCGGGGCAATGGAACCCTGAAGGTACTGAGAACAGGCCTGAGCGCGAGTCCGTCAGGATGGTGCGTGAGGCAGGGTGAGAGGCGGCCAAAGCTATGGCAACCTCTTCAGCGTGCGTTACTGTGTCTGCTCGAAAGGAGAGGCCATCTACGTGTTTGCCCTCTGTAATCACGGCGGCCGTGAAGTAACCCGAGGGGGAGGGACCCGAGACGTCCACGTAGAAAACACCAGGACGATCGGAGTGTCGCGTATGAAGGGCCGCGGCGCGTGCTAGTCTACGGCCAGGATGGAGGTCGGGGTTCATATTACGGGGTAGAGGTTCCACCCATAGCTTTTGACGCCAGAGCTCTGGTACCGGCTGCAGAGGGTCTTGGTCAGATATCGGGTTAAGGCCAAGTCTGTGTAGAAGACGGCGCCCTGAAGGCGTCTGCGACAGTCGATTGATTTGGTTAACGCGATGAGCTTCGCGCATCTCTGCAAAGGTGTTGTGTACCCCCAGAGCCGCAAATCGGCTGTTGGAAGTTGCAATAGGTAGGTCCAGAGCGCGTTTGTATACTGAACGAAGAAGGACGTCCAGCTGGTGTTCGTGTCGACGACGCAGGCGAAGGTAAGGCAAGGCGTAGAGGACGCGACTGGTCACAAACGCGTGGGCCAATCGGAGGGACTGAGACCCGCGGAGGCCGCCGCGCTTGGTAGAAACTCGCCGTATCATGCGGCTCACCTGTTCGCTGGTGCGTCTGAGGCCTGCTATTGTGCCCTTTGGATCCAAGGACGATGTGAGGTGAAGGCCAAGAATCCGAATGTTTTGCACTGACGGGACGGGCCCGGACGGAAGAAAAATTTGAGGCGGTGGTAGCGGAGAGACTGAAAGAAGAGCCGATTTAGCTGGAGAGCACTCCAGGCCGCATGAAGCTGCGTAGGTGTTCACCAGAAGGGCAGCCTTTTGCAGGCGTTCTTCGATTTGCGCTAAGGAGCCGGTGTTGGTCCAGATTGTGATATCGTCCGCATATAGTGCGTGTTGTATTCCCTCGACCTCGTTTAGAAGCGAGGGGAGGTTCATCATCGCCAGGTTAAAAAGCAGAGGAGACAGGACTGCCCCTTGAGGTGTACCCCGCGTGCCTAATAAGTACGGGCCGTGTTCGGTAGAATTAAGGCGAATGAAGGCGGTGCGATGTGATAGAAAGGCGCGAATGTAGTTGAAAGTCTTCTGCCCGCAGTTTGTGGTAGACAGATTAGTGAGTATAGTGCTGTATTTGACGTTGTCGAACGCCCCGCGGAGATCGAGAGCGAGCACGGCTTTATCGTTATGGCGCATAGTAGTCGGCTCTAAGATATCGTGTTGAAGCTGGAGCAGGACGTCCTGCGCCGACAGATGGGGGCGAAAGCCAAACATCGTGTCGGCAAAGGTCCTCCTGGCCTCCAAGTAGGCGGAAAGGTGTTCGCGAACCATGGTTTCCATAAGTTTGCCTGCGCAAGACGTAAGCGAGATGGGTCTCAGTGCCTCAATACTAACGGACTTTGCCGATTTGGGAATGAATGTCACGACCGATGTGGTCCATTCCGTTGGAAGCGGAGAGCCGTCCCATATTGAATTTATAAGGTGGAGTAGTGAGAGGTGTGCTTGGTCGGGAAGATTTGCCAAGAGCGCTACTGTGATTCCGTCGCGTCCAGGGGCCGTGCCCCGTCGCATTTTCGTGAGTGCAAATCGTAAATCAGAAAGCGTGTATGGGGCGTCGAGGTCGGTGTTAGGGGCGTCGGAATACGTATATGCTGGGCCTGCGGGATCATTTGTGCGGCAGATGTAGCGGTCACAAAGTTCTCGCGCGAGTTCATCCGTAGTGCCCTGAAAGGCATGCAGAACACGGTGGAGCTGGCGTTGCGTTTCTCCCCTGGTGGTGGAGGGATCGAGAAGGCTTCTAAAGAGTTGCCACGCACTCTTAGAGCTCATCTGGTTTGCAGCCTTCGAACAGGTGTCTGCCCAGTTAGCATCGGAAAGTTGTGCGGAGTATGCGGCCGCCTCTGCAGTGAGCGCCTCAATGCGAGCGCGAAGTTTCCGGTTAAGTTTGTTGCGTTTCCAGCGCCTTATGAGCCCGCGGTGAGCGTGCCAAAGATGTAGGAGGTGTGGATCGATTGCAGGAGTCAAATTGGAGGTTGCAAGGGTGCGAGTGTTCGCTTGTTTCATATGGAGAGCGTATGATGCCCACGCTGCATATTCGGTCGAGGAGAGGCCGGCGGGGAATGGTTGCATTCTGAACTGAGTCCAATCGGTGAGACGGGCTTGGCCCCAGTGTTGGCGCATTTTCTGCCGCGGTGTGAACGAAATGCGGAGTAAAAAGTGATCGCTGCCTAGGGTTTCACCTAAATTCTCCCATGTAGCATCGCGGATGTGACGGGTGAGGGAGAGGTCGGGGCATGTGTCTCGCGTGACCGAGTTGCCGGAACGTGTGGGTTGTGCCGGATCGGTAAGAAGCGTCAGGCTCAGCGAGGAAATGAGCTCCTTGAGCTCTCTGCCCCGGGCCTTCTCGTAGTGGTAACCCCAGTGAGGGCTTGGGGCATTAAAGTCCCCGACAATCACTAGTGGTTGTCGGGCCGCTATACGCAGCGCCCGATGGAAGAGATGCGCAAACGAAGCCTTTGCAAGGCGAGGGGGACAGTACACGTTTAAGATATGAATTGATGGTTGGCCCCTCCGCTGAGACAGCACTGATATCATGCAGTAGTCGTAAGGAAGATCCAGATCGAGGTCAATCTGTACCGCCGTGTAAGCTTTATGCACGAGGAGGCATGTAGTGGTGCCGCCTACATAGGAGCAGTATCCAGAAAGGGATGGAGCAGGGCCAGATTCTTGGAGCGCCAAGACGGCCGGCTGAGAGCCAAGTGAGCTGAGGAAAAGGGAAAGATGTGAACGCTTTCGCCTGTTCCCGAAGCCTCCAGGGTTCCATTGTATGATCTCGAATTTAGACGCAATGTTTGAACGGGACGTACGATTGGTAGCCATCGTGACTGTCTTAGGTTTTATATTTGGTCCTCCTTGTCCCGCTCGGATTCCTCAGAGGCAGGGAGGGGCACGGAGGCCGAATTGTCCGACGGCGGGGTGGTGGTAGCCACCTTACGACGACGCCGTGGAGCTGTACCCTCACTGCTCACCGAGCAGGAGCGGGAACGCGATGCCTTGGGTGGAAACTGGGTGATTGCCCAGGCTTGAATAGCCTGGGTAACCTCTACTACTATGCGTTGGACCGAGAAGCTGGTGACGAGGTGATTAATCGAAGCTTCGACGCGCGTGAGGCGTTCCTCTACGCGCGGGGTGCGCTCTTCGCTAGGGAGAGTTTGGTTAGCGGGCAAGATAACCTGAGGTGCCCCAGGAGCCTCAAGAGCTTCTGGAGTAGATGTGGCACCGGTTCCGAGTGCTGGAGTACACATGGCTGCTTGAACCGGCGGTTTAATGGGAGTGGACTTAGCGCGAGGACTAAGCTTGGACGTAGCTGGCGTAGCCGCCTGGACAGAGGAGGCAATACCGGATGGCCTTGCAGTACACTGTTGTTGGGGTTGAAGTCGCTTATTTAAGAGTTCGAGTTGTTTAGTTAAAAGAGAATTTTGCTTTTGAAGTGCCGCAACTTGCTGGCGAAGGGCCGCAAGTTCGGGAGAAGGAGGATCGACAGAAGGGGGTGAGAGAGGCTTAGAAGCAGCTTTCCCTGCCCAACTGCTCACCTGAGGTACCGCCGCTGGTGCTTCGAGCGGTGGGAATGCCTGAGTGTCGGCGTTGAGTGGTGGAGCCGACTGATGCAGGTTGGTGCCGCTGTCTGGCTGTGACGAACATGAGGTGGTCCCTCGAGGAGATGTTGAGGGCTGCTTGTGTTTCCGATATTTTCGATATTTTGCCGTGCAGCCACTGGCCCCAGTCTCATCGGCGCCGTGGCAGAGGAGGCACTTGGGGTGGCAGTCGTGGGCATTGAGACCTGCAGGTGCGGGGGTTCCACATTTGGCACACTGCGTTGGAGCGGGGTGAGGACACTGAGGTGGTCGGTGGCCGATGGTACCGCACTTGGTGCAAACCGGGACCGTTTTCTTGTAGGCGCGGATGTACGTCGCCACGCAGTGGTAGAAGAGGAAGCGGGGTAACTTGGTGCCCTCGAAAGTCACCACCGCCGCCGCGGAATCTCCGAGTTTGCGGACCGCAAGGATAGTACCTCGAGGCCAATACAGTTCAGACTTGATCTTTTCCGGGCTTTCAGCAGGGTTTACGTTGATGACGCCCCTGCATGTATCCCCTGGTGCCTTGGCGTGGCCTCGAACGGGCAGCTGCTGATCCCCCACTTGCAGCTGGAAGTCCCCGAGGAGTCGCTGTGCCATAGGCAAAATGGTGGTGCTACACACTAAGATGTTCTGTTCCCAGATTGGCCACACTTGAATATTCGTGGTAGTTCGATCGCCGAGGTAGCTGCGGATGGCGTCGCCCGCGCGATCGGCCGGAACAAATGTGCGTAACTCGCAGGGAACGCGAGGTTTCACTACCACGATGTAGTCGTCGCGAGAGAGGCGAGGAGTTTGACGCGGACGCCACTTGCGTTGCTTCGCTGGCTGCGAGGACGGAGCAGAGATAGGCACATCACCGGAGGGATGGCGCGCCGGCGTTCCTTGCAAGGCTGGGGAATGGTGACCCGCTGTGGCGTCTCGTTGTTGTTGAGACGCAGACTTCGATTTCGCTTGCTTGCGTTGCCACAGTTTCACCATGTCGTCGAGGTATTCATCTTCTGATGGCATAGTGTTTTCGGAGGATGAAATCTCCATGGACAGCATTTGGCTTGAGGTAGGATCGTAGCCCGTAACCACGTTAGCGGCCGCCATCGCCGGGCTGAGAGCCCTTAGCGAGGCGGCGTTGTAGCCGGGAGTGAAGGACGTCCCTCAAGTTGTCAAAACTGGACCCACCTGGACGAAGGTGTTGTCTAGGCGAAGCGGAGAACTTGGCGGTGACGATAAATCCAAGTTTCAGGGGTACCAAGGTGGATGTCCGCAGAAATAGCAGGAAATCTACGGAGGCGATGTGGAGTGCGTCCGTCACCATCGAGCGCTCGCAGCGCCCCCCGCTCCCTGAGGAAGCCGGCCTGTTTCGCGAGGCTTAACAGTGTGTCGTGTGGTGTGCACCGAGAAAAGGCCGTAAAAAGAAGAAAAACAGTTAGCCCACCTTGTCTTTGGTATCCTGAGAATCTGGATGACGAGGTGAATCTTCTGGTATCACTCTGAGAAATGCACGTGGTAATTTTCACTGCGAAGTTGTTTATGAAAGCAGGAGCCGACGTGAAGCGCGTCTGCACTCGTCGGTGCTCGCAGCGTCTCTCAATCAATTAAAAAGAAAATATTACGCACAGGTGGAACAACAATACCTAAGTATGAGGCAGTGTGTTTCTTTGTTCGGAAAATGCATAGATATGTAATTCTAAAGACCGCAGTGCCGGTTACACTGCGCTCACACTGCCACGCTACGAATGAAAATTCCCGCATATCCGCGAAGTGAACGATGATTAAGGAGCTTGCTCTAGAGGCCAAATTCGGTAAACCGTAAATCCTCTGTACATATGCTCAATCATCATCATGCGTATAAAGACGTTACGCAAGAGTAGTTACGGTTTGATTGCATCTATACACGTTTATAACGATGATTTTTTTAAGAGCCACGCTAAAGCCCTTTCGCCAACCCACAAGCACGATGCCAACCACTGTCTTGGACAGCCATTCTCCTACACATCCGTTTTCTTGTCGCCATTTGATGGTGAGCTGTACCAGTTATATGCACATCGCGTGACTCGCCGTCTGTGTAGAACACACATTGAGCTGTCGGCAGACGCGCATTGTCGGCACTAAAAAAAATAGCCCGCAGCTTCCCTCGGGGGAACACTGAGGAGGATGCGGAGCATATAATTGGTTAACGGGGTGTTAAAGTGCGACTTACTTGAGTCGATGGCTAAATTGGTTAACGTGGTTGTGAAATGGGGTGTTAAATTGCGACTTACTTGGGTCGATGGCTAAATTGGTTAACGTGGTTGTAGGAGGGGGTGTTAAATGAGTGAACACGTACACACGTATGCGAAAGGGCGGCGCTGGTCGAAGGGACGTCGATCATTGTGTTTGTGGATTCGTTAGAATTCATTTCACCGCGACCTTGGACGTCGACGCGCCGTACAAACCAACCGACGAGCGGCAACTGAGCGAGCGAGCGCCGACCTTGAGTATATATACAGCGCGACGGCGCATGCACTGTCAGCTGTCGAATGTTCGAGAAGGGGGAGAAGCGCAACGGCGCATGCGCGCGCGTCAGCTGCCGATGTTCTCGAAGCGTGACGGCGCATGCGCGCTACAATATACAGCTAGCGAATGTTCGTGAAGAGGAGAAGCGCACGCGGTGTGTAGAGGAGGAAGGGTGCACAGATGGTGGAGGAGTGAAGCGCGCGCGGTGTGTAGAGGAGGAAGGGATGCACAGATGGTGGAAGAAGGAGGAGGAAGCTTGCGGACGGCGCCGAACTAGAAGCCTCGAGTATTAGATGCTCCGCATCTAAAACTGCAACGCGTGATATGGCACAACACAGGTGCGACACAAGAACCAATGCATATACTTTCCTTTGAAGATAGATCTGGTTGTCATACTTATTGAAGGAGGACTGAAGATAAAATTCTAAAAGCGCCAATAGGTTTTCAACTGACATCCCCGCAGCATTTTGAAAAGCAAAAACCGAATTTTCATCAATGCACTGTTTAACTGCAGCAAACAATTCACGAAGAGGCACCACGTAAAGGACCTCTTCAACGTCCACAGAAAAAACAAACCCAATGTCACCGTTGTCTTCAAGGAATCGAACAACATCAACAGAACTTTTAGGGACGAAACTTCTTGAGGCGTGGGTCGGTCGTCACCTGTATGTATGCATGTATTAGTAAAAACCGCGCAAGCTAGTATAACTTCACCATAGAGCTCAACCCGGACCTGGGTTTCAAAATAAAAGTTCTGTCTCTCTCTCTCTCTCTCTCAGCATGTCCACGGAGTGAATGACGATGAGTGGGGTGAAGCTTTGGAGGGTTTTATCAGCGAACCGTGAATCATCCGCTGGCCGCGTCAATTCGTTGTCTATCTGTCTGTCTGTCTGTTTGACGCACGAACTAACGGACGCGATGTATGAAGTAGTAGTCGATGTGGTAGTAGTAGGTATCCACCTCTCGTTTAGTCCTCGGAATGTCCGCTGGATGGCGGTACTTCTATATGGTGAATATAGGATGAAAAGATGCGAGATGGTGGTAGTTGGGAGTGTTCACTAGATGAACGGACGGATGGACAGACGGATGGACGCATGGACGAATGCATGGACAAACGCAGGGACGAACGCACGCACGGACGGGCGGATGGAAGCAAGAACGAACAGATGGGTGGAAGCGTGGACGGACTGATGGACCCTTCGCCCCACTCATCATCATTCAATTCACCTATACGCTGTGGTTTTTGTTTAACGGAAACGAAGTCCTTTATAGCCTCCACCAATTTTTCATTGAACACGGTTCAGGGTAATGCGACAAATCCGTCAACCTAATCTGCCTGCAAGACACACAGGTCATTCTGCATAAAAAAACTTAACTACACTTTCTAAACTGTCTTTATAAACACTAGGCACAGTCTTTTTAACGTTCTTGGCAAGACAGTTCATGCATTGGTTCTTGTATCGCACCTGTGTTGTGCCATATATTTTTATCATCTTTCGATCGCGCTATACATTACCATCTGAGTTGCACTAATAATGACATTGCCCTTAAGATTTTTAGTTATGTTGACGACTTTTTAATCCTTTCTAAGAAGGGTCCAACCCAGTATGAGCATGCGCTATAGTTTGTCCTTGAAGACTTAGAAAATAATGGAAAAGAACTATCATTTACTTCTGAACGCCCACAAGATGGTAAGCTTCAGTTTTCGGACCCGCAGTTGAAGTTCAATGAGTGTCACGTGTGCTGGGCATACTACCTACGTGCTCAGCAAGAGATGCTTCCCATACAAATAGGCTTATTCTAAGACCATAAAGAGAGGCATAGAGAATGGTTGTGCCTGTGGGCCCAAGGTTCTTTAGCATATTGTACGTAATGCCGTCCGGTCCAGAGGCCGATTTTTGACGACATAATGCTATAGCACAATGCAGCTCCCTTAACGTAAATACAGGGTCTAGTTGAGGATGCTGGGCCCAAAAGCAAGCATTAATTTTCTGGCTGGCTAACGCGACAGAATTAACAAATAAGGCACATTGTGATGCGGCGGGCTTACTGATAAGTTGACAAAAGCCATCTGCTACCACAGCTTCCGGTTTGTCCAAGGCTACAGCAAGAGCACGAAATGGGAAGCTCTGTGATACAGGGCCACTAAATGCTTGAATTACAAGCCAAATTCTAGGAACAGGTGTGTGGGAGAGAGAGTGCCACAAAAAATCACGCCAGCGTCGTTTACCTAAATTTTCTAGCCGTCTGCGCATTACACTGTGGATTTTCTGTGCATTATTGTATGCTTCTAAACTTCCGCTGCGTCGATATGCCCTTTCTGAACGTCGTCTGATGGCTCTTAGATGTTCATACTCTCCAGTTCTTTCGCTGTATATAACAGCTTGCATTGTGCATACGCAATCATCACCATTGTCCCTTTTTCTGTGTGCACATAAGCTGTGTAAGATATATCCGGAAATAAAATTCTCTTAAACGTCTCTCCAATAGTTGAGTACGAAGTACTCTAAATCGTTTCCTACTTTTTCTACCCCCCCTTCCTCTATCTGAACCTGCTTCAGTTCAGGAGATGCTTACGAAACGGCTGTATGCTCTCCCATAGTAGAGTATCTAGTACTCTAAATTGTTAATCACTTTTTTTCTAAGCACGCGTCTGAATGGTAGTGTATAGGTTTTCAGTGGCATCTGTATGTCGCGCTCTCACGATGGTTTCTATGACGAAAGACACCCCTCAAGCAAAAGGAGCAAGCTCCTAAAAGCTGGTGTTTCCGACGCTTTGTATTCGTGTAGTGCCCAGAGCACACAGGATGTCGTGTCAAATAAACTGCTTCTTCAAAACTTTATTGCTTATATTGTACGTGATGAGAATGCGTCAGGCTGGGCCACGACGGAACAGGGAGGTCGAGCCTCCTGGCCATGTCGTTGGCGTACTGGGCATTCATGCTTTGATCGTCGTAAGCCGGTGATCTGATCAGCGTTTCGGGCCGGTCACGAGTAATACCAGGCCCCAGTGAACCGCAGTCTCAGAGAATGTGTTCTGATGTGCACGAATGCTTCTTGCAGGCTTTGCGCATAATTTTTATTTCTTCAGCTCCGTACCACTTCCTGATTCGAACCGACGAACGATTCTGTTTGTAGTTGTCAAAATACGTGTTATGCCTTGTGCTCTGTTTAAGTTTGCGTGGAGGTGCGGTTAAATTCTTTTGTCCAGAATCCCAAGGTACAGATGTTTAGTGATTTCATTGTACGTGGTCACTATAATATTTGTTATTTGTTCCTGTAATTCAACGTAGCTTTCAGTTGCTATTGTGGGAATAATAATAATTTTATCAAGAATGTTCTTGCCTGTTTTAGTTGAAGAAATTCGCTTTAGTTGTGACGTTCTTTGTGCTTGGGCTATTTCAGTTATTGTATTGTAAATAACCAGGTCTCACAGGCTGCTTGAACTAGTGCGCATAGCAAGGCCAAACTCTTTCTTGACTACTTTCCTGATAGCGTCCAACTTAAGTGCTTGGCTTTGCGACGGGTCATACATTGCCGCTGAATATATGACATGACTGCGGACGAAGCAGTTGACAAGCGGCGGATATTGTCTTCCTTCTTTCCTCTATTTTTTCCTCTGATTTTTTTAATTATTCTGTACGCATTCTCTGTTTTGAGGATGATCTTTTTAAGTGCTGCGTTGTGTATACCCTCCTTCAGTGTCGATAAATATCCAGAGACTCTAATCTCGTCCACTCTGGAGATTTCGTCCCTATTGGTGGTGCATGATTTCATCTTGCATTCAAAGAGTGGTTGCCACTAAACTTTTAGTCTCCCCCCCCCTTTTTTTTCCAGTGTAATAGAAGCTCCGATTTGTGTGAGGAGCATTTTAGCCCCGTGGGCTTTAGGTATTCCGCCACCATCCTGACTGCTTGATCTAATGCATCCTGTATCTCTTTATTCAATACTGCAGACCTTATACAGCTCCAGCAAAATGAGGGCAAAACAAACAACAACAACAAAAACGAAGCGAACACAAATATAGTTAATACAATTTTCACTTATCCCAATGTGCTTAACGCTACAAAGAATCATTCCAGTCTGTTATGGTGTGTGGGAAAAATTTTGAATAAATCTGTTCTCGTAAAATAAGGTGTCAAAGATTTAGAATGATGGTGGCGAGTAAGTGTAGATGTTGAAGATGAAAGATAAGGTGAGTGGTTAATGGCTAGTTTCCGATTCCAAAGCAGGTAAAAAAAATTCTTAACGTGCAGCTTTCTGTCTTAGTACAAGGCATGGAATGTTAGCCTGCATGAGTTCAGTGGGTGAGTCATACAGAGAAAATTTTGAATAAATAAACCTGACAGCTTTTTTTGCACATTCTCTGGACGCGTAATGTGGGTTTTAGTAAAGAGGTCCCAAACAACACATGCGTAATCAAGTTTAGTCCTAATTATTGAGTCATAAGCAAGTAATTTTACAGATGGAGGAGACTGAGCTTATGTCTTAATAAGTATAATTTGCGGTAAGCAGAAAAACAAATATTATCTATATGTGTATTCCATGATAGGTATTTGTAAGAGTGAGACCTAAATAATTATACAGCGCTTCCTCATTCAGTGGTAATGAGCCTAGCCTGTATGTAAAAGGGAGGGGAGCTTTTCGGCAAGGGAAACGAAGATAGACTGTCTTATCAATATTTACTTTTCATTTCCCATGAGTTACATCATTCGGAATGGTTAGCAGAGCAGAGTTAAGTTGATGCTGATCGTTAAGTAAAGTGATTTCGTGGAACAACATGCAGTCGTCTGGAAACAACGTAATTTGAATGCTAAGATCACTGACAGTAACGATATCGTTAACGTAGAGCAGAAACAGTAACGGTCCCAATAAACTTCCTTGAGCGATCCCGGAGCCAACGGGAAGATAGCCAGACCGGCACTCGTTAACTTTCACACACTGGCATCGATTAGTCAAAAGCTCCTAATTCATGAGGTCAAAATTTTCGGAAGTTCACTTTTCCTGCGTTTTAAGATTAGTTTGTCATACGGAACCTATCAAAGGCTTTGCTAAAGTAGAAAAAAATATTGCATTTGCCTTCCTTTTTCGTGTGAACACCAGATAGTGAGAATCGTAAGCATATGTAGTGTGTTAAATATAAAACCACCAACAACTGCGGTTTTAACTTTTTTTCTAAAACATTTGGTGAAGGAACCCATATATCTGTGCTATCCAGACATGTAAGTGCGTGCGTGGGTCGGAGGGTTGTCAAAACGAGAGTGAGGTGTCATATTCATTCACTGCCTCGGTATTCTATTTCCGAGGACGAATAGGCTAATTTCCTCTGCGCGTTCGCATTTCCCAATCTTCCGTTTTTCCTTTGGTGAGATAGACCCACTATCAAACCCGTCATATGACCTTTGTAGACGAATACGCACAGCAGCATTATATGCATCGCATTGATGCCTAGATTTCTGCGGCGTGTGAACCCCAAGTGCGCTTCTTTTGCATTTTATGTACGTAGGTTAAATTATTAAGATCATTAAAGGGAGTCTATGAGCATCTCCCAGGAGGTAAGTGTGCAATTGATGCAGCCTTACCAGTGATTTACATACGGTGTAGAAACGTGGAGGCTAAAAAAAGTTCCAACTTATATTGAAGACAATGTGGCGAGTGATGGAATACTGGTTTTATAGGAAGCAACGCGTATTAATAATTAAAAAAATGGACATGGGTAGATATGTAGCGCGAATGCAATGATAACCCCTGATCATTAAGAGTACTAGACTGAATTCCAAGAAAAAGTGAGATTGAAAAGTTTGGAGAGTGCAACGTGACAGCAGCAAGCACAAGTACAGGGTTTATCGGTGGAACACGGCAGAGGCATTTGCCCGGCAATTGGCGCAGCCACTTAATCCGTTAATCCTAGACCTACATACGTCCCCGGGCAGAGTTCTTTCTCTCCCCTGAATAGTGGTTCCACTCTGCCCTTCCGTTTGCACTCGGTGGCAATCTCAGTAGGGAGATATTTTCCAGCTGCACAATTTGTCCCCTCTTTACATGTTTTATCGTCAGTCGTGTCCAAGCATAAAGCACCGGTAATAAGCTTTCGGTGAGATCGGACTTTCGAAGGGCAAGTGTTTAGTCGCATGTGTGATAACTTTGATAAACTCTTCTGTAAAGTGTAGACGTTCTGTGTGTGTGAACATTTAGGTCGCGTGCCCATCGATTTTCCGTGGACAAATACACAGCAATAACAATATTTTGTCGACAGCTTCTCGATAGAAACCACTGGGTAAAAAAAAAAGAGTTGTTGGGGCCATAGGCAGAAATTATGGTGTCCTTAAACGCACTTAATAAAAAAATAAATGTTTTAAACGTTTCCACCCAATTGAAAAGACGTTTTTCCGAAGCATGTGCGCATGCGTCTACTACCTTGATACATTCCGCTACGCGTGTTACCAAAGTTGACGCGCATGCATGTGGTCTCCTGACGCAAACAGCAATCCGTTTGACGGAGCTGTCAAATACCCGATTGCAGCGTTTGACTCTTCTCTACGCAATTAATGGCGAGCAGTGAGAACAATATGTCAACGAGTGCTGCGCGATGCCATAGAGTTGCATCAACTGCGTAGCCGACGTCAGGTGGTTTCCGAATGTCGAAAGAGCAACAAAAGAGAAGTTTATTGACTTCCAACCAAGGATAAAGTACATGACAAAAACATCGAGCATTCACGACTACAAGGGTGCATGTACAATCAGGAAAGCCACCACTACCGAGGTACAATGTATGTGGGGGGGAATGTACCCCTCTATTTACTGTACAGCGCGTGGTGCTCCAGCAGGCTTAATCATGCGCGGCGGTAGGTCGTCTCAACACACGCGGTGGGAACAAGTAGCGACTTAGCGCTGTACAACTCTAGGTATTATTTCTTTTTTGTCGCTCTAAAACAATGCTGCTTTCGTACACAGTAAGTGCATGCCCGGAAGTATAAAAGAGGCCTTGAGGCTGGGGGGCACCGGGGAGGGGGGGTACAAGGGAGTGGGGGGGGGGGGCTTTTGTCTCCCCCCAAATAAGGCATCAGCAACAATCTCGCGTAAAAAACTGACTGAAGGCGCCAATCAATGAAGAAGGCGCTATACAAAATTTAACTCAAGTGTCGACCAGCACACTTTGCCCGAATCGGTTACAAATAACAACGACAATGGGGTGATGAAATGAAAAAAGGTTGATACAGATATACTATAAATATATATATATACAAGTCCCCTTCTGCATGTGCTAGACAGCGGGAGGGGGGTCACCAGGTAGGGATTGGGGCGGCTAGCTTGCCATTCCTCAGAAAAAAGAATTTGGTATGCCAGCGACGAAGGAAGTTTTCCTCGCCGCTGGCCTCGAGTTATGCAGCCGTCCAACATGATGCAACGCAGAAAAAAGTTTGCTGAGCTGAAGGTTCCCGTATGCGGCGGAATGCGAGCAGCATATACAGGCAGAGTGAGCGTAATTGTGGCGATGTCCTAAGCGTTCACCACGACATCTCGCACGTTTTGTTGCGACGACACTGAGGCAAACACGCGTTAATTCAACCCCGTTAATTCGGACAGGTTTGTTTTTTTGTTCTGGCAGCCATATTTACGGTTTAACGGCATCAAAATATCTTCAATGCGGTCATAATTGGCTGCAAACTGGTCAATTCGGACGATGCTTTGGAGCACACTATGGCGTGAAGAGCTGATTATGCGACGCTGGGAGCAACCATGGCATCCGAGGTGGCCGGGTAAACCCACCGTGGTTGAGAGCATCATCACACATGTTTTTTTTTTCACTTTTAACAACATTTGCAGCGACAAAAGTTTCCACTTTACGAGATGACATAGGTGGGCAAAACTCTATTGAGGAGCTCACTCAGATTCACTCATGAAGCATATTCTGACCTTTGGGTTTACTCGGACCCAGGCTCACGAAAAATTTCCGGAGGCTGAATGTACTCGAACTCACACTCACGGAAATTTCGTAAGCCGAACTAACTCAGACTTACTCAAACATTACTCACTCCAACTAAATCGGACTCACGGCTCGATCCGAGGCTGAGTGAGCCTAGAGGTAGTCGACTCATAGAGTCCGTCAGCCTAGATTAGCTTCTTCGACCAGGGGGGTAAATGGAAGGCTTAACCACCAATATCTGGCGCAATCAGTGCTATTCTGGTGCCGTTTGACATTAGTATCTTTGTAAAACGACTTTTGAGTGTTTTTACAGCAGATAAGACCATTTTCTCGGAAGATATAACAGCACCAAAATGTAATAATCGAGAAATTCCCTGGAAGAGTTTGCGGGGGAGATCAAGGCACCCCCTCCCCCAACCTATTTCACGCCTCTGATTATGAATAGTGATACTATCGGGGATACCGTCAGTAGGCGTGAGTGTAAACGGGAATTCAGGTAAGGCTGGTAGTATAAGTGCTGAAGATGACTAGATAAGACCATAGGTCGGCAAAAGCAAGTGGAACTCAGTCAGACTCACTCAAGAAACATATTGTATGCTTTGGACTCACTAGAACTCAGAGCCACCAGAATTTTCCTCAGCCGAACTCACTCGCACTCGTACTGACGGGAATATTTTTCAACCGGACTCATGCCTTCATCTGAGTTTGAGTGAGTCGACTTATGTGTGATTTCGCCAAACTGTGGCAAGAGGATACGCTTAAGCATATAATAAACACTCTTATATATTTTTATCGCAATGGCCTTGATGCCTTACTTACGAGTAACATCTCAAAATAGTCATTTTGTCAATTGTGCAACCATTTCTTTTTCAACTAAACTTTGTTTGCATATAGGTTGAAAATATTTTCGGGCGGATATTATTTCGACTTGTAAAAGAGCTCAAAACTTTTTGCGACTGAAACAATGTTGCTGTTAGTACAAAAATTGCCTCAATGCGCGTGTTTTTTTTTCTTTCAAAGGCCTATTTAATGCGAAAATTAATATAAGGCTTTACTCGTGGCTTTCACGTGTGAAAGAACAGCGACAATGAATGCTTGAAAACAGATTGTGTTCTGGTACCCAGTATCAACATTGAATACGCACAGCTCATTCGCACCTAACATTTCCTCCTTGTCGAAAATACTCAAAGGGTGATCATGCGAGCACAACTTTTTTTTTGAACGACATACCTCATTGAACTCACCTGGCATAGTCACATTCCAGCTCAATTTTATGCCCAATAGAATCACCAGTGGTCGAATTTTGCGCGAGACGTTTTTCTTTGTTTTAACTATACATGGACATTCGCATTTTCGTGGGGAAGTAGTGCTGGGACGTCGGAAATATAATGCTAGTTATGTTATTTAGTTTAATTTTTCTAGAGGCAGGTACTCTTCCGTTTTCTAAGGACAACAGGCTTACGTGTGAACGCCTTTGATTTGCACATAATACCAAGGCAGCATACGCGTCAGCCCATGTACTGACAATTTTTTCCTCCCTTTCCCTTTAATTTCCTCTCCCTCCCTCTCTTTTCATCTTTGTGCTCCCCATTTCCCCCGCCGTATAGGGCAGCAAACCAGGCATGTGGCCTGGGTTAACCTGTCCGGCCTTCTCTCTTGTTGTTCTTTTGCTCTTCTAGAGGCCCGGCGCACCCAAAGCAGTATTCGCCACGACCCTGAATGCTCGCATATTACGTGTGATCTGGCGCGTCACGGTTCACTACACGCAAATCGTCCAAGTTTACCTCATGTTCATGTCGACGCTGACGTTGGCCCACGCCGCGTAGCGTGAGGAGCGCAAATGTGCTGACCACGTCGACTAGGCTGGCCGAGAAACTCCCCTGCATAGTTCCAAGGTTATTGACGATGTTCTCGTTGACCGTGAGTTCCGCGGTGCATTTTCCATCCGCCGCCGAAACGACGCGGACCTGTTGAGAACAGAAACGCGTCCTTCACACAGGCCCCACAATACAAACGTCTATATCGCAGTAATGTAGAGTGGTACAGGTGCTCGGGCTTCAAAACATGTGATTATCAAAACGGCTTCACGTATAGTTTAAAGCCGGCCATCCAATGTGAAATGCACGCACGTTACTACACGTATGCCCTAAAACCACGTAGTGGGTGTCTATAGCAAGCTTGAAAAGATTTCACGCGCATAATCAATCGTCGTACAATCGTCGTATTTTGGCAGCAGCACCTGCGGCTGGAGGAACGCAAGCTAAACGAACTTACTTGCCCTTTGCAGACCATACAGCGTTGGTTCACCTGGGCTTTCTGCGACGTTCCCAACTTGGTTACGTAGCTGACCACACGACGCTGGTTCGCCTGGGCTTCGCTGGGTGCCCGTGCTCACTGTTCAACGGGTGCGTACGCTTTCTACCTGGTCATCTGATTTGGTCTGTCGGTGGCTAAAGCGCCCTGCGTGACCAGGTCAACCGGTGGAAACATCGCCTGGTGATAAAGACTGCTGATACCAACAGACTACAAAAGTAGTGCGGGAGGCTACCCGGCTTCATTTGGCAGCAGCACCTGCGGCTGGAGGAACGCAAGCTAAACGAACTTACTTGCCTTTGCAGACCATACAGCGTTGGTTCACCTGGCTTTCTGCGACGTTCCCAACTTGGTTACGTAGCTGACCACACGACGCTGGTTCGCCTGGGCTTCGCTGGGTGCCCGTGCTCACTGTTCAACGGGTGCGTACGCTTTCTACCTGGTCATCTGATTTGGTCTGTCGGTGGCTAACGCGCCTGCGTGACCAGTGTCAACCGTGGAAACATCGCCTGGTGATAAAGACTGCTGATACCAACAGACTACAAAAGTAGTGCGGGAGGCTACCCGGCTTCATTTGGCAGCAGCACCTGCGGCTGGAGGAACGCAAGCTAAACGAACTTACTTGCCTTTGCAGGTTGGTGGGTTTTCTTATTGCATCGTGCTCATAAACATATTACCGCATTTGCTGCTGCCAGTGTATTGTAGCTTGTAGTGTATAGCTTGTAGCTTGTCTTACTATGCCAAACTGTAGCTGAACTAACGAAAAGAATCCAGTCGCTTGAGGCCTGGTCCGAAGGTAAACTGGATGATGTAGTGGAAAAGCTGGTTGCGAAGATGAACCAAAAAGCTTCCGCAACGCAACCTGAAATTGACGCATTGAAGGCCGAAGTCAACAGTTTGGTCTCCAGTGTCGAAATGCTGAATTCTATTGTCGAAGAAGTGAGGTCAGAAAGCGACCGTTTACGCACAGTCAATCAAGCTCTGCAGTCACAGAATGATGCCTTGACAACCAGAGTAGCTGAACTTGAGCAATACTCACGGCTAAATAACATTGAATTGAAGAATGTTCCGTGTACACAGGGAGAAGACTGTACGGCAATTTTGAAGGCTGTAGGGGCAAAAATTGATTGCGTTATTACACATGGGGACATAGACGTCGTTCATCGCGTTCGAGGGAAAGTTGGAACGGGGGACAAGAATCTCATCGCGCGTTTCTGCTCACGTACTAAGAAACAAGATTTCATTACTAAGGCACGAAAAGCTAAACTGAACACCAATGAACTAGGCTTTGGGGGCTCGCAAAGTCGTCCTGTTTATGTAAATGATCATCTAACGTTGGAAAAGAAAGGACTTTTCGCTAAGGCACTGAAGCTTAAGAGGGAACATGGCTGGAAGTTCCTATGGACCGACAATTGTCAGATCAAAGCACGAAAATCAGTTGACAGTCGGGTATACCGCATTACGAAGGATGCAGACCTTTCTGTGTTTCATTCTGCCTCCTAGTTGGTGTCTGGCAATCAACTGAATTGCTGAGTAACCTTCAAAACGCCTCAAAATGTATTACTCCGCTAACCAGCTTCAACGTTTTTTCGAAAGCCCAGGATTATCGGCCATCCACTTCAACACGCGTAGTCTCAGAAAACATTATGACGACATCTGTTTATCTAGCATCCCTTGCACATCACTTTTCCTTCATCTGTATGTCTGAAACGTGGCTATCGTCTGACGACCGAAACTTATATTGCTTACCACACTACACTCCAGAATATTGTCACCGCCAATCGAACAGTCATGGTGGATCAGCTATATTCATATCATCTTCAGTAAGATATAAGCGTCGTAACGATCTCGCCATTCTAGCTGATAACACGGAATCTGTATGGATTGAAATCGATGACAATCTTGAACAGCCCCATTCAGAAAAAACTATTCTAGCATGCGTCTACCGCTCACCGTCATCATCCGTGCCAGAGTTTTGTTCGGCACTGCATGAAACCCTGGATCGAATTTCACGAGAAAGGAAAAACGTTGTTATTATGGAGATATAAACATCATCTATTAGAAGATTCCATCAAGGTTCGGTTGAATATTCAAATGTTTTACAGGCTTTGGTTATGAGCAGCTTCTTACGTTGCCGACAAGATGTATTACGGGTGGCTCAAACACGCTTATTGACCACATTCTATCTAACCACTTATCAAGTAATGAATGTGGCATAATACCCCTCGATATCACCGATCACTATGCCATTTTTTGTCACTTGTCGTCGGCCTTGTCACGAACGAAGCATTCTTTTCGAAAAGCCCTCTTTGACAAAGTTTCATTATAGATTCCATATCATCATTTGACTGGTCGATTTAAATCCGAAACAAATGCAGAGCTAGCTTTTGAAGCATTCTCATCAGTATTGAGGCAATGTATTCGCGAAGCAACCACTTTTGTTAGATGCCACAAAAGGTATCCTGCACCCCATAACCATGGCTCACTGATGGTTTACTGAAGTGTATGCGTAAGAAAACAATATGTACAAAAAGACGAAACGTTGTCCATTTAACTACAAATTGCAGCAGCGATATTCTTGTTACAAAAATATCCTAAATAAATTATTGAGAGACGCCAAAAAAAGGTATACGAAGCTAAATTTCATGAAGCCACTGGTATCACTGAACAATGGAAGCTCATCAACTCTTTTCTGAACAGGAACTCAAAAGAAACACTAATAAATGAGATTTCTAGCATAATGGCACCTACAAAGAACCAACAGCCATTGCGAATGAATTTAATAATTATTTTACAGTTAATAACACACCCGTTTCCGACGCTTTGAAGGTACGCTTGAAAGGCAACCACAGTCCTTTTCTATATCCTACCATACCAGAAGAAATTCACAATGTGATCAAGAAATTAAAATTAACAAGCGCGGGTCTTGATGAAATTCAACCAGTTCACTTGAATATGTCGCTGATATCGTCGCTGATCCCCTCTCACATGTAATTAACCTTTTGTTTAAAAATGGCACATTTCCATCTGATTTAAAGAGAGCCAAAATAGTTCCTGTCTTTAAAAAGGCGATAAGGTTTGTTTCTAACTATCGCCCCATTGCAATACTGTCTGTGCTCAGCAAAGTTATAGAGAAGTGCTTTGAAAAGCGACTAACAAATTACTTAACTAAATTTAGCATTCTGTCTGCCTCGCAGTTTGGCTTTCGTGCAGGCTACTCTACCAACCTCGCGCTTCTTTCATTCACGGATACGATTAAACACTATATTGACTCAGGTAAATATGCTGGAGCAGTGTTTATTGACCTCACGAAAGCGTTCGATTCAATCCTTCATAAAATTTTAATTACCAAGCTAAACGCGGCCGGTGTTGTAGGACCTGCCCTGAACTTCATTCACAGCTACTTAACTGACAGGGAACAGGCTGTTAGCATATCCAATCATCTTTCTAATTTTAAAATAATCAATCGGGGAGTACCTCAAGGATCAATTCTAGGCCCAATACTCTTCACCATCTACATTAATGATCTAACTTCTCACCTATCGCACTGTCTACCTTATCTGTATGCGGATGACACTACGATTTTAACTGCTTGCACCTCGATCGATACTGTTACTTTTAAACTAAACAGTGATCTTGAAAATATAATTCGCTGGGTCGTCATAATTCACTGGAATTAACCCTAGTAAAACAGTTTTTGTGCTATTTCACCCCCCTCAAAAAAAGTCACTGAATATCCGTCTATAACGGTCAATAATTATCCTATCAAAGCCTCCAGTCAGTGTAGATTTCTAGGAGTGATTCTTGATGCAAATTTAAAGTATACTTCCCATGTCTCACACCTAAAGCAAAAAGCAGCTTATGGCATCCGGATTCTCATCAAAGCACGTCATACTTTGGTCTAAATACCTTGCTTTCTCTTTATATGCCTTCGTTCACAGTCACTTCACTTACTGCATTGCATCCTGGTGCAATACATATAGCACTCATCTTGCTCCTTTGCAATATGTTCAAAACCAGCCATTCGCATTATCACATATCAACCATCACGATGTAGCGCATCTGCTATTTTACAAGGGCTTCGTATTCTAACAATTCATAAACTTTTTCTTTTCAACATGGCAACCCTTACATACAATTCTCTTCACTCAAACATGCCTTTCATGGTCTTCCATAAGAACAACTCATTAATCAAAATATAACTCGATTTGCATCAAATAATAACCTCCTGTTACCGAAATT
>WOVY01002025.1:0-154520 GCA_013436015.1 Rhipicephalus annulatus
CATGCAGTCTATAGTCTGCCACTGCCACGGGGTGGCGGGTATGCTACAGGAGCCATAAAATTGTGTTCAAGTGACACTGCAGTTTCTTCAGCTAGACACTTCAGGCGAACTGAGAAGGCTGCCTCATCGAAGGCCTGTTTTGAAACAGAGTTGAGCTCGACAAATCATTAATTGTAGAGTATGAGAGGTGCTCCTTGTCTGCTTTCACCTTAAGGAAATAAACAAAGGACATGTAAGTTCTTTGAAGATGAAGCGACCACTCATTTGACTCAACGTAAAGGCTTTCTACGGGGCTGTGCAAAAAAGCACCCGTAGAAAAGCGGATGCCCAAATGGTGCACGGGGTCCAGCATCTTCAAGGCACTTTGAGTAGCAGACTGATATACAACGCCCCCATATCTAAGGGGGTGCGAATGAGGCTTCTATAGAGGTTCATGAGGCATTGCCTATCACTACCCACGTAGTACGTGACAACACTTTTATAACACTCATGGCTTTTAAACACTTTGTTTTTAAATACTTGATGTACGGCACGAAGGTCAATTTGTTGTCCAAGATTAGGCCTAAGAATTTATGCTCGGCTATGACGGACAGACGTTGCCCGTTCAGTCGAATGTCAGGATCCGAGTGCATGCCCCTCTTTTGAGAGAACAAACACACGTGCTTTTTTGTGGGTTAAGTCGAAATCCGTTTTCATCTGCCATTTGGAGACCTTATTTAAACACAGCTGAACCTGCCGCTCACACATGGCCAAGTTGCATGACTTGAAGCCAAGCTGAACGTCGTCGACATGTGTACAATAGAACATATTGCGGGGAATGGACAATTGAGAAGAATTCATTTTGATAATAAAAGTGTGCAACTAAGCACGCCACCTTGTGGCACGCCTGTTTCCTGGACAAATGTTTGGGAGAGCACACTGCCCAGACGGACACGGAATGTCCGGTTTGACAGGTAACTTTTGATTATATGAAACATTCTTCCGCGCACACCAAGGTGGGACAGGTCTCTTAGAATTCCGAAACGCCATGTTGTATCATACGCCTTTTCGATATCGAGGAACGCAGAGAGAAATATTGTTTATGGACGAAGGCGTCTCTGATTTGTGCCCCGATACGAACAAGGTGGTCTGTGGTGGATCTACTTTCTCGAAACCCGCACTGAAATGGGTCGAGCAAATTGTTTGTTTCAAGGATATGTACAAGTCGGCAGTTTATCATTTTTTCGAATACTTTGCACAAGCAGCTTGTAAGTGCAATAGGCCTATAACTTGAAGCTAAGGAAGGGTCCTTGCCCTCTTTCAAAATGGGAATAATAATAGCCTCTTTCCAGGAGGTAGGATAGTGCCAGAAACCAGATAGCATTGTACAAACAAAGTAGGCTTTTTCGTGTTTCGGCTGGTAGGTTTTTTAACATTTCATACACCACACGGTGAGAACCTTGGGCAGAAGTACTGCAGAAGTTTAGGGATGTTCGGAGCTCCGCTAGACTGAAAGCTTGGTTATATGCCTCGTATCTAGTGGATTTGTGTTCGAGTGTCTGCTTTTCTATTCTTGTTCTGTATTTTTTGAAAGTGTCAGTATAGTGGGACGAGCTGGATACCCGTTCAAAATGTGCCCCGAGGAAGTTTGCCTGATCTTCCAAGGTATCACCCTGAGTGTTTACGAGTGGGAGTGTGTGTACTTGTTTCCCTGCTATCCTACCGACCATGTTCCAGACTTTGGCCTCTTGTGTGTATGAATTGATCCCTGACAAAAACTTCTGCCAGCTTTCTCTTCTGGCCTGCCGACGCGTTCTCCTAGCTTGAGACTTTATTTTCTTGAAGGTGTCAAGATTTTCTGCTGTCGGTGAGTTCCGAAGCAGCCTCCAAGCTCTGTTTTGCTGTTTGCGCGGGTTTCGGCATTCAGAGTTCCACCATGGCACACGCCATTTTCCAGGGTGTCCGTTTGTTTGTGGGATGCATTTTGTTGCAGCATCAATCAAAACGCTCTGAAGAAGTTGACAGCAACATCAATGTTCAAAGTACATATGTCATTCCAACCTAGACGAGCGATGGTATAAAACTGTTCCCAGTCGGCTCTGTTTATCCGCCACTTGGGAACACGTGGTGGACACTCAGTTACTGTATTTGTGCTCAAAACTACGGAGAAGTGGTCGCTTCTGTACAGATTACTGACGACTTTACACTGGAGTAGAGACACAAGGGATGGAGATATTATGCTTAAGTCTATGGAGGAGTAGGTGTTATTCGCGGGATTATAATAGGTTGGTTCTTTTCGGTTTAGGAGACACGCGCTCGACGAGAGAAGGAACTGTTCGATCAGTCAACCTCGCGCGTCATACCGAGAGTCACCCCATAGCCTGCTATGCGCATTAAAGTCTCCAAGGAGAACGTAAGGTTCCGGAAGTTCATCAATTAAAGAGTGTTAATCACGTTTTTGCAGCTGATAGCTAGGAGGAATGTAAATAGTGCAGATTGTGATCAGTTTATCAAAAAGAACCGCTCGAACAGCCACTGCTTCAAGGGATGTTTGGAGTTGTAATTGTCTGCATGCAATTCCTTGATTCACTATGATGGCAACACCTCCGGATGATGTCATGGCATCATCACGGTCCTTTCGAAAAATAACGTATTTGCGAAGAAAATTTGTGTGTTTTGAATTAAGGTGTGTTTCTTGTACACACAGCACTTTGGTGAGTCTTCGTGTAGGAGTTCTTGGATGTCGTCAAGGTTTCTGAGAAGGCCCCTGACGTTCCATTGTATAATTTGAGTGTTCATGGTGAATGTAAAATAATGCTGTGTGTACGAAAAGCGAGTGGCTGTTTAGACGGGGAGTTTGAGTTCACTTAACAGGGCCGTCACCAGGCCCTGTTATTTGCTTTTTTGTTTTCTTGGCGCGCTCCAAGGAGCCACGCCGCTCTTTCGGCACCTAGGGTGCCGACGTATCCATTGCCTCCTCGGAGGCACTGGATGCCCGCACGTGCGGGCTGTTAGTTTGGATTTTGGGTCTCGCCTGGTGAGGGGAGGCCTTGAGACCCGAAGACTCTGGAGTCTCCGGTCGCTGTTTAGGAGTAGGCGGTGTAGCCTGGGCTACAGCCGCCTTGGGGGCAGGTGCCACAGCCGACGGCTCTCTCTTCGCGGGCCGAAGGAGTGGCAAGGGCTGGTGCGGCGTTGTTCCCTGACGCGCCGCATCAGCATATGTTGCGCCGTAAAATGGCGACACTCTTCGTCTTGCTTCTTTGAATGTGATGTTTTCTTTGACTTTAAGAGTGATTATTTCTTTTTCTTTCTTCCAGTTAGGACACGAACGCGAATACGCGGCGTGTTCCCCGTCACAATTCACGCAGTAAGGCGTAGTAACACAGTTATCAGATGGGTGGTCGTGGCTACCACATCTTGCACAAGTTTCCTGACCCCGGCAGTTCAGCGAGCCATGACCAAATCGTTGACATTTATAACATTGTCTTGGATTGGGAATGTAGGGACGGACAGAGAGTTTGATGTAGCCTGTGTCTAAAGATGAAGGCAGTGTGCTTGATGCAAAAGTGAGTATTATATGTTGGTAGGTATTTCTTTGTTGTCGCGTCTGATGACGATTCGTTTCACATCCGTGACATTTTGCTCTTTCCACCCTTCAAGCAGTTCCTGTTCAGACATTTCAACAAGGTCTGCTTCTGAAACAACTCCGCGTGAGGTGTTCATTGATCTATGAGGTGAAACAGATACTGGGAAATTACCAAATGCTTTGAGACTGCCAAGTTTTTCATAGTGGTGTTTTTCTGGCAGCTCAAGGAGAAGGTCTCCGCTTGCCATCTTTGTAACCTTGTATCCTGGACCAAAGAGCTCAGTCAGAGATTTAGCAACGAGAAATGGAGATATGGCTCTGGCTTGTTTTGTTGGCTTTTCGCTGTGCACTACAAGAAATTTCGGAAAGCACAGTCTGGGTTGGTTGAAAATTAATATTTCAACGGTGCGTCCCTTCTTAAGCGGAAGACGATCTAGGAGATGGAGAAACGCAGGTGTTCCCATAGTAGTGTACTTTTTTTTCGGCAGCAATGGCGACCACCCACCATGGAGTCCAACCAGGGGACGCTGAAACACTTAATAGCATAAGGCTGCAGACGCCAGCCGTACATTGCCGCTATAACCAAATATAACTACTCAAGCTTGAGTAATTACACAAGGTTAACCCTTGCCGCCAGGAAAAATTGGAAGTAAATGGAAGAGAGGAGAAGACAGGACCGATTTAAAGATGAGAAAACACTAAGATGTAGGAAGAGAGAGATAGGAAAAGGCGACTGCCGATTTCCCCTGGGTGGTTCAGCTCAGGGGTGCCGTCTACGTGAAGCCGGGGCCAAAGGGGTGTGTTGCCTCTGCCGGGGGGCCTTAAAGGTCCAATCACCCAGCATTGGCTCCACCCCCAGGATCCCATTTTCCCCGGACACGGCAAAGCCACGCACGGCTAGGCGTGGGAGGGGGTCAAAACTCCCCCGTTAGCTCGGGTCCGTGGTGTCGCTACACACCAAACGCCTACTTGCGCAGGTGCCCCTGCGGGGTAAGTGACAATAGGCAGTCAGCCGCTTTTTCACGTAGTTTACGTGGGGTGTCCAAGACAGGTTACTGTCAATTACGACTCCCAAGAACCTGTGACTCCGGCTGCATGACACCAACTGCCCGTTAATTGATATGCCGTAAGCGGACATTGGTTTTCTGGTGAAGGCCACGACTGCACACTTCTCACTTGCGATTTCAAGCCCTTGTTTGTGTAAGTGGTACGATGTCAGTGATGCTGCCTTCTGAAGTCGAGCGCGAAGTTGAAGTCGAGTCACACCTGATGTCTACACACAGATGTCATCAGCATAAATGGAAAGTCGTACACTGCTTGGTTGCTTGCCAACTAGTTCAATGAGTGTTAGGTTGAACAGCGTCGGGCTTAGCACTCCGCCTTGCGGGACTCCTCGCCTACAGTAATACTCGGGTGTCGGGCCATTCTCTATCTGCACGTGAAATGATCTATTCTGTAGGTAGCTCTGAACCCACGTATATATCCTGCCACCGAGTCCCACTCCTTCTAGTGCGCTGATAATGGCTTCGTAGGTGACATTGTCGTAGGCCCCTGTAACGTCTAGAAACAAAGCAGCAGATAACCGTTTGCAGGCCTTCTGGTATTCTACATATGTCAGCAAGTCATCTACATTGTCAATTGACGAGCGGCCTCGTCTGAACCCGGACATGGCATCTGGATATGTTTTGTAGAACTCTAAGTACCATTCCAGACGCGTTAAAATTATCCTTTCCATAACTTTTCCCACACAGCTCGCGAGGGCAATCGGGCGGTAAGGGGAAATGTTCAAGGGTGACTTGCCGGATTTAAGAAGTGGAATCAGGCGACTTGACTTCCATTCCTGTGGAACCATGCCAGTTTGCCAGGAGTCGTTGTACAGCTGCAAGAGTGCCTGCCGAGCTTGATCTCCTAGGCGACACAGAGCGAGGTAAATGATACCATCAGGTCCTGGCGCTGAAGAACGTCTACACAAAGCAAGCGCAGCCTTTAGTTCGTCCATTGAAAACGAAATCTCCATTCGGGGATCACGTGAGGATACAGAAAAGTCGGGCGTCTTTGTCCCAGTTGAATTTGAGCCGCAGGCAATCCTTCCACAGAAGGAATCTGCGACATCAATCTCTTCGCAGCGTAAGTGAAGTGCCAGAGATTTTCATGGGTAGCGCTGAGTAATGGTTGTACGAAGACCCCGGACAGTTCTCCAGATAAGTGACAGAGGCTTTCTGGGATCCAAAGACTCGCAAAAAGATATCCATCGTTGCTTGTCCAACTTGTCCATGTGACGCTGTATTTTCTTTTGTGTGCGTCTGGCCACCTTCAGATCATCAAGTGACCTCCTGCGTCTATAACGTCGTTCGGCACGACGACGAATCGCTCGGAGTTTCTCGAGATCAATGTCCGTATCAGTGCGAGATGAGCTCACCGGAAGCGAACGCGTCGTTGACTGTAGGGCACTTTTTATTGCGTCCTGTAGGTTGAAAGGTGAGGCGCCAACATAGTCTTCCATGATTAACTTGTATTTTTGCCAATCGGTGCACTGGACGGCTCTGGATGACTTGAGACTTGGAAAGCTGTCAATCTTCAGCTATGTTGGGATGTGGTCACTACCCCTTGTTTCCAAATCCGAAAACCAGTGCACTCTGCGTGTGAACGAGCGTGAGACGAAAGTGAGGTCCAGGCAACTGCTATAGGCCAATCCGCGCAGATAAGTAGGGCTGCCGTCATTCACGAGGATAAGTACACATTCAGAAGCGAAAGACACTAACTGTCTACCTCTAGTGTTTACCTTGGAGCTTCCCCATAAGTAGTGGTGGGCATTGAAGTCACCAGTTATCACCCATGGCTGGAGAGTCGATTTCGAAATTCCGCGCAAGCGCTCTCGGTCTAGACGACTTGATGGATGTAACTAGGCTTCGATGATGGTGAATGTGGTCTTCTTGTTTTTTACTGTTAGGCACACGTACTGGTTTTCTTCGTCACTTCGTCAGGGGGTACACGGTCATGAACATCAGTTAAGTCGCGCCGTATGAACACAACGACCTTGCTGCGCTCTCCGTGGGTAGAAGACATAAAGCACTCATATCCAGACAGTCTCATCTGGGCTGACAGGTTCGGTTCACAAATCACAATTATGGAAAACTGGCTCATGAATACACATTGCCGGAACTCGGACATACGCGCTTCAAGTCCTCTGGCGTTCCACTGAAGGACAGATGCGTTCATGACCTCCTTGCGAAAGGATAACATGTTGCGAGCCATCGTTTTACCCTAGAGCTGCAAGCACCGGACTCAGTGTCCAGCACATGGAGTGCGCTCTGCGCTGATGGGGTGTTCATGTTGCTTAGGAGCATGCGCATTGCGCTCATAAGGGTCTGCAACATGTATGACCTGGCGATCCTCAGTTGTCTTTTCATCAGTGGTTCGTGATGGCATCGAGGTTGGCGGGGATCGATGCACCTCTGAAACAGGCTGTGTTCGTGGAAGCGATGGCCACTCTTCACGACGTAGGAGTCTTGACCCTGATTCTGTTTTCGGTGTATCCGTCTTCGCAGAGCTTGACGATGGGGGGCCAGTTCTTCTTGCTTGAGATGACGGGTCTCTATCGGCAGATGCCACGTTGCGTGATGATCTTCAGTGGTGACGCCGACGTCGCCTGACAGTAGCAGCGGCTTCCCTGTGCGTTGAATTGTCGCGCACCATGCGTTTCAGCACCGCGTGTTCATTTCTCACTCGTGGGCAATCTTTAGACGAAGCTTTAAGAGCACCGTGGCAATTGGAGCATTTGAATGCAGTTGCGTGGCAGGTGTCTTCTGAATGAGGTTCGGCACACCGCGGGCACGCGACATTGCTGGTACATACTCCTTTGACATGTCCCTTCTTGAAGCATCTGAAGCATTGTGGCTTTGGTATGTATGGAGGGACCTGATGGCGAACTTGGCCAACTTAGACGTGTGGGGGAGGACTGTCTCCCTCAAAAACAATCTTCAGGCATCGTGACTGACCAAGCCTTCTGATGTGCTTGATGAGGATGTCGTCTGTAGTTGGCTTTATCAAGATTGGGAAATCGTCAGCGGGAATGGAAATGTCCACGTCATAAATCACGCCAACACTGCCCTTACAGTCAGTGGGGATCACTGATTTAACTGTGACTCTGTCGATTTCCGAGATGTTCTGTAGGCTTTGCAGTGCACTACGGTGTAGAACATCAACTGCCAGAATATTCTTCCGTGAGTTGATCCTGACGTCTTTAATTTCATTTGGAACGAGTCCTTCAAGGTATGCAGAGAGGACTTGCCTGTTAAGCCGCCGTAGGTTGGCTGAAGGGTCCACAGCCATGAAGAGTATAGTGTGTGGCCAACGCTGCGCTGTAGCCTGCACGGTGGATATACTCGTCGTCGACGATGTTTGTAGCAATCTTCTTTTTGCATTGCGGCTCATGACGACTGTGTAGTCGTCATCCGATGACTTGAAACCGTCGGAATAGAGCTCCGTTGCCTCGCTGTCTGTGCCACTTGAGGTGGTCCCACGTTTTCTAGTCGCTGCCAGACGTAGCGGTTGACCACCTCGGAAATCCTGAGAGGCTTCTTCATCCATTCTCGCAAGGAGGGAGCAGCAGCTCCCAGAATTTGCGGTAAAACAAATAGAAAATTTGAGACAAGAGTACAAGCGTTCGATGAAATAGACACTTCGTCGTCGTCCCAAAAAAAATATGTGCTCTATTGAGTTTTTAATGTGGCATTGGGAATGCGCACCTCGCCGTGTAGTAATACTTGGTAATCTTGTTGTGTGTAGAAGGTGTGTTTTTATGTCCCGCGTCGTCGGCACTGAAGCTGTCGCCCAAGTCGACAGCAGCGCGGTCAGTGAGCGCGCGCGCTGCTGTGTGGGCCGATTAGTTCGGGTTCAGTGCAACGCCGTTTACGGAGCCGACATGTGCGGGGAACCAATATATGGTGTGAGGGACAATCGTATCACTGGTGGAGCTGTTCAAGATCCTGGAGGCCTGTGTTGATATGGGGCCCTTTTGAAAGGCTCTGACAGCGGATTTTGAGTCGCTGTACACCTCTTCCCACCGACGATTTAGCAGAGCGAGTGCGATGGCCACTTGTTCGGCCACCTGGGGGTTCCTTATGCGTACCGTGGTAAAGTTCGTAATCGAGCCCGTCTGGTCCACGACCACCGCTGCGAACTTCTTGTCTCGATATGTAGCAGCGTGAACAAAACTTGCATTTGTTTAAGTAGAGCCGTCACGCTTGCCCGGCGACGTACCTCATTGTGTACAGGGTGAGTGTAGAGCCGTCACGCTTGCCCGGCGACGTCCCTCATTGTGTACAGGGTGAGTGTTGCGTGATATTGAGGCAACAATGACGTCTTCTTGTACACGTTTTCATATACGCACGCTATTTGTTTCCAGCTATTTCCACTATTTGTTTCCGGTCCGAGCAAGACTGTCGTTCACGAGGTTGCAGGCTCGAGCACCTCCACCAGTGTCACTACGTCAAAACAGAGGTCAGAGGTATTGATGATGATGGTGGTGGAGATCTTGATTATATAAATAAATAACCACGGCTGGTTATTTTTTCATCCACTTTTCTTTCTTCTTATTTACATTCCTTGGCATTACTGTCTGTTGGATCTCAAATATATGTACATATATATATATATACGTCTATGTGTGTGTGTGTGTGTGTGTGTGTGATGCTACGTAGCGCCACGGATAACTCGATAAGGAAGAGGACGATGTCAGAGCTCTCGTGCAGGCTGGGTTCCATCTTGTATGCCTGCTGGTTTTCTCGATAGTAAACATATTTCTCTGACGGGCTTTCCCATAACATTTTGTTGGAGAGCGCGGGTCCTCCCAGAATCAACATCCACAACGATTCTACGAAGCGGGCGTTCCTTGGCTGCCTCTACGATGGCTGATAACGACGAGAACGAGCATTCGTCGCTACCTTCACCAAGCGTGCCTCGTCAGACCACGCAGCGTCCAACAGCGTCGCATCCAGCCATAACGAACCGCACCATCGTTCTGACGACTCCACATGACTCACGTACCTTTTCCGGCAACGATGACAAGGATGTCGAAAAATGGCTTCTGCTACACGAACGGGTCAGTGCGCTATACAACTGGGACCCGACGTTCATGTTGGCCAATATTCTATTTTACCTTAAGGGCACGGCCAAAGTCTAGTTTTCCAACCATGAGGAAGAAAGCACGAGTTAGGATATTTGCAAACACAAGCTCATCGACCTCTTTGACAAGCCCATTGGACGTCGTCGTTTGGCGCAGAAAGAACTCGCGTGCTGACTGCAGTCCTGCACCGAGTCATACGTGATATACATTCAGGATGTGCTCGCCCTCTGCCGCACGGTTGACGACTAAATGCCGGAATCCGAAAATGTTGCCGACGCCTTTATTTTTCCGACGCCGTTTCCCCGTGACAATATATATAGAAAGAAAAAAAAACCAATAATTAAAAAGAAGTATTTCTGAGCAAGGATGTAGGTTATCAGATGTGATTGCCACAGAGATCAAGGTACTACAAACAGGTCGTTCTCTTGTTCAATAGAACGCGCAAGCGAGTTCTTCCTCGTCTAATCTATTGTCCTTCTTAGCACGTGCATATTTATTTATTTATTTATTTACTTATTTATTTTTCTCAAGGGTTTCTAACAGAAGGGACATTACATGAGGGGTGGGCATGCAAGACATGGGTAAATGCAAAGTTGAATGTGCAACAAAACAAAAACAAAAGTTTTAGGACATAGCTGAAGCGGCAAAAACAAGGGGTAACAGATACATTTGTTTGTGGACTCTGAATGAAAACATTTTACAGTGACAAAAGATACCACTTGTAAGGTAAAAAAACATTGCCAAGTGCACAAAGTATGCATACTCGCCATACTAGAAAGATGACATAGAAAAAAGTTAGGCACGTTAGAAAGTTACCTGGAAATTATTACGGTTAAGTGATGGTTGACAGGGAATTTTCAAAGGATTCTGCATTCTGAATGCTAACAATGGTATCTGGTAGGGCGTTCTCTTCCTTAATTGTTTGAATGAAGAAAGATTCGGCAAATGTGGTAGTTTTGGACGAGGGTAATGTGCTTGCATAGTGTTGCAACAACCATCACAGAAATAGGTGCCTTGGGTGACGTAAAGGCTGGATGGGGATGCGTGATAGAATTAGTGGAATAATGTGAGCCGCGCAGTTTCTCGTCTTCGACTAAGAGGGATGAATGCGGCACGTTTCTTTAAGTCTGTTACACAGGTGAACAATGAGTAATCGGAACAGGCGAATCTGGCAGCGCGGTTCTGAATTGCTTCTAGGTTTTGGATGAGATAATGCTGGTTTGGGTCCCTAATTGCTGCGGCATACTCCAATTTGGGGCGTATTATTGTGGTGAAAGCTAATATTCTTAAGTGGCTGGGAGCAAACTTCAAGGTTCTTTGGATATAACCTAAAAATATACTAGCTGTTGAAACGACGTGATTGATGTGGAGGGACCATGATAGGTCACCTAAGATATGTATTCCAGGGTATTTATACGAGCTTGTCGGTTGTAGAAAACTAGAAAACTGTTATGTATGGTGTACTTGTACACTAACGGATTAGTACGTCTGTGAAAAGACACTGATCTACATTCCGAAATGTTTAAACTCATCTGCCACTTGTGGCACCAATTTTGAACGGCTGTTAGGTCTGCTTGTAAAGCTATTTGATCTTCATGACTAGCGATTGTTGCGTGAATGACGCAATCGTCGGCTAATTCTCTTATGTTGTTATTAATACAGTGTGGAAGGTCGTTGATGTAAATCAGCAAAAGCAGGGGGCCAAGTACTGTTCCCTGGAGAACACCGGAGAGAACAAGAGAGATTCGAGACCTAGCTGTATTTATGATGACGAACTGTTTTATGTCAGTGAGAAAGTTATTAATCCAGGACAAGACGAATGGGTCGAGAGTAAGCAAAGAAAGTTTGGTCATAAGGCGGTGGTGGGGAACTTTATGAAAAGCCTTTTCAAAGTCACAAATATGGCATTCGTTTGGATGTTCTGGTGAAGATTTGTGTGCAAATCATGGAAGAAGGCAGCAAGTTGTGTTTCACACGACAGGCCTTTTTAAAACCATGTTGGGAAGGGTGAATGAAGTTGTGGTGATTGAGGTGATTAATGATGTTGGTAAATAAAATGTACTCCATAATTTTGGATGGGACACTTCTAATCGATATGGGCTGGTAGTTATATGGGGATGCTTTGTGGACCTTTTTGAACAATGGAGTGATTTTACTGAGTTTCCAATCACTCGGCGCCTCTCTCTGTGAAAGTGATTGAGAGAAGAGCAAATGAAATGCTGCGCTAATTATCAATTGTGTATTCTTCATTATTTTGCTGTTGATGTTATCCATTCCACTTGCATATGAGATTTAATTTTTTAATTAATTTACCTATTCTATTTGCAGATATTTCAATAGGTGACATTGGCTCGCTTATAATAGACTCGAGGTTCTCTCCGCAGTTCAGAAAAAAAGCTATGTTCACGCGTGAAAACAGAACAAAAGGCATGGTTTAAGGCATTGTTAAAGAACCCCAGGTGGTCGAAATTTCCGGAGCCCTCCACTACGGCGTCTCTCATAATCATATGGTGGTTTTGGAACGTTAAACCCCATATATCAATCAATGGTTTAAGGCATTGGCCAAGTCTACGTCACTGAGCGGTTTGTCATTAGTACCGGATAAGGTTATCGGCAAGATGTTTCTTGGGTTTATTGTTTGCCAGAATTTCTGAGGGTTATTTTTCAGCATGTCTGGTAGTGTTGTTCGAAGAAAATTGCGTTTGGCGTTTTGAATGTTAATCGAGAGGCATCGCACAGAGTCGCAATATTCTTTCCATAGGGATGGGTGGTTCTGTTTTTTGGCACGTCTGAACAGGCCTTTTTTCTAGTTTATCAGTTTTTTAATCGCGTTGTTACACCAAGGGGCGGATTTTTCGTTTTGAATTTTCATGCTTGGTATATATGCATCAGTTAGTTGGTTCAGTTTTTCACACTAATAACTTCCAATTGTTTTCTATGGCGCGCTTGTTGAACCCCTGTTCGTATGAAATGTAAAATTGTTAAAGTTCGGTGTTAATCTTCATAATTGCCACGACCATAGAGTTTTATCTGCTTTGGTGTAGGCTTATTTTCTGGAGAAGTGCAACTGAAAGAGGCAAGAATAATTTTGGGATCACTTATTTCTTCAAGGTAACGGAGAGAATATAGGCTACTTGGATCCGCCATTAGAATAAGGTCTAACATATTAGAGCTGCGTAATGTTCCTCTGGAGGCATGGGTTATTACTTGTGTTAGTTGGTAGTTTTCTAAACAGGCTAAGAAATTGCCGCATTCACCGCTGCGAAGGGAAAGGTTGTTTGACCATTTCATGAACGGATGATTGAAATGCGTGCCAATTATAAAGTTCACATGGGGATACTTTTTGTGCAGTTTGTCGAGGGTGTCGTTAAAGTTGATGTTAAAGATTGGCTCTGATTTGGGGGGGGGGCGGTAACAGACACATAGTATGATAGTATGATCAGCCCATGGGAACTTTCGCAAGCTACCCAAAGGGCTTTCAGTGAACTGGTAATGCTAATAATGAAGTGACGCATAGTATGTTCAACAGCGATGAGCACGCCTTCAGAATCTTTAAAGAAAGGTTAAAGCCATGTTTTTGTCAACAACACGACGTCAAACTCACATTATTCAATTATGGTACATATTTTGTCGCGTTGCGGCATGATACTTCTTATGTTTGTGTAGAGAATGGAAAAGGTGACGTCATTTGCATGTTTGGTGGGGTGATTCTAGATATGACGAGAGGGTTAGGTAACTGGCGATCCATTTACTGGGATTCGAAATGGCTAGCTGTCGCGTGGAAAAATTTCTTCGATTTCTTTTCGAGTTGCATTATAGTGGTATGATTTTTTTCCGATAACTACCTTCTTGTAACGAAGCTAGAAAAGGACGGCCGTGCTCACGTGCGAAGCATAGAAGCTCTCCCTGGGCAGTGCGCGTAGCGAAACAATAATCCTGACCTACACTGTACGGCGTATCTTTCTGTTTGAAACCGTTAGATAAGATTGCTTTTTTTTTATTTTGAACTCGGAGAAGTTGACAATTACCGGGCGCGGTTTTTTCAGGATGACGTTCTTCGATTCTCTGCGCTCTTTCGATATCGTTCGGCACAAGGTTATTTTGATGTGCTTCTTGCTATGTCGGCAACAAACCCTTTGCTGTCTGCCCAAGTTTCTTCTACTTTTTCGGGGATTCCATAGAAAAAAAGATTGCACCGACGCGACCTATCTTCGGCATCGTTCAGCCTGCCCTCCATGTTCGAGAGCTGGATTGTTGCGTCGGTTGATGATTGCCTTAAAGATCCTACGCTGAAATAGGTTCCGGGATAGATTCTCACATTTCTTCAGATTTTGCGATACGCGGTGCAAGATCTATTAATGTTTCTTCAGTTGCTGTTAGTCGTTCATTTATCGTTTTCAGTATGGAAAGAATTTGAGCTTGGCCTTCGCCTAGTTTTATTCGAAGTGCCTGCTGAGTTTGGTCGGTTTGACTGCGCTACGCGTGGTAGGGCCTTGATTAAGCTCTACGTAACCTGATAACAGTAGCATTTTTAAGACAATGTTCGCGCATGTAAAGATATTCATAACAAAACACAAGAAATACTGTGGGCATGGCAGTTGTACCAAAAAATGCTTGCTAGTTTTTTCTTTTCATAAAGGGAGTCGGGCGAACGTACCTGCACAATAAATGCGAAGGGCGTGAGGGATACCGCATGTCATCACTACTGTCAAGCCCACGACGTGTCGGCTGCGGAGCGCTGTCTTTTATGCCCGGTCGTGCAGCTGATGTCGCTGAGGGTGGCGCCGTTGAAAATTCCAGGAGTACGGGGTCGATCCAGGGGCCATCTTTCGGTGCTGGCTGGAACGGTGCTGGAGCATCATGCAGGAGAACGGGGCGTTGTCCGGATTGGCTGCTGTTGACAGCGTCAAAGTGTACGACACGGCATGCGGCAGCGAGTACCTGCACAATAAATGCGAAGGGCGTGAAGAGATACTGCATGTCGGCACAACTGTCAATGCCCACCATCATCGTATCTCTTGCTGTAAGCACGGGACAATATGTAAGGGGTGTATAATAGCGAGATATTGCGTAATACATTTTAAATAATTTTGTGAATTATAGTAATGGCGTGCCTCATGGAGCTAGATGAAGGTGACGATGGAGTGTAGCTCAATCAGCTTGCCCTTGAAAACATGGGCGGAATAAATTCTGGGGCTGCAAAGCAGGACTGGGCAATTTTTTATGACATTAAATCTTTCAAAGTGTTCAATAAGCAGACGGTGTTCATTCAAGTACAATGAGCATGTGTGTATCACGAGCGCAAAAATTTTCAATTGAACAGTTTAGGCGCTGTAATTAATACGTGGTTGCTGTATGTTAGTTTCACAACGACGATTTTCCCTTACAGTGTTAAATAAAAAGATGTATATAAATTTGGCATATTTCAATTTACAACCACTAAGGACTGATGTCCTATATTTAGGACGTTGAGCCATTTTTCTTGTATACTGATGGCATGCTCATAAAAAAACATTTTTGTGGTCTTGAAGTTGTAATAACTCTAAATCAATGAGAACAAATATATCTGTCAGTAAAAGAATTCAGGGCTGAAAAGGGTTTGAAAGAAAATGTGAAATGAGACGAAAAAATTAGGGCAGCATCACCCTATAGCATCACAGCAACCCAATTGGTGACAATATTTCATTCGTTAGCAGCGTGTCTTGACAATAACGGCCAAATTGATGCTATATTTTTATATTTCAAAAAAGCTTTCGACAAGGTACCACACGACAAATTTATAGCAAAACTTAAAAACATTCACATTCCGGATATTTTTGTTTCCTGGATTGCAGCCTACCTATGCAACCGCCAAGAGCTCGTAAAAATTAACGAAGACGAATCTCGGTGTCTTCCTGTCACCTCTGGGGTTCCAAAAGGTAGTGTTTTGGGACCATTGCTTTTTTTGTTGTATATTAACGATTTAGTAACTGTTGTTGACCCTACTGTTCAAATTCGATTGTTCGCTGACGACTGTGTTTTGTTTCGGGAAGTCACGTGTACTAATGATGAGAACGAACTCGAGAAAACATTGAAAACGTGCGGGAGTGGTGTGTAGAATGGGGAATGGAAATAAATTTGGAAAAAGGTGTATATCTCTGTGTAACGAGAAAGAAAAACCCTAGTGAACACGTGTATAAATTAGGATCGTCTTTTCTCATACAGGTTGACAGTTATATGTACCTCGGCGTTACGCTAACAAACAAGTTATCATGGAACATGCACATAGATAATATTTGCTCGTCTGCCTTTCGGAAATTATGCTTCCTAAGATATAAACTCAGAAATTCCCCTCCAAACGTAAAGCTTCTTAGTTATTTCACTTTCGTTAGGCCGAAACTGGAGTATGCGAGTATCGTGTGGGACCCCCATACTAAACAAAACGTTAAAAAAACTTGAAAGGATTCAGTGGAAGGCCATTCGTTTTGTTTATTCTAGGTTTTTGCGAACGGACTCCCCCACAGACCTAATGCTAGCTAATAATATTCCTTCCCTTCAGGATCGTAGAAAGAAGTCCCACCTTGATTTTCTGTCTCTTTTATATAATCGCAAACTTTCTCTTGATCCAACCCCTTTTCTTTCTCCATTAAACACAAGACCGACAAGACATCGCCAACCAAATGCACTAACTGCGTACTTCGCGAGAACGGACACGTTCAAATTTTCATTTTTTCCACGCACCATTTCAGTATGGAACCAGACAATCGAATGTAGTACTTGCGATACTGAGTAACTGTGCACTGTTTTTTTTGTTTTATTTTGCGTGTATTGTATTTCTCTATGCATTACACCATGTCCTTCTGCTTGTCCGAAGTGTAAGGTCCGCAGTATGTATTAAAGAAATAAATAAAATAAATAAATAAATAGTTGTGTAAAGCCTAAACAAAGTTCGGAGGAGCAGCCTTCATTACTTCTCTTCAATTTTCTTCTTGTTTCCTCTCTTTCTCTTTCTTCTTCCTTTCTACAGCTTTTCTGTCTTTTCTTTTTTTATTGAATTTCGCTTCCTATTTTCTTCTGTTTATTCTAAATAGCTCGCTTGCTTCCCTTTCATTTTTTATGCGTGATTTGTGCTGTCGTGTTTCTCTAGCCACACTAGTAATGTCTTCACTTTATATCATCATCAAGGCGCTCTAAGAATACGAGGAAGAAAGCTTCTCCAAAGTGTGAGCGCAGACTGCATGTGCTACAGTTGGATACGCTGTATGTATTTTTGCCTTTGGTAATATTTTCATCAAGACGCTTGAAGAACATGAGGAACAAGATTTCTTTTTGAGGCAAGCGGGCACTCAATCTGCTACAGCTGGCTATGCTATATGTGGCTTTTCCTGCGTTAGAGAAACTACGACGACAGCATACGGCAGGGTCGTCCCCTAAAGCGATCCGTACCTAAAATAACTCGGCGCAGATGGAGACAGAACCTACAGACTATGCACATTACCCGTGCGGTACCCTCCCGAGTGAGTTACGGCTGCAGCGGTTCTCTAGTTCGCCTTCTTGGCTATTTATGTATACGTTAGATAATGGATATTCTTGCAACACTGCTGCCGAAACTCTTTTAGCCCTCTTCCCACCAGCCTCACTTAAAAAAAATATTCTACCTTTCTGGCTCTCGAATGTCTGAAGAAGCAACCTTACTAAACGGTTTCGTCAATGCAAAACTGCCTTGGGAGAACTCGGTACAGGAAAACGTACTTTATTTTAGTGAGCGTTACTCGGCAAACGTTAAATTATGCAAATACTAACGACTGTACCGATGCACATGTGACTGATTTCTTATAAGGCTGATTCACTCTCTGGAAACATATTCCACAGTATGGGGTTGTAAACCACCAATATCTGCAAACGTGTATTCTAATTCTGTTTTGTGGAGTGCGTAAACTCCACAAATTAATACCGGCGAGCTCTCATATGCAATCTAGTCCACATAACGTAAAAAGACGTCGTCGGCCTGAGAATTCGGTGACGGATATTAACAATGGGAAATTATTAGCATACTGTAGCGAGAGAGGGGAGACGTGAGACAACGTCGAAGGGAACCAACGGGGCCGTGCAAATCGTGCCACTTTATTCGAAGAGCTGAAGCAGAGCCACGACCGCTGCCAGCGTATGACACGCCAGGCGATTGAGCTCATTCTGTTGCTCAAGCAGCTCGAGCTAGGCATGAGCTGCGCGAAAGGCGCGGTGCAGCGGCTAAGAAAATTACGATGATGATGAATGACGACAATTGTAACGCTGCAGACTACTCTGCCCCTTCTCCCCCCACCCACAGAAAACAACCCAGAATAAAAACACTGGGATCGTATATAGAAGTGCATTAGGTTCGCGAAACGAAAATTGTTAAGGGCCGAGAACACACAGGAGCCGTTTAGGTGCGGTCGGTTGTCGTGCGCACTCGGGCACTGATGTATGAAAGATGTATTGTTGCGTGCGCATAGTATACGGTCAGTGCAGTAGGTCTAGATGCACGACCATCTTCCTGCTAGTGGGAAAATCGACAGGGAGTTCACGCAGGTGAACTCCCTGTCGGTGCTGGTACCGTCACTTGCAGTGGCACATTGCTGACTGTGGCGGCCGCATGGCGTACCGGGTAGGGTGCAGACAAGTTGGAAGTCGTGTGCTCTGGACATACGAAGTGCAACAAGGCTTAGCGTGATGACGAGGTGACTCAGAGGACGCCGATATATGGCTTTTATTCCGGCATTCGATTACGTGTAGTAGGTAGCGGTACGACGGTCATTTGTCACGGCGTTAAACAAGAGCCAATGTTGCGCAGCGCTAAGTCGAGCGGTGGGCCTGTGGTGTGACGGTTGTCGGGGGCCGTCGACGGCGTTGAAATTCACGAGCACGTGTGCGGGGTGCCAGGCGGGCGGTCTGCCTGCGTCTCCGGTAGGGCATGCACCATCTGCTCCACCTGTGTTGAGCCAGGTGGGTGGTCATCAGGAGTTTCGGTCATCGTCGACGCATCGCCCGCGTTTCGCCGTAGATAGTTAGGGGCTTGAACTTCTCCTGCTGGGGGCTTCGAAGACGATGGCTGTCACTGGTGGCAAAATGCGCACAGTGTCGAGGTAGATAAGATGTCGTGTTTGTTGTACATGGTCAATGGTGAGAGCTCCGCGATCGGCAGGCCAGTGATGGGTGAAACAATGTGCAATGATGAGTGAAACAATGATAAGTGAAAGAATAATGGGCAGGCCAATGATGGTAGGAACAATGATGGGTAAGACTCTGAGGCGTGCGGCAAGGCAGCCATAGTGGAGTGTGGTGGGGACTTGGTGTCGCGTGCAGTCAATATCGCGGAAGGCGTGGAGGTTGTAGGCACGTGCCACGGACCTGCGTACGTGGGCTCCGGGGGAAGGTACCTCTCGGAGGAGATATCAGTCATAGCGGGAGCGTCTTCTACCTTGCGGTCGTCGTCAGGTGCAGTATTCGATATTCCTGTGACCTGATCTGATGTAGAGGAGCCAAATACAGGGTAGTGAGGCCGCGGTCAATGTAGTGCTGCGGACCGCTTGGTACCGCGCGCTGCGACACAGAGGATACCCAGAGGTCACAGCCCCCGGAAGCGCGCGGTTAGTGACGCTGTAGCAGGCGAGCGTACCGCAGCACAGAGGGTGTCACATGGCTGCGGGCTTATGGTCGATTCAACAGTAAGGTGACGAAACTGGGCCGGCAGTGCGTCGAGCAATACTCGGCTGGTTCGTGATACCATTCACAGTGCGAACAGCGCCGAGCCGCCTGAACCATGCCGAGGGTAGGGTCGGGTGGAACGGTGGCACTGCCGCGCAAAGTCGAGGAAGCATGGCTGCCTCTGGCTCGCCTACGGACGACCAGCTTTAAAATTCGCAAGTTAAGGGAACAGATATACATTCATACCGTACGATGTGTATTTGATCCTGTGAACAACAGTCAAGAGCATAGGCACATTGTTTTTTTAAAGACACCTTTGGCGAAATTCACCCTAATCATTGTTACATCTCACACGACACTTCGTCCTACCTCTGTACCAAGTGAAACAGTATTCTACTCCTTTAATCCTCTATACGCCTGACTTCGTGAAACCTTATGCTGTAGTGCTGTTGACTTCCTGAGTTGCACTTGTGCTGAAACGGAACATTATGCTCAAAATGTTATTTTGTTCACATTTCGCAACGCGCTCATCAATAATCGAATTCAGAAGTCTACAAACTGTGCCTACACACTACTATGCGACTTTTTCATCTGCTTCAGCTTTTCTCTAACGCACAGGTACAAATGTAGAGAGGCAATGACAGACGTGTCAACTTTTACTACTGAGTACACGTGCTACCAACCTCGGCTGCACGTCTATACACTGCGCATTCTATTTTAAATGCGAAGCATTTTTTAGCGAACTTCGGCGACTTTAAGCGTATACTATCTGTCTACCCGCTTACGACATTTAGCTCTCCTGGCCGTTTCGATAATGGTATCGATACGTAACTAGGGGTGGCATAACATGACTGTATGAAAAACATATCTGATCAGTCATAATATGAAAAGCATCATATGTATGTCACGAATGTCATAATTTGCATTTCATGGTCCTGCAGCTCTTGCGGTGGTTTCGTTCACATGGCATGTTGAAAAACTGGTATGGTATGACATGATTGCATGGCGAACACAAGCGACAAACGCTAACACAAAAATCATGACATGCGTGTCTTGTAACATGATACATGCTACGCTTATGATGCGCTCGGGGCCATTTCGCTAGCGCCATATTACCAAATTTGCTATTACAGTACGTCTATGAACGACGAAGGTATGTGACTGGTGCACACATTATAATCATGAGATGCGTGTCATGTAACAACATGACTACATGCCACGCTCATGAAGCGCTGGTGGCCGTTTCGCTAGCTTCACTGATACCAAATTTGGGATTACGGGACGTGAGAGGATGACGATGGTATGATACTGGTGCAAACATAATAATCAAGACATGTGCATCATGTAGCAACATGACTACATGCTACACTGAATATGCACTTGCGGCCGCTTTGCTAGCTTCACATATGACAAATTTGGGATTACGTGACGCCAATGGATGACGAAGGTATGTGACTGGTGCAAACATGATAATAATGAGATGCTTGTCATGCGAGAACATGACTACATGTCACAGTCCAGGTGCCAGTAAACACTTCGACTTGACGCAGTGGACGTGCTCGCCAGCGTCAATTTCGTCGCGTCACGCCGGTGTTGCCACGCCAGGCACCGGTCCTACCATTTACTCGCAGGCGCGCTCCGCACTGCGTTGTCCGGCGTCCCTCCGTCACGAAAAGAGGGAGACACAGTGTTGTCTGGGTAACGCACAGGCACGAAACGCGGCATGCTATATATCGCGCTGGTTGCTGTCGGGCCACGCCGACGTACGCTGCTCGCGCCTGGCGTCAGACTACAGAATGCTCGCGTTTTCCAAACAAAGCGTCGCTGTGCTCAGCGTGCGCACACCGTCAACGCTACATTGGAGTATATTAGGCCCTTCATGATCGGGTCACGGCCCTTTTGCTACTCCACATATACCAAATTTGATGTTACGTGACGTCAGTGGATGATGAAATATATGACTGGTACCAACATGATAATCCTGACACGCATGTCATGTAGGAACAAGACAACATACCACACTCATATCGTGTTGACGGCCGTTTCGCTAGCTCCACATATACTAAATTCGATGTCACGTGACGTGAATAGATTACGGAGGTAAACGACACATTCCAACATAACAATCATGACACGGACGTCATGTACGGCATCATTTACTTCCACATCGTAACGTTGTGCCGTTGTTGAAGTGAGATATCAACGTTACTCATTCGTGCTTCGCATATCATCGATTTCCACTTTAGGTGGGATCTGCCACATTTTTTTTTCAAATGCATACCTCATGCGAAATTTTCTCTGCACATTGGTTTCAACGAACATATTTTGGACATATATCGGACATTTCGTTAAAATATGTACCAGCCTACACCTAACGTCAATCATGCCACAGTACGAGTCATTCTTGTAGTAAATATCGCAATGCTACGTACGCAAACAACGGCTAGTCTTGAAGCACAAAGACCTGCCCTGGCCTGTGCAGGAAATTTTACAGCGTGCAAGTTTTACCGGAGTTTATTTCGTTGCCGAAAAGCTGTTCCTTCCGAGAAGCACCTCTACAGCGAAGGGGACGACCACAAAGTAGAAGATAGGCTAATTCCACAACACAGATAATGTACAGCCATGGCCACGTCTGTGTAGCTCGTGCGAGCAGGCGACTTTGGTCGGCAGGGCGACGCCTTGAGGCAGTTCCGGGCTCTGAAGTGATCAGCCCGAGTAGACTACATGCTCCTGACACACCACGTCAGAAACCGTAACTGCCGCAAGGCGTCACCCCGCCCAACAAAAGCCGTCTGCTCGTGTGCTTTCCACAGACGCGGCCACAGCTGTACGTTCCGCAATGATGCTTGCCACCCAATACCATCTGCTCATGGGTTCACACTGACAATTCGACGATTGCAGAGCAAGTGGCCATCGCCCTGACCATCCCGGAAGGTTAAAGAGAGGTCATCTACAGTGACTATAGATCAACTATTCGCGCTTTCGTGCGCGGAGTTGTTTCCAAGAAAGCCCTGCGCGTGCTCCAGAGCGGCGGCTGCGACGGTATCAAGTACCACGTACTGATCTGGTTTTCTGCACGTGTTAGACAGATTCAAGGCGCTCCCCCCAACCTCAACAAGTCTGCCCACAAGGCCGTGCGCACGCTAACCGACCGCGCCGGTTCCGGGCAGCGATTAGAGGCCAACGTGGTTGAGGAAAACAGGGACGCGCCTGCTACGTACAACGAAATAACAAAGCATTTCTACCTCGCGCAAAGACTATATCCACTCCGTCATACAAAACTTAATGGGCCACAGGCCCTTACACTTAGCCTACTGCAGACCGACGCGTACCCTAACCTGAGATTCCTTCACGCTATTTATTCTTACGTGTTCCTCAATTACGCTTGCGCCGGATGTGGGGATATATCCACGTTGGCGCACATGTTCTGGGAGTGAAAGGCGATGTACACTAACGCCGACACTACATCGGTCAGGTGAGAGGTGGCCCTACGCACCTCCCTCCTGGCCGACCAACTTTGGACCGTCCAGCAGGTCCGCGGAGCGGCCGATAGGCTAGGCCTAACGGTCCCGACGTCGGAGTCGCCCGCTGTGCTCTGACGCGCGCCTTGCAGGACCACAATAAAGTTTCGCAAACTACCAACCCACTACCACGTCCAACAAAGGAACACGACAACACCGCAAAAGTCAAATGCGCCAAGACGCACACGCAAGCAGTACACCAGTGCTATGACGCAATGAGCGACCCAGGCAGGCTGCATCACGAAACCTTTGCCCTAGCCAACAGAAAATCGGATGTTAATGGAAGAGAAAAGAGACGAAGTATTTAAGAGTACGTCATAAAGACCTAGATGTGAGTAGATAGCGGAGTTGCCAATAAGCGGATTTGGGTTTCTTTTACCGTCGAGTCGCTTGTTGAACTTTCCAGTCACTTATCGCGTTTTCTAGAGGTCGCTTGTTTGCATTTTCCAACAAATATATTTATTTTAGTGATTCGCCAATGCGCGATCGTCAGTGACTTATAGCGTGTTTCTCCTTGACTTGAAATACAGGAGTGTATAGGCCTGTGCAGGGTTCCCCACCCAGGAAGGGAGAGGGAGGGCAAAGGTTCATTGCAGTGCCCCCTCCACGCCGTCCTGTTTAGTATTACATGGGGCGACGTTCGCACCCCCACCGATTAGGTGAGTAGAGAGGCACGTTATTTTTGACCATACAGCCTATTAGCATTGCTATGGTTTAGTCGTGAAGTTAAACGTACGTTAAGGGTCAGCACATAACGTTGATTGTGCACAGAAAAACATGAATTCAAAAAATTGGAGACTGAATGGCTTGCAGAAAATGCAAAGAAAATAAGCAATGCGCTTCCTTTCGTTAATAGCTGCGCATATTTTCGCTGCGCTAAACGATTTGCTAATCTTTGAACTCTCCTACGTATTTGAGGAACATTTCTTAAAATCATAAAGTATTATATTTTGAAGATTGGAAAGATTCACCGTGTTCTCGTTTTAGGGGGGAGGAGGGGGCTTTTCTGTGATGAGTATTCACTTGTCTCCTTAGTATCATCTGGCAACACTAGTAGGAATGTCGACAGGAAAAGCTGTCAAATGATTGCTGTTAAATTTAAACACCCGGACGAGCAAAAAAGCACGAATAAAGTGCTGCCACAAACGGTCGTTGTATTGAAACCCCGAGCAGAATATTCAAGTGCGGCAATGTGCAGTTAAAACTGGTAGTGAAATATTACAAAGGCTAAATAAGAATAAAGCGACTGGGCATTTCTCCTGGGCGGATTAGCGCCGACGTGCCGTCATCTACGTGAAGCCGATGCCCCATTGCCTCTTCCAGGGCCCTTTCACGACCATTTATTAGACATCGGCTCAAACCACAGTGTAGAGTTTCCCCGACCAAGCATAAGCCGTACACGTTAAAGTGTTTGAGAAGGCCTGGTCTATACCCCGTGCTAGCCCGGACCATTGTGTGGCTACGCACCAAACGCCTGGTGGTCACATTAATAAAAATCAATGTGAAAGCAGGTCCAATTAGCATAAGTCAATAGATTGTAAAAGTCCAGGCACAACAACTTGAAACAATGAGGGGGCCGCGAACCTGTCGTCCACATTTAGGTACTTCGACATGCCTGGAAGACTGACAAAAGAGACAGGTGTGCACAACTGTGGATCCAGGCACAAAACAAACAAACTCGGTTTTGCTTTTATTTTCTTCCACAGGTGTGACGTGTCATGGCCCATGCGTGCATGTCTTCATTCGATGAACTACATTTTCGTCCAAGGCCAGCGACGAGGGGTCTTTATATGTAAGATTAGGGTTTGCGGATTTCTCTCACAGACTAGCGTGTGCCGCTACGGGCGACACACAAAATTCCCAAGATGCAGAAAGCAATAATCTTGTTGTGCTGTGTGGCCATCGCCTACGGTAAGCATGGAAGTTGAGTTCAAGGTTTTGTATTAGGATGTAGCTGCGCAGAACACAAGTTTTGGCTTGCTGTCATGTTAGGAGGCACAAAAGGCATCGCACAGACGTGGGCGTAGCAGCCGAAGACATGTCTTTCTTCCAATTGCTGGTACATTTTTCAAATACACCTCTGCTTTCCGCTAATTATGACACCTCGAGCGGCTAAACCTTGAGCAGCATGCTTTAATTCTGAATCAACCTCGACTTTCACTCATCAAGATAACATTGAAGCATTTGTTTGCAGCACTCCGCTAAACATTTGACCACTGAGCCTCAGAAATTTGCGAACTGGGCATGACTACGTGAGCTATAAAAATTGTTTACGACGGACTGCACGGTAGGGTACTTTCCGATAGAAAACAACAAGAAATACAAGGACTGTGAGCAATAGAGCACCAGCGGCGATGTAAACATGCACGAGCACCTTTCTGGCGTCCACGTCATGGCCGCAAGTTGAACGCATGAACGGTGAACGTCAGAATGCCCGACGCTGTTGTTTCCTGCCTGGTAGTTTGCAGCATTTGTGAATTTTTGTTGCCGATGCTTCACTAAGGACGCACTGACATATGTGAATTGCGACGCGAGTAGGACACGTGAGACTCAGTACACTACAGGCGGCGGTGAAATACATAATGTTAGCTTGCACAGGGTGGACAACTAATGTTAGGGTTCTTTAATTTGAATATTTTGTTACTTATGTTTCAATTGACGAAGTTGTAATGCATCAAACCGAGATTTTCTCGGGCCGTTAACCAAGGACTATTAAGCCAAGTAGCGCACAAAGAACATTATTTGTGCTTTATTTAACTGTATTGTATTGCTTCTCAATTATATCAAATGATAGCAGAGCGGACGAAAAGTCACCTTTTCGGTCAGTTGTATATCAACTCCAAACTTTCGAATTATGGAAAGGTCACGGAGTCAATGAAGATCTATCAAAGCAACCAGAAAATGATTCTCACACCCCTACTATACCTTAATACTCAAACATACCTTCCCCTCGCCTCCAATATCAGCGTGCATGATTGATACAGCTTCGCCGGACTGTAACTTTTCTAGGGCAATATGGCAGCCAGTTTTTCTTTTTTTGAAATATCGAAACAGGGCATTGCTGACCGACCAACCTTCAATGCTCTTTTGAGGAGCCATAAAGAATTATTTTTGCTTAACTATTCACCAGAAACCAGAAGCTTGTCAGCCAGTGTTGATCTAATCTATACGATTAGTATGCTGGAAGTTTGCACAGGCGTATAATCTTTTATTCGCTTTTTGTTAATTACGGAGAACTGGTAGATATTGCCGGACCCTCTGTAATCTCCTGCCCATTTTTCATGAACGTGAAGTAGTCTATCCACAGAAATCGCGAACTCTTCCGCTACATCTGCCCACATTGTCTGTTTCCAATGGCTTGAAAATGGTGATTCTTCCAGGATTGATGGCACGAGGTATACGTTATTCACTTCATCATAACTCCCACCACCAACTCGTACTGCAAAGGCAACGCTCTACAATAATAGGTCAGCAAACCACCGATGGATCAACTCAGATTGATATAATGTGATCGCAATTTGAGTGAGTCTAGATAAGCAATATCTTTATGAGTCTCAATTCGAGTGAGCTCGGTTAAAAAAAAACGTCAGTGAGTCAAGACTAAGTAACTGCTAAGCGCTTAATACTCTTGGTCGCTTTGAATAGTTTTATTCTCTACCGCTTTATGTCGCGCATCCTGCTCAAGCTATTGTCGACAGGCGTCAGCCTGTAGCGCTTTGTAACGCGATTTGTCGTCAAGCTCTTTTTAACACGATTCATACTGATCATGTGCGCTGCGAAGCGGCTTCATCTCTAGCGCTTTATGCTGCACCTCGGCGTTTTTAGCTATTCCATGGGCCTCGGCCTCTAACTTCTGGCGATGCACCTCGGCGTCTGGCTCTGTCCGACGAACTTCGGCGTCTTGTACCATTGTGACAGGCCTCAATATAAGGCGCCTCGCGACTCTCCTCGGCGTCCCGCTCTCTCTGGCGCACTTCGGCGGCTTGCGCTTCACGACGGACCTCAGTTTCCATAGCTTTTCGGCATGCCTACTCTTTACGCGCTTGTCGACGCACTTCTACTTGTAGCGCTCTTCGGCGAGCCTCATTTTCCCAAACTTTCACCTCCATCGCCTTACGCCGCGCCTCATCTTACTCTCTCAGACGCACGTCGGCGTCCGCTTTTCAATGGATCTCAATTTCTAGCGCTTTGCTGCGCGCTTCAGTGCGGTACTTGTACTCTCGACTTTCGAAGCCGGCAGGACTCAGGGCAGCAAAGTGGCCGAACAAAGCGTGTTTAACTCTATCAAAGTCTTGCGCTTTCTCGGCGCATAAGCGCTCCAAAATGCTTGCGACTTTGCACGGAAGCAACGCGGCAAGCTTCTCCGACCAAAAGTCTCGCCCAACACTGACATCACCGCAGACAACTTCAAAACTATAAAGAAAATGCGCGATGTTCTTGCCTGTCTGAAAGTTGTGGAGCTGGCGTATAGCTTGCTGCCACTTAAGTGCTCGAATTTTGCAATCAAGCTATCTCATTTTGAGTGCATGCTCTCTCCTTTCGCAACTCCCCTCGGCCTCCTATTGTTCGTGTCTTTGAGCTTCGAGCTCTTCACGACGTTTCTCGGCGTTTCGCTCTTCGCAGCTCGTCTCGGCCTTCTGCTTTTGCTCGCGAATGAGCTCCCAAAATTTGTCAGCCTTATCGGCAGTCACTTTCTTTGCCTGTGTCAGGTCATGATTCGCTTCCCTTGTTTTAGCGGACCCGGTTAAAATCATCGTGGCTCCACAAATTTCAAGGATATTCCACGCAAGTTACATCTCCATCGCGGTCTCGTTCCTCGTGATGCTTCATTACTGATATTTACCGTTTTCTAAAACTAATCTCATGGTTTAAAGTACGTGAATATTAATTTATAGCAAACAAAAAACACAAGACACTCCTAACATCTACCTGTGCTAGAGAGGTCTGGCGAAATAAGCAGTAAAAGTTGTGCACTCACCCAACCAAAGTAGCCGACGATGCTCCAAGTCGTGGCTGCCATCGAACAGTGCCGTAGAAGTCCTCTTACCTTCAAAGATCCGGTCCAACTTGGCAATGTTGAAGCCCGGGGTAGCTTATCCCAGCTTGCCGAACAATGAGAACAGGGCAACGTATCCCAGCGTATCCAAACGCTGATATCAGATCAGTCATGCTCGAGCTTCCAGGGGTCCAGTCAGGCGTGCCAAGCATAGGGTAGCGTATCCGAGCGTAGCCAAACGCTATAACGGCAGTCGTCATCGGGCTCAGAGATCCGATCAGACTTGCCAAACGTAGGGTAGCGTACCCCGAAGCTGCCAACCTCTGTTAGGAATTTAGGTTTCATGTCATCCCACTGCTGCCACCACTGTTATGATATCGGAGTGTTGCGATGGTAGCGGTAGCCAAGAGCGGCGAGCAGCCGAACGAACGTAACTGTAGCTTTCACTAAGAGGCGTGATAGGGAGGCAAACGTCTCGTAAAGCAAAACAGGTAGCAACGTATATAGCAGCACCTTATCGTTTGTACAGAGACAACCAGCACGAGGATGTTGGCAGGGGAAAAATCAGAAACACCGGGCCGACATGCCTTTAAATAACTTTTTTCTTTTGTCTTTCCTTTGAGACCAGTTCCCGGGGCTTGGCGGAGGAGGCCCAGCATTCCCCGGAACTTCATAGTGGCTCGGTGAAGGAGACGAAGCATTTGCCCTAATTACACGTGTCTCGGTGGCGTCTGCATGGGAGGCTGCGCTGGGAGGAGGGAGGGGCGAAGTTCGCCAGAACTGCACTTGTTCTCACGGGAAGAAACGCTCCCGAACGAGGACCATGCCTCGGGCATAACAGTACACAACTTAATTCCTAATACTGTCTGTCGTGCGGCCAGGAGGCCCCTTTCAGCGTGACAGGGAATTAGTGTGAGCGCAGTCACTGGCTCTTCTTTATCAATTGAACGTGTCATCATCAATTTATGATGATGATGTGTGGTGTTTCGTGGCACAAGAGCAATCTGATGGCCAAAGAGTGCCAGGTCGTGGTTCAAGAGATGCGAATAATGGTTATGAGAGGTGGCTGTATAAGAGCCCTAAAATTCCTAGCGCTAAAGCGGGTAAAAACATAGAAGCGTTAAAATTATGACAGTGACGTAAAAAATATGTGTGAGAATTAATGGCCAAAGATCATGATAAAGCATGGCGGAGATGTAGCCACCACAGCAGCGACCTCAGTTCAGAGGTCATGCTACGGAAGGCCCGGGTATATGACATGAAAAGTACCTAAGTCTCTTAAAAATTCCAACAGCGATTATGTGTAAAAAGTGATTCCTTACCGACAAAAATGGCAGGTTGAAGCGGAAACTGTTGTGGAAAGTGTTGTTTTCTTTGCGTGTCTAATTATTTGCACTGGATTAAAATGTGTAGCACTGTTAGTGCTTCGCCGCATCTCTCACACAAGGGTAGGTCGCCACCAGACAACAGGTGTGAATGTCTTTATTCTTGTAAGTGTTACTTCTGTGCGACGTGATTTTGATATTGGCGGCCAATGACCAAGTAGCGGCTTGATGCAGTTTTTTATGTGTTTGTCTGTCCCACACGCTCTTTCGATAGGCCCTGAGCTTTTGTTTTAGAAAAGGTTTCAAGTCAAGTGCACGAATCACTATGGATCTACTCGCATTTGTTTTGTTGGCGGTTGCAGCTAAGTGGTCCGCCAAAACATTTCCTTGTCTCTCATGATGCCCTGGCCCTCAGCAGACTATGACTTGTGTATTGACCGCGTACACTGTGCACAGGATTGAGCAAAGAGAGATAAGATTGGGGTTTGTTTAATTTTTGAGTGTCTTAAGGGCTTTCAAAGCGGTCGGGGAATCTGTGTAGATTACTGCCCTTTGTGATTTCTGATGTTTTATGTTTAACCGCTACCAGTATAGCATAAGCCTCTGCTAAGAAAATGCTGGTGCTCGGATGCAGAATACCAGCATCTAAAAAAGATGGACGGACTGCTGCATAGGAGACAGAAAGGCAGGTTTTCGAGGCATCAGTATAGAAGTCTGGGAATGAGTATGTTTGCTGCAGTTCTCGCAAATGTATAATATTATGTGCATTGGGCGCATGGTCCGTGGCTGGTATAAGAGATATATCGCCGTCTATCAGCTGCCACTTCCAAGGCGAGACATACAACGGGAACAGCCAAACCGTGTTCAAGAAGCGGCACGCCCATCTCTTCGGCTAGAGCCCTTACACGAAGTGCGTAGGGTTGTCTTATGGCGGGGCAGTTGTTCAACTTGGTTGATGGTGGAGTGTAGGTGTTGTTCTTTATTGGCAATCATCTTGTGGAAGTAGACAAAAGATTGGTAGGATTGTTGCGAATGGAGAGACCATTCGTTTAAGTCAACGTATAAGCTTTCCACGGGGCTTCTGCGAAAGGCACCCATGGAAAGACGAGTGCCTAAGTGATGGACTGGGTCGAGCAACTTTAAAGCCGTTGGTGTCGCAGACTGATAGGTTATGACGCCATAATCTAGACGTGTCCGTATGAGGCTTGTATACAAATTGATCAAACAGTTTTCTTTCGCTACCCCAGGTAGGGCTGATAAGACTTTTAGAATGTCCATCGTTTTTAAGAACTTGTTTTTAAAAACTTTGTGTGCGATATAAGGGTTAGCTTGGTGTCCAAGATTACGCCTAATTATTTGTGTTCAGTGTTTGTTGAAAGACACAGGCCATGTAGTTCAATGTGAGGTTCGGAATGAATGCCTCTCTTTCTATAGAATAAGCCGCACGTGCTTTTTTGTGTTTTCAGTCAGAACGCGACTTCTTCTGCCAATTTTAAAATCCTGTTCAATCTCAGCTGCACCTGCCACTCACACATTGCCAGGTTACAAGACTTAAAGCCAAACTGGACATCATCTACATAAGTGCAGTAAAACATACTCCTAGAAATGGAAAGGCGGAATTGATGTATTTTGATAATAAATAGAGCTCGGCACACCACCATGGGGCACTCGTCTTCTGAAAAATGTTCGGGACAAGACTGTGCCTTTCGAACACGGAAAGTCCGATTGGAGAGATAACTTTCAATTGTACTCAGCATTCTACCCCGTATGCCTAAACCTGAGAGGTCTCGAAGTATACCAAAGCGCCGTGCGTATCATAAGCTTTTTCGGTATATAGAAACACAAAGAGAAAGAATTGTTTGTTGACTAAAGCGTCTCGGATCTATGCTTCAACTTGTACCATGTGGTCAATGGTGGACCTACCTTCTAGAAACCTGCACTGGTACGGGTCAAGTGGACTGTTTGTTTCAAGGAAGTGTATAAGTTGGCGATTTATCATACTTGCAAAGAGTTTGAAAAGGCAACTGATTATCGCGATGGGCCTGTAACTCGTAACAGATGACGGATCCTTGCCCTGTTTCAATATCGGAATGACGATGGCCTCATTCCAAGAGGGAGGGATGACGCCAGAAACCTAGATGGCAGTGTACAGAGAAAATAAGTTTTTTTTCAGTTTCTATAGGTAGGTTTTTAAACATTCAGTAGATTGCAAGGACAGACCTTAGGGCGGAATCGCTGCAGCAATTAAGAGATGCCTGTAGCTCATCCAAGCTGAATGGCTGATTATGTGCCTCATATTTACTACAGTTTGTGTCTAGTTTATGTTTTTCTACTCTTGTCTTGTAGCTTTGGAACTCTGGAGAGTAGTGTGAAAAGCTGGAAACATGATCGATGTTTGCACCCAGGTAGTTTGCCTGGTCTTCCAAGTTGCCGCTTTGAGCGTTTACTAGAGGGATTGGATATGCTTGTTTTCCTTCTACCCTTCTCACCACGTTCCATACTTTACCCTCTTCTGTATATGAGGTGATGCCCGATAAAAACTTATGCCAACTTTCTCTTCTCTTGCCAACTTTCTTGCCTTGGGACCTAATCTTCTTAAAATTTATAAGACTTTCGGCCGTCGGTGAGTTTTCAACCAACTATCACGCCTTGGTTTGTTTTGTTTTTTTTGTGCATTGCGACACTCTTCGTTTCACCATTGAACACGTCGTTTACTTAACAGTCCGCTTGCTTGTGTAATGCGTTTGATTGCAGCGTTAACAAAAAAAAGCAGTAAAGTAATCAACAGCAGCCTCGATGCTTCACACACTCACCTCATACCAGGTTAAGAGAAGAACTTTTTGGTACTGTTCCCAATTAGCTTTTTGGGTGAGCCACTTGGGCACCTGTGGAGGTCGATCATTCGCGATTGTGATGCTGAGAACTATAGGGAAATGATCACTTCTGTATGAGTTATTGATGACTTTCCATTTGAGGAGCGCGAAAAGTGGTGGAGATGAGATGCTAAGATGGTTAAGTGACATTGTAATGCGTTGATGTTTTGTAATTCAAGAGACATGCAGCAGAACAGACAAGAAATTGCTCGATTAGGCGACCTCGAGCATCGAACCGCGAGTCTCCCCATAAACTGTTATGCGCGTTGAAGTCTCCAAGGAGAAGATACGGCTTTAGAAGTTCATCAATTAGAGACTGTAATTCGTGTTTATTGAGTTGGTGATGCGGAGGTATGTATATACAACAAATTGTCGCTAGTGAGTTGAATATAACAGCTCGAACAGCCCCTGCCTCAAGTGATGTTTGAAGCAGTAAATGAGTACAGGCTGTTCCTTTGTTACCTATAATGGGAATACCCCGGACGACGCGACCGCATCATCTCAGCCCTTTTGAAAAGTTATGTGATCGCGTAAGAAGTTGGTGTATTTTAATTTTACGAGTGTTTCTTGCCCATACAGCACAGTTGTAGTATGTGTAAACGTTCTTGGATATCGTCGTTGTTTCTTAACAGTCCTCTGACGTTCCATTGTAGTATTTGTATTATTCTAATGTTCTGTGGTGCTCTGTGTAGAAAAAGTGTTGACTTAGGTTACAGGGCCTTTTGGGGGCCCTGTCATATCAAGTTTTTCTTTTTTTGGCACGCTCCAAAGAGTTGCGCCTATCCTTCGGCGTCTGAGTCGCCGGAAGAGTGGGACTTGTATCCAACGCCTCTTGTGAGGTGGTGCGAGGTGCCTGCTCGGCAGGCACGTTCATAGAACTTTCGGACCTAACTGCGTTTGCAGTGGCCCGGGGTCCAGCCGACACGGTAGTCTGCCGGCCCTGTTTGTCAGGTGGCGGAGCTGTACAGGCTGCTCTAGGCGGGGGTGCTGATGGCACAACCGCGGCCACACAATGTGTGGCATTCGTGGGTGCAGAAACAGGTGGCGTGGTGCCCCGGCACGACCAATCTGCAAAGGAGGCATAAGAGGGGTTGTGACGTGCGAAACGCTTACGTGTGACTTGTATTGACAGATTGAAATTGACCTTGAGCTGTACTATTTGTTTCTCTGTTTTTCATAAGGGGCATAATCGTGAGTATAGGCAGGGTCATTTTTTTGCAGTTCGAACAATGAGTTGCTTCTGAGGTGCATTCGACGGTTATGCGTTGAATGGATGCACACTTTGCATAAGCGGTGCGCCCTCTTCACCTATGGGATCCGTGCTCAAAACATTGGCACTTGAAACATCGACGAGGGATAGGAATATATAGTCCTACATGGAGCTTGCAATAGCCGGTTCCTATTGAATCTCGTAGGTCACTTGTTCCAAAGGTGATTATTATGTCTTTTGTAGGGCCCTGATCTTTGTCACGCCTGATCATTATTTTCTGTCCCTTCACAACTTTTCATCAAGTCATATCCTTTTATCAAATCGTTTTCACTCACATGAATAAGATCATCATCAGAAATTACTCCACGGACATTGTTCATAGACCTGTGTGGACGCACTGAAAGAGGAGTGTCCCCAAATGATACAATTCTGGATAGTTCGTCGTATTGTGCTTTGTCTCAAACTTCCAATAAGAGGTCGCCACTTCCCATCTTGTGATTTTGTACCCTGGGCCAATTTCTTCCGTAAGAGTTTTTGACACTAGGAACAGTGACATCACTCGACTTTCTTTTTTTTGTTTTGACCATGAATAACATGATACTTTGGGAAGATCTGATTTGATTTGGTTAGGGTGATTGCTTCTTCGGTGCGCCACCTTTTCAGGGAGCAATCAGGAAAGGGGCAAAAGCATTTGCCATACGGAGAGTCTTTATTTCGGCGGTTATGGTTGCCATCCACCACTGAGTCCAACAAGGGGACGCTACAAGGTTGATTCGCAAACACTTGGAGACGCTAGCCATGCATCGCCGCTATAACCTAATGTATTCACCATTGTTGGATATCAAATCCCGGCTGTGGCGGGTGCATTTCCGATGGCGGCGGAAATGTTGTAGGCCCGTGTACTCAGATTTGGGTGCACGTTAAAGAACCGCAGGAGGTCAAAATTTCCGGAGCCCTCCACTATGGTGTCTCTCATAATCAAATAGTAGTTTTGGGACGTTAAACCCCACAAATCAAACCATTGTTGGATACCTACACAAGGTTAACTATCGCCGCCAGGAAATTTGGTAGTAAATGCAAGAAAGAAAACGTCATGACAAATAAATGGTGTGAGAGTAAGACGAAGATGACGAAAGAGGGAGATAAAAAAAGGCCACTGCCCATTTCCCCTGTGTGAGTCAGCCCAGGGGTGCCGTCTGCTTGAAGCCGGGGCCAAAGGGGTGTGTTGCCTCTGCCGGGGTGCCTTAAAGGTCCAATCACCCGGCGTCGGCTCAACCCCCACGATTCCCCTTTTACCGGACACGGCTAAGCCACGCCCGGCGAGGCGTGAGAGAGAGCCGAACCCCCCCCCCTCCCATCTTGTCTCGGGTCTATGGTGTTGCCAAACACCAAACGCCCCCTTGCGCAGACGCCCCTGCGGGGCATCATCATTTGTATAGCTTTCTATATTCTGTGAACACCATCATTAGTATGGGCAGGCTGAAGCTGGTCTCAAACTCTCCCTCATTTTATGTATATATATATATATATATATATATATATATATATATATATCATCAGTATATACATATATATATACAGTGTGTGGGAGAAGCTGAGGAGGAAGAGGAAATGACAGTGTGTAATGATGAATGTAGTGGGTCATGCATAGTTCGGAAAACACATCGTCAGTGCTAAGCACGAGACTCTCGCGCTGGACGTTTTCGCTGCTTTCGCGGGCTAGGCCTACGCTCCTACCTAGTTTCAAATAACAGTTCTGCGCCAGCCGTGATGGAATACTTTATCGCCACAACTACCACCCTGACGGCCGCAAATGGCTACTCGTCATACCCAGGTATCTCCGTGCCAGCATATGTGCTGCTTTTCATGCTGATCCGCAGTGTGCACGCGTTGGTTTGTTTAAAACCTACGCCAGGCTACGTTTTCGGTTTTATTGGCGCGGCTTGTACACATTCCTTCAAAAGTACATTCGATCTCGCACAGAGTGCCCACTCGCAAGCACGATACTATAGCCGTCCTACTGCACTAATGCAGCTGTTACCATGCCCAGTTCGACCATTCGACCGGGTTGGGATAGACCTTTATGGTCCTCTGCCATACACATCAGATGGGAATCGCTGGATAATTGTAGCGATCGACCATATCACGAGATATGCAGAAACGGCCGCTCTACCAGCCGCGACGGCAGGCGACGTTGCGTCTTTCCTGCTGCAAATTTTTGTTCTGCGTCACGGCGCTCTACGTAAACTTTTGAGATACCGAGGCCGCGTATTTTTCGCGGATGTTATTCAAGAACTTCTTTCTGAATGCAACGTGATTCACCGCTGTACTACCGCATATTGGCCACAAACAAACGGCTTGACCGAAAATTTCAACCGCACTCTTGGCGACATGCTTTCTATGTATGTCGCCTCCGACCACACCAACTGGGATCTTATTCTTCCCTACGTAACATACGCTTACAACACGGCACCTCAAGCGACTAAAGGCTTTTTTCCCGTCTTTTTAATTTATGGTCGAGAGCCATTATCTCCAGTCGACACTATTCTCCCTTACCGACCCGATTCATCTGAAGGAACACCAGTTACCGAAGCTGCTCGGTATGCGGAAGAACGTCGACAATTATCTCGCGCCCTTACAACACAAGAACAAGGGCTACGAAAATGTCATCACGACGATGGATGGTCCCACTACCATTTTTCGCCCAACTACTAGTTTGGCTGTGGGTGCCTCCCACTACTGCTCCTGGTACATCTACAAAGTTCTTCGGCAGGTACCATGGGCCTTATCGCGTCATAGAGAAAACGTCCGCTGTCAACTACCTCATCGAATCCCTCACGCCTATTCCGGACCTGCGTCGCCGAGGACGCGACATCGTACACGTGAATCGTCTCAAACCATATCACGAACCACTTGTTCTCACGACACCTTAGAACACCTACTTGGCTCCATCTTCAGCGAGGGGGAAATATGTAATCATGAATGTAGTGAGTCATGCATAGCTCGGAAAACACATCGTCAGTGCTAAGCACGAGACTCTCGCACCGGACGTTATCGCTGTTTTCGCTGGCTAGGCCTACGCTCCTACATAGTTTCAAATAACAGTTCTGACTGTCACAGTTCTTTATTATAGGTGGAATAAACATGGTGTATGAGCCAGGTCACGTCTGCCATTCGTCATAGGGTCACACGAGTCGACAGGATGAAGACTTCATCAGTCGAACATCATTGACGCAGTTTCCCACAAGACGCCCTGATCGACTACAGAATCATCTCCTAGCAGCACACAGCCAACAGCACCATGGCAGAACCATCAGCTTACTTGACACAGCCAAGTACACCGGATCAGCGGATGATGGACCCGTACAAGACTGGTTCAACCTACTCGAGCTCCATGCCGCCGCTGCATCCTGGTCGGAACGGTAGAAGGTCACCAACTTCACTGACTACATCTCCGGTGAGGCATTAAGGTTTTCTGTCACCCACATGTTTGAAAATGAGCAGTAAAGCCAAAATATCGAAGAAGAGATGATCACTTGTTTTAACGAATATGATGAAGACCTACTCATTGCCAACCATCTGGAGAAAACCGCACTCTATTGTCAATTCCCGAAGCAGTCTTCAAGCATTCGAAAGCCCAGTGCAAATTGACAAGTGCCACAAGAAGAAGTGGCACATGAATTCACTGACAGTCGACCATGCATATTTCGGGAAAACCCAACCAAAGAGCGCGCCTTTTTTTCTGCACGAAAGTCGGCGAAACAGCACCAAAGAGGATGTGTTGCTCAATCACCTAATGCCCTTCATTCTTTGTCTCGCATACGTGAACCAACACCTTGTTGTCTATCATGTGGCTCCTCAGGTGCATCTAACGCTCACCATTCATCTCATAAGAATGCTGGGTTTACGATAAACTAACTGACATATCGGCAAAATACCCAATGACGCCATGATGACTAGAAGTGGTGTTTTTCGTCGCCAGACTTCATTTACACGGCACCGCATACTTGCCAAGATCTGCAGTTCAAACCTTGTAATGCCACGTCACCTGTGACACCCCCATGCAGTGCTCACCAATTCAAGAATATAACCAACTCAGAAGTACATCATACATCAAACCTCATACACTGTTGTCTTTAAGAAGCGTTCATAATGATCCACGTCATCGAAGCCTCTGAAGAGCATGCTAGCAATGGTGGCGCACCACCAGCTATGCCCGGTAAGCAAAAGATCAGCTCACAATGCACCAGCTGTCTACAGGACACGTCAACTTGCGAAATAAATGAATGCCCAATTGCGGAAAGGGCGCCACTACAGCCATCTCCTGGGCAATATTAGAAAAGCAAGCAAGCCCACAAACTCATGCGACAACAAGAGAGACTGAAAGGAAGGCTTCGTCGAACGGAAAGTTTAACGGAAGCAGACTCACCAATTGAAGTACATAGGAAAATAAGATCTCCAACCCGAAGACTATTCCAAGACGTCAGACTTTCTCGCACAAATAAAAGTCGCCAGAGACGCTCCCTGCGCCTGCTTTTACACCGACTGCGGCACCACAGAAAATCCCGAGAAAGACGCGGAAGCATCGCTTGCAGACCGCAAGCATTCAGACGCTGAATCAGAGTCTGTGAAGAAGCACGCAAACAAGAAGCACCAGGAGTGCACCATTCACGATGAAAAATACGATCCCGACGACATCCGAGCTGCCGGTGCAACAAGGCATTTCAACCTTTCTCAGTCCCCCCAAAAGCTCAAGCAGTATTGTGAGTATCCATGTGTAGCCCACTCCGTGGCCCACTCTGTTCGGAACGTAACAATCAACCTCGCCCACCAGAGCTGTTATAGAATTTACCGGACTGCTCCCTCGGCCTTCATCATTTACGGACGTGAAACAGTGAAATTGGGCATATTCTTGTATATACTCGTCTTCAATATTTGTAGTATTTGTATTCGGTGCCATCTTTCGGAGGGAGAAGAACCATGTGACGAATGAAAGCAGCATTGTAGGAGAAGCCGAGTATAAAGAGGAAGTAGCAGTGTAATAAACATGGCGTAAGAGCCAGGCCACGTCTGCCATTCATGGTAGCGTTATATATATATATATATATATATATATATATATATATATATATATATATATATATATATATATGACGAGCCACACGAGAACGGTGTGGTGGAATGGTAGAGAAGGAGGAAGACGAAGACAAATAAATGGTTCATGGTACATGGTTCATGGTTCTAAGATGCCGCTGGAATAGACAGTGGTGTGCAACACGGCACTTGGAAGTTACTTTTACAAGATTGCGTTGCAGAATTCCTCAACTGAATTATTATTTGCATAAATTTGGTCTAAAGGCGTCACCTTTATGTCAGACTTGCGAAGAAATGGAAACGATAGATCACTTCTTTTTGTTCTGTCGCCGGTATTCTCATCAGCGGAAAAGATACCTGGTAGCTCCACTTGAAAATTGGGATTAGAATTAAATGTGGCAGTAATTTTGTCGTTTGGCAGCATCAAATTCGGTTATAGCCACAGGGACGTCTGCTCTGCGGTATTTGAATACATAATTGAAACAAAGCGATTGCCATGTTAATCTGCCTAAATATATATATATATATATATATATATATATATATATATATATATATATATATATATATATATATATATATATATATATATATCATTTTAGACCCTCCATTAACTCTGTCTCAAATCGCATCTGATGGCCTGCATCGCTCCCTGCTCAGATATACTCCTTTTTCGATTTTCGGCTTTTCTTTCTATATATATATTTTTTTCAGCCCAAAATTACGTTTTCTTTGAAAAACCATTAGCCTTTTAGTTAAGATCCTGCCGCCCGGTTCTTGGCCGATCCCCCTTTGTGGGTGTGCGCCAGAGTGTCAAGGATCATCATCATCATCATCATCATCATGGTACAGCCATCACGCCTCCTGCGTCACACAAGTCGAAAGGATTTACCGTGCCCTTCATCATGGCCACATCCAAAAAAGTCATCAACATCCAGAAGTACTCGGGAGCATCTACGGACGTCCCCTTTGACAAGTGGCTCCGACTCTTTGAGGTGAGGACTGCGGCCGCAGCATGGACGGAGCGAGACAAGCTGTGCTACTTCTCCGATCACCTTGAAGGTGAGGCTTTCCGATGGTTCTCACCGAGGTTTTCGACACAGACGCGTCTTGGGAGAGCTTATGTGAACGCATGAAGGGACGCTTTACGAGCGGCGTCGCGGATCCTTTTCGCCAATTCATTCATTGCCGGTTGCGAACAGGCCAGAGCTTGAAGGAATACTATAATGAAAAAATGTCTCTCGGACGCCTCGCCGACTTAAAGGACACGCACCTTATATCAGGGCGCATCGACGGCCTTCCTGCGCATATGGAGATGGCGCTTGCTGGGCTTACCTCGTCTACACCAGAGGCATGGCTTACAGCTGCACTTCGTGTAGAGTCAACCATGCAGAGAATGAAGTTGCATCGCTTGCCACCAGCTCGGAATACACAGATTAACGTAACAAGTGACAGAACTAGTCAGCGTCCACGTACTACCCCGGTACGAACACCCGTGCGTGAGTGCAAACACTGCGCGATGGATGGCTTACCCCGACAGATGCACTGGCATAATGAATGCCCACGACGCGCAAGCATTTCCGCCCTCTCCACCAACCATGGAAACGAGGAGGGCGACCCAGACTTCATGTAATTCAGTTTCATGCCCTCATTAACGGGTACCCTGCCAGCGCTACACTTGATACCGGAGCTACGATTACCTGTATCAACGAAGCAGTGCTGAAGGCACTTCACCTGCAAATAATGAGGAATTCATGCATCTCAGTTCAACAAGTCACATCATCTACCAAAACTTTGGGTCACGTTAATCTAAAGGTACAAATAGGAAAAGTGACAAGAGAAATTCAGGCTCATGTTCTACAAGGCATGAAGAGCAACTTACTTCTTGGCTTGGATAGTGCTTGCCTCTTTAACTTGTCGCTGGACCTTGACACTATGACACTACGCTAAGGGAAAGACATCCTCCATTCTCGTACACAGAACCAAACCACGGTTGACAAGGGCGCGTCTTTGCAAGGTTTTGAAGTTTGTGATGTACTACATCTAAATAAAACTCAACAGTTGGCATTGAAGCAGTTTATCCACAAGTACGATGACATTTTTTCCAAGTCGCATACAGACATTGGGTGCATCAATGGCGAAAGGCATCGCATTCATCTCAACAACAACGTTCCCATTCGTAGAGCTCCCTATCGATGCTCAGAAACTGACAGCATTGAAATGGACAGACAGATCAATGAGCTTCTCAAGCAAGGTGTCATACGACTATCTACCTCCCCATACGCTGCGCCAGTACTTCTGGCAGAGAAAAAAGGGGAAGGACGCACGCGCTTCTGCATCGACTACCGCAAGCTGAACAAATTGACGGTGCCTGATTATCAGCCCATCCCTCGCATCGATGACGTTCTCGATTCTCTGGGGAAATCTACGTACTTCTCGACATTAGACATAACGTCAGGTTACTGGCACGTGAAGATTCACCCTGATGACATTCCAAAAACGGCGTTTGTCACACGTACCGGTCACTACGAGTGGCTCGTCATGCCTTTTGGCCTTCGGAATGCTCCGGCCACCTTCGAACGGGCTGTCAAATTCGTATTGGGAAAACACCGTTTGCAGAACGTCACAAATTACTTCGATGACATTGTTGTCTACTCTGACACGTTTCCAGACCATCTGACGCATCTAGAGGGCGTTTTGAAAGCTTTCAAAAGCGAAGGCATCAAGCTGAAATTAAAGAAATGTCAATTCGCTCGAACCTCCATTGAATACCTGGGACACAAGGTTTCGCATGGCACCGTCACTCCAAAGCATAGCAAGGTGGACGCAATCCTGCGGTTTCCGACACCATCACGCCCTAAAGAGTTGCAGCGTTTTCTCGGCACTGTCAATGTTTACCGGCGATACATCGACCACTTCAGTCAAATCGCTCACCCACTGACGCGCCTGCTCAACAAAGACGCCACCTGGAACTGGGATGCAGAGTGTGAACTGGCTTTCACTCAGCTCAAGAAATGCGTGACAGAAGAGCCAATCCTCAACATCTACGATGCCACTAAGCCTTGTGTGCTATACTGCGATGCATCCAACAGAGGTATCGGCGCCGTCTTGAAGCAGGCTGATGATGAAGGTAGAGAGCACCCAATCGCATACCATTCACGGAAGTTACTAAACCACGAAATTAATTATGCCATCACAGAACTCGAATGTTTGTCAAATATTGACGCCATCGATAAATGGCACTGCTATCTACACGGGAAACCTTACACTGTGATGACACATCATGCAGCGTTGAAATGGCTTAAAAGCATCAAGAATCCCCGAGGCCGACCTTTCCGGTGGTCCTGGAAACTCTCCATGTACGACGTGAACATCAAACACCAAAAGGGCACTGACAACATTGAAGCTGATGCACTATCTCGGAGCCCGGTAGTTCAACTCCTATCTGCTGAGCAACTGCGAGAGCATGACAACGACTAACCACCCGGAAAGCATACCATTGAGAACGGACTGAGTATAGTGACACGCAGGGGAATACGAAAAGTCTATGTGCCTTTTGCCCTCCGGTCTTCTCTTCTCCAAAAAGCTCATGACGCTTTCGGTCATGTCGGGGTAAAGAAGACGCTGCGGCTTCTCTCTCCACAGTACTATAGGCCCGACATCATCACCGACGTGAGCGAGTACATACGCCACTGTGATACCTGCCAGCGCTGCAAGAAACCGAAGAACAAACGATTTGGTTCCTTGGAGTCTTTGCCACCAGCGGAACAACCGTTTGATCTTCTGGCCATGGACACTATCGGAGGTTTTGGCAACTACGGCTCATCCAAAAGATTCATTCACTTAGCCGTTGATCATGCCACCCGTTATGTCTGGGCTTCCGCACACAAGAATGAGACTTGCGACGCGTACATCTCTTGCCTGAAGAGTGTCTTCGCTGCTGGAAAGCCGCGGAAGTTCCTTTCCGACCGCTGCACAGGATTCACTGCCGGCAAATTTAAGCAGTTCCTCAAGCACAACAATATTCATCAGCTTTTAACAAGCTCACAACGCCCGCAGTGTAATGGCCTAAACGAGCGCACTAATCAGACGATCGTTACTCGCCTCCGATGCAAGATCAACGATGAACCCCGAAAACCATGGCTGCGTCTCCTCTCGGACGTTGTCGACGAGTACAATAGAACGCCTCACGAAGTCACAGGCTACCCACCCTGCTTTCTTATGTATGGCACACCATCGTATCCCCATCTTCTTCCAGGCGTTACCGAAAATCTGCAGGAAGCTCGTACAAACGCAGTCCGCAATTCAGTAGCATATCACGAGAAAAACAAGATCATATATGACAAGAAGTTCCTTCCATTAGAGCTTCAAGTGGGAGACTTTGTTCTATATGAAACACCCTGGCACCCGAACTGCGGCAAACTCAGCGCAATTACGGAAGGACCCTATACGATCATACGCAAGATTTCGGCAGTTAACTACGAGATCGACCGCAGCGTGGCTCCACTCGGTCGCCAGACTGACATCGTTCATGTCGGGAGACTTAAACGATATCATCCGCCCCTGCACCTACGTCTCTCTCGGGGGAGGGGGGAAGCGTGTGACGAACCACACGAGAACAGTGTGGTGGAATGGTAGAGAAGGAGGAAGACGAAGACAAATAAATGGTTCATTGTACAGCCATCACGCCTCCTGCGTCATATATATATATATATATATATATATATATATATATATATATATATATATATATGGCACAACGGGAGCGTTGTCAACAAGGATAAATATATTTATTTCCCAACAGTCTCGGCAGGCGTCCTCCCTTCATCAGGGGATGAGTCCCCTGATCATCCCCTGATGAAGGGAGGACCCCTCCTGAAACTGTTGGGAAATAAATATATTTATCCTTGTTGACAACGCTCCCGTGGTGCCATATCCCAAACCTTCACGAAGACTAACTGGCCCATTGAATTATTACTCCCACTATATATATATATATATATATATATATATTACCCAGTGTGTGAAAGGCCAGCTCGAAGTACTGTGTGAATTGTATCTTGCAAAATACATAGCATGGTACGTACACAGAGAAAATTTTTAAATAATACTTCCAGTCAGTTCAATATACCCTCAGCAATATATTTACTTTTTCTGCAGAAACGCAACACTCTCAGCAATTGTCACGCTCGCTTTAACATAAAAAAAATTAGCCATACTTAAGTTCAATTCCAGTGTTCATATATCTTTTCCGCGGCAAAGATTGATGCAAGACGGTGACTTAAGATGTACATGGTTTTCGCTAATCGGAGTCACTTTCTGCGCTTCGAGAAAAGAGGGCACTGAAATTTTTACACTACACGTAATATGATGTCGCAAAATTGTTGCTCGCTTTGCTATTTTTGTTTGGTACAGGTCAAAACCAAGTCGTTTCTCCTGCTGAGCTGACTGGAGCAGGCATAAAGGGGATTGGCAGCGATTCTGGACAAGCTGACATCGGAATAGGACCTGGAGGACCGGGACTTCCGGCAGGTTCAGGAGTCGGGGGAGAATCAGATTTAAGGGAGCCTCAAGGGGAAGGTGGCGCTGGCGTCGTGGGATATCGTTCCGCACCAGGACAGCTGGACCTCTTCACCCTGCTGCTCCGCCAGATTTCCGTAGCCTATGGGGCAGACCCGCTAAAGCTTCCCGATACAAGCTTACCATTCCAGAATATCATGCTCATGTCGGGCACCGTGCGCACCTACAACTCGCACGTGTTTGGCCTATCTCACGTGGTGCGCACTGGACCTTGCTTCGTGAAAGCTGACCGCGCCGGAATGCGTCTTCACCTCGACCTGGGAATCAGCAACGTGTACGCCAACTCGTCGGCTACCGTGATCATGGCTAACGGGAAGATGAAACAGCATCGCGTGCACTTCAATGTCATTGTCCGGGAAGCCCGGGCCATCCTCGAAATAGCACAGTAAGTGAACTTGCCTGGAGGAGTCGTTTAACCGAAGCCCATATAGTGCAGGTGGTATATTGCGGAAACAGATATCTCTCCTACAGTAAAGCTGAGCTACTTAGTAAGTATTCATTCTAAAAGACAGCGTGTGAAAAATAGGTCAAGAGAAAAGAAAATCGGCGTTTGTCGAGTCTTGGTTGCTTTCTTGTCTGTGCGTTTGTGCGCGCCCTGTCATTTAAAATAAGAAGTATTTTGTTTTTCTTTTCTGGTGACAATTGCCAAGTATTTTCAATATATACCAGATATCTGTTACATGAAAGGAAATGTAGGCGATTAGCTGAAGCGTATGTATTACCACAACGTCCGGCTACTACAGCCCTATTGGCTAATTATTTACATGTTCTTTAATGTAAAATGATTTACTGCTGCAGCAAATGAAATTTGCAAAGAAGAATTTTTTACTTATTACCTTCACTTGTTTTTCAAACTGTTCACGCATTTATTTCATAGTAGTGTTGATATTCGACGCGACTGCAAAATGTCTGCAAATACTACCTACTGGGAATTTTAAGTGTTCCTCTTTTTTTACGCAGTATTGCGCTTTACATATATGAAAATTTCCTGTTGTGTCTGCTGAGAAACAACAGAACTTATCGCCGGAGTACGAAGCTCATATAACGATCAATATCATTGCGCTCTTTTCGGAAGCGCTATTATATCGACCCAAGCACAGAACCGCGCTGCAGGGTGGTTAGCCTCATGAAAAATAATCCTTAATATATTGAAAATTTACAATAAAATTCAAACATAAAACAGACGATGATTAACGAGCAAGCGGTCAGACAATCTCCTTTCTGGCGAAGATCATGAGGGATTTCGAACTAAGAATATGAAGAGCAGAGTAGAAAATCATGTGGCTAGAACCCAAGTTGACCCCGTGAAATGGCAAAATTACTGCACCTTGTATAATATTGTTAATCTAACGAATAAAGAAGGCGTACAAAATATGTCCTTTACTATTCAGAGCAGCAGCGACAAAATAAATAGCAGTGGTCTATTGTTTACATTTCTTAGCAGAACATTCACAGCGGAAAGGCCTGGACGTATTGATTTTTTTATTCATATCATATATAGGGATATGTTGGCGCACAAGTATGGCGCCGTCAACATCTTAGCCCTAGAGTAAAAGTTGAACGCATACCTTACAAGTAAACATACAAAGCATTGCATGGAAAATATAGCACTTGAGAACACATATGCAATAACACTCTTATACGCACATATCACACACAGTGATAAGGAAACTTTGGAAAGTTATTGAATGAAGTCCCTTATAATACTTTTCGTTAAGTTTATGTAAGTCAAAGCTTTGCCCAAACAAACACCGTCTCTCTAGGGCATCATTCATTTTGCGGGCCGCCGTGGAAGACCAAATTCTTTGACTGCGACGCACCAGCAGGGCTTAAAAGCACTTTCTCTAAAGCATAAGTTACACCGCATTTTGCAACACCTGCTGATGCAGGTATATTTTCGTGAGGCAAAAGCGTCATTCATATATATCGAAGATGAAGTACCACGCTTTTACTCTGTTCTCATGATATGAAAGCATTCGATGGCGTTCTCTACGAAACTGATCTGCTGGTTCGATATCGCAAGCATTTTAAACCAAACTTGCGTACGATGCATGTACGGAGTACTGGACATTCATTCGTCGTAAAGTGTTGCGACCACCAAAACCGAACCGTGCTATTTCAGCGTGTTTAACGAAAATAGTACTACTCTATTTCATTGTTCATCGACGAGCTCGAATGTTAAATTTAGATCAATACACCGGTGACAAGTACAAAATAGTCTTTATTAGAAGAGCCTTTATAATAAGTCTATATATCTTTTTAATAGGAGACTTTATAAGAAGATCCTTTATAATCTCCCTGTCTGTGAACCCATCATGTCTTTTCATCACCCCTGTTTGCTTAAAAAGTGACTTGCGACTACCTTCTTTGCAGTCCTTGCAGCGCAACGCCATATGCGTGAGCGGCCTGCCAGTCACAAAACTATTGTGCTCCCGAAGACGCAGAATGAAGAATCTGCGGTTTGCCCAATATACGTCTTCTTGCACGAGAACCGTATTATATACACAACAACGCATGCAAGCAACATACACATCACCGTAGTCGCAACTAACAAACTGTTTTAAGTGTTTGATGCCACATTTCCTCCTATCTCATCGCTCGGGCTTGACTATTCACTTACTAATCACTGAGAAAACATGACATCTTTCCTTCTGCATATATATATATATATATATATAATGAGATATAACAGACAGTAGTGCCAAGGAATGTACAGGGGAAGTTATTAAAACCAATGGAATGTAAATAAGAAGAAAGAAAAGTGGATGAAAAAATTACCAACTGTGTTGTTATTCGAAGGTCTCAGTTATTCGAAGGTCGTAGGTTCATTTCCTGCTCACAGTTGGTAATTTTTTCATCCACTTTTCTTTCTTCTTATTTACATTGCATTGGTTTTAATAACTTCCCCTGTACATTCCTTGGCACTACTGTCTGTTATATCTCATTATATTCACGGAAAAACGAGCCCTTAGGTATACACTTCTTTCCCTTTTATATATATATATATATATATATATATATATATATATATATATATATATATATATATATATATATATATATAAGTCACCAGAAGAATCGAACGAGTAAACGAAGAACGGTGCTTTATTGCCTACGTTACGGCCAGGGACCGGCCTTCGTCAGGGCATACGTGCATTTTAGTGTGTGTGTGTGTGTGTAATATGCACGTATGCCCTGACGAAGGCCGGTCCCCGGCCGTAACGTTGGCAATAAAGCATCGTTTTTCGTTTGCTGGTTCGCTTCTTCTGGTGACTTATAACTCGACCCGAATCCAGGAAGACTTTCAAGAAATATATATATATATATATATATATATATATATATATATATATATATACCTTAGTTAACATGAACCGACACCAAGTCAGCCAACATTTCAAATTTAGGTTTTCTTCTATTTACAGATCTGGCCCTACTGACATTCAGGTAACAAAGTTCAAGATCGTCTTTCTCAGAGGTTTCAAACTGTTCCTCAAGCCCGACCAGCCAAGGCCAATCTTCCGCGCCTTCCTGAAGGCAGCAGAAGCCTTCCTTGATCGTTCAGTCAGAACGCGTCTCGAGCCACTGGTGCGGAAGGCCATCGACACTCAGATCAAGCGCGTCCTGGTGTACTTGAATCGTCAGGCAAGACTTAGGCCTAGGCCACGCCTTCCGGCTCAGCTCTTCGCGAAGGTACCACAAACTATTGTGATTGGTAGCCCTCAAAGCGGTAGGTTCCCATCAGAAGCAGGTTTCGGTGGTCCAGGTACGGGAGGACCAGGAGCAGGACCACTCAGAGGTCCAGGTGTCGAAATGACTGGAGGACCATCAGGTATCGGTGCTGGGGGATCTGGAAACGAGCTTGGCTTTCAATTACCAGCGGAAGCAGTTGTGTCACGTCCGCTTTCTAGCTCTCGTGGCCAACAGAAGATTGCTACCACCAATGGCTTGTAAATACAACAAATCTCAACCAATTTCACTTTATTTGCATTGAATAAAAGCCTACCTTTACATTTGTTGTATCGTATAACTGTGCAGAAAATGCTTCGTCGCCTCTGCACAAACTCTTGGTGATGGGTTCCATCATGCGACATTCGCACGAAATCTTTACAAATGGGCTTTCTTCACACCATGATCAAACTGCGCAGTTGCAATCGTTTATTCATTCAATCTTTTAAAATACCTGTACCCCCTCAGATACAAACCAAAAAACGCCTCAGTTAATGAAGTTGGCCTTCATGCTCAGGCAAAATCAACACCACCAAAAGACTCCACATAAACACTTAGGCAGCCCGTTGCAAAAGTCACAGTTTCGCCAAAAGAACGGAGCAATCAATGCCATAGCGACATATTCCGATATCTTACGAAGAAAATAGCGCTAGCTTTTTCAGGAGCAATATTATTTACAGTAAACATGGGTCTGCTGAATAACCAAGTTTCCTGTGGTGCTGCCACAGTAGATGACCACCACAAGACTTGTGCGTAGTGACGGCGTTGACATACGAAGTGAGGCTGGCATTCAAGTAATTTTGATCAGATCTAACTCTGCAAAATTCTGGGGTAAGAGAACACGGCCGCTTCATGTACACTTTTGGCGCCGTTGTTTATTTTTCGTCTTGATAGCACAGCCCCTGTGATCTCTCGCCTGCTGTGAGGGCACCAGCCTAGCGCAGACCGCCGCAGCAATCATAAGCGCCCCCCCCCCCTCCCCTTGTTCGCTCACAAAGGAAGCACGCGCGCAGAAGACCATGGCCGGAAAGGCGATGCTCGTTCAGCAGAAAGAGAAGGCTATCATATCCTTCCCCGTGTATATAATAATCATCATCATCAGCCTGACTACGTACACTGCAGGACAAAGGCCTGTCCCATGTCCCACCAGTTAACTCCGTCTTGTGCTTGCTGCTGCCACTTCATACCCACCAACTTCTTCATTACAGCTGGGATAGTGGCAATTTACCAGACATTGTTTGAGAGTGCTTGCCGAATGTGCTCCACCCCATTCTTATTCCTCTAGTTACTTCAGTATCGTGGTTCACTTTCGCAGTTATTACCTGTCCTAAGTAAACGTAGTCTTTTACAACTCCATGAGTACTATTACCTATGTCCGCTATCTTTCGAGGTTGTTGTACATTGCTCTCGTTTTCTGCAGAATAATTTTAAGACCTACCTTTCTGGTCTCCTTGTCTCATTGAGTATTCATTAGTGGGAATTCGTACCTTGAGTTACTTAGCGATGCAATGTCACCGACGAAGCGGAGATCCCTACATCATCTCATTCTAGGCCTCCGAAAATTTCCTGTAAGAACGCGGTAAATAGCATGCATTGGGGAGATTGTATCCCGGAGTCTTACACCCTTCTTGATTGGTATTCTTTCGCTTTCTTCATGGAGCACTATGGTGGCAGTTTATCCGCGGGAGATTTTTCGAGGATGTTTACATATATTATGTCGATGCCTTGATTCTGCAGTGTCTGCATGACTGCTGATATTTTTGCCAAATAAAATGCCTTTTCGTAATCTATAAAGGGTCTGTGTAGTGGTTGGCTGCAATTAGAGCATTTCCCTCATCCTATAGTAGGAATGTTGTCGATTGTTCAGTTTGCCTGTTTGAATTCCTGCATGGTTCCTTGGCCGATTGAATTCTAGTGGTAATTCTGTTAGCGGGGTATATATTTACTTTTGTCGGAATGACTGTCGGAATGACGGTGTATTTATTTACCTTTGTAAATATATACACCGTATATATATATATATATATATATATATATATACATACATATACGTGAATGGCGGCGACGGTGGCGCCGACGGATAACCATCAGCCGAGACTGTCCACATAATACCTATTGCTACAAAAAATACTATCAGATCGAGGTGCACCGTCCGTGAAGCCACCACCATAGACCGTGAAGCCACACGTCCGTGAAGCCACCACCATGCCTTCAAGTTCCACACGCCTTCGCGCCGAGTAGCTTCTGTGCGTTGCTTCACCGTGCTCAGGAGAGTTGCTTGTTGGGCAAGTTGATACATACTTGTTGAACTACAAGAGCCACAAAACGTCAAATCAGAAAAAGAACAGAGTGGCACAAACAGAGAGCAGAGATAACTCTGCTCTCTGTCTCTGCTGCAGTGCTTTTTCGATTTCTACTTTTTGTGACTTTTGTAGTTTACTTCAACGTTCAATACATTGTTTTTTGTCATTGTGCGTAGCCGAATCTTTTCTACTTCTCAGTCTTGTCTAAATCAAACGGCGAAATGAGACACTGTTCTCACTGGTACTTTCACACCGTCTCCGTCAAACCTGGATCCTGTATTTTCATCTCTATTCAATAAAGTTTATCGTCCCATCCACCCATTTCACACCACCAATATTTCTACATCGCATCACGTGGATAAGGTGTTTCACTCCACGCTCATGAACTGTAGTTACCACACCTGCAATGAGGCTGAACGGCAGCTGCTAATACATTTTCTGTGACTGCTTCGCCAAACCCGGCTTCGTATAAATTAAGGAGATGTGCAGCCTTGGGGCCATAATGCTCACAAACCATCGCTCAAACAGTGTTTCAACCGCGTTCGAACGCGACCTTCTTGTTTAATTGCAGCTACATTTATCAAACTCTCTGAAGCTTGTGATTTTCCCACTCTCAAGACTTCGAACATGTGGGTGTCGGCTGCAGCAGCGCGGAAACCTGTGATCACCTGTAAATGGTGCTGATCCTGTAAATGGTGCTAATGACGCTGGCAAAAGCGCGAAAGCGCCAGACTAGAATTCGATAGCCGCCTACCTTTAACGTTCGTAACTGCAACGCTCACGAACCCGAATAGAAAGCTGCCACCTTTGCGGATTCAGAAGTGGCCGATCCGTCGAATCTCATCAGTTTGCATGTTCTTCTTCATGTAAAAACAAAAATAGCCAGTATCTTATTTTTTGTTTTTCAGCACTTAAATATGTTGCAACCACTACTTTAGTATATTCAAGCGGAACATATGAACGCACAAGGCAGCCGCCGCTCATTGTGTGCAAGCTGCCTTATGTACCTATCACAATGCTCAACTGGCCCTACGAAAACAGGTCACATTCGTACACGTACACCCGATGCGAATGTTCAGGCACAAGGTCTTGAAACAATGACGGCTCCGTTAATCTGTCATCCACATTTAGGCACTTAGACATGTCTCAAAGACGGACAAAAGGGACAGGCTTGTACATGCTCGGGCCTCGCTAAAAACAACCGAAGTCGGTATGCCTTATACTTTGTTTGACAGGCGTGACGTGTAGTGTACCATGTTTGTCTGTCTTCCTCAAATGAACTACGTCTTTATCCGTTCCAAGGCCGAGTATGAAAGGCCTTCATATGTAAGAAAAAGGTATGGGATCTCTCTCGGACGACCAGACGGTGCCGCGGCGGCGTGTGAGACACAAGCTGCCCAAGATGCGGAGAACAATATTCTTGCTGGTTTGCGTGGCCAGCGCCTATGGTAAGCACAGAGATGGACATCAAAGTTTTTCATTAATCTGCAGGTACGCAGAATTCAATCTCAAGCTTGCTGAAGGTCAGGATAAAAATAAAAGGCCTGAAAGTGACATGAATGAAGTGCGAAGGCGCGCCCCTTTTCTATGTACTATGTTTTACACTAAGGATTTGCGTCATATTTGACGATTGAAGTTGCTAAGATTCTTAGGAAGGCCCTGTAGTTTTGTATCGACAAATTCGTAACGAAATCTGTTGTTCGTAGCACTCCAAATATAGCATTGGGCCAATCTGTGTTGAAAATTGGCCAACTCAGCATGACTGGAACCACTGCAAGATTATAAGACGGCAGCCTGGTTAGTGTTCGATCTTCCTGCAGAGACGCCGAGTCATAGAGCTCCAGCGCTTATGGCATACAAAAGACAGAAGACCACTTGAACTTCTTTAGCCTACGGCCAGTATTCATCAACCAACTTTGGCCTCACCTAAAGTTTTCTGCTACTTTCTTCACTCTCAACTTGCGTTATAAAGGCGCAAAAATAATCATACGGTAAAAGATAGCGACAACGGTTGGGTCACGAATACTGCCCTGCTTTGTTCATCAAGCGTAATAAAGTACTAAAAGAAACAAGAAAAACTAAAGATAAGGAAGAGGTTGGTTTGTGAATACGGTTCTACGTGTTGTAAGAATGCAAGTGTTACGCGTGAATAAACAGCACACGAATGCCAGTCCTACACTGCTGCCCCGCCGTAGTGGTCTAGTGGGTAAGGTAATCGGCTGCCGACGAGCAGGTCGCGGAATTGAATCCCGGCTCGGTGGATGCATTTTGCGAAAATTCTGTAGGCCCGTCTGCTCTTGTTTTGGCCCACGTTAAAAAAACATGAGGTGGTCAAAATTTCCCGAGCCCTCCAGTGTGGCGTCTCCCATAATCATATGGTAATTTTGTAATCTTAAACCACGCATATAAAAAACCTTAAGCGGCTTTCTTTATCATTACATTCAAAGAGCATCGTTCGCAGCTTTTCTTCTTGTACGCTTCGTCATAGATACACTGATATCTTATTTGAAAGCACGTCGCCGATGAAGGTAAGATACAGCTTAGGGAGCGATAAATAACATGGCGCAGTGTTCTGGAGTAGAAGGACCTAACTTGTTTTCTTTCTGAATATTTTGAAGCTGTTCAAAATATAAATATCTAACCTAGAGCAGAAGCTATTCTTCTGCATTACCTGTCTCCAAAGATTTAATTCTTCCCCCTTCCTCTCAGATCAAAGAAAAAAATAATTGGGACAATACCGTAATAATAAGCAATCTGGATATATCGTCTGTCGTGGAATACATTAACAGAACCTGAATCAAAAAGAAATTTTACTGCAAATGTATTTTACAAATAAATATATTGAACAAGTCCATTTAACCAAAGCTGCTATAAAAATCACAGTATCGATACTATTAACTTCAATAAACCTCTTACTAGTTTCATTTTCGAATGGCTATCGCTAATTTGAAACATTGCAAAGTTCACTACACCCTTACTAACTGGCCTAAATATACCTTGTAACGCGGCGTCTTTATTTACTTCCTCGTCCAAAAAGATCTATGTACGAAGGATCATAAACGTATAGGTCATATTCGCATTTTCACAATAGACCAATGCGTGCTGACATCGCGTTGTCATCTCGTCGATAAAAGACATTGCAGGTGAAGGTGACGACACGTGGGCTTTTCAAGCAAACCGACTTGGACAACCAGCTATGAGAGTGCTGTTGCGTACGACGCATGCGCGACGGACTGTGAATATTTGTGTGCTATCTGCTGTCTTTCTCCCTCTTTTGTCTGCATCTTTTATTGTCTCTCATCCTGTTCTCATATGTAAGGCAGCAAACTGATTGATTTATATGTGAGGTTTCACGTCTCAATAACCTCATATGAATATGATAAACGCCGTAGTGGAGGGCTCCAAAGATTTCGACCACCTGGGGTTCTTTAACATGCACCCAAATCTGAGCACATGGCAGCAAACTGTTTATTTTTTTTTATTTTCAGGCGCTCATTCTCTAAAATAATTTTACAAAGCGACATTCCATCGTTTTCGACAGATTCGACAACTAGCACGCACTGAAATTTCTCCAGCGGTCGTTATGTGACCTAATAAAAGTTGTCCTTGGTTTGGTAATTATTGGAACAGGTCAGCAGAAAGGCGGTGCTGGTGGTGTGTCCGTCGGAGGAATAGCGGAAGGAGGTTCGCTAAGTGGTATCTCAGGGCCGGGAAATGGACCAAGTGGCATGCCAGGAATCGGGTCAGGTGGCCCCAGCGGCCCTATAGGAGGAGGAGCTGAACCAGGTATTGGCGGAATGGTACCAAGTGGCACTAGTGGTGGACCCGGAGGCATTGGAATCGGGCCAGGAGGTCCCGGAGGTCCAGGAGGTGAAGGATCACCTGGGATTATGTTCGGCGAGCCTGATGAGCAAGGCGAACAAGAAGGCGGTGGAGACCTCATTGGATTTGGTCCCGAACATGGACAGCTTGATCTCTTCACCCTGCTCGTCCGCCAGATATTCTTGGCCTACGGAGCGGACCCACTCACCCTTCCCGAAACAACGATGCCATTTAACAGCATCCTGCGCATGTCAGGCACCGTGCACACCTACAACTCTAGAGTTTTCGGCCTATCTCACGTGAGGCGCACTGGCCCTTGCTTCGTGACGGCTGACCAGAGCGGAATGCGTCTGGGTCTCGACCTGGGAATCAAGGACGTGTACGCCAACTCGTCAGCCACCGTTCAGATGGCAAACAAGAACATAAGAAAACAGCGAGTGCACTTCACTGTCATTGTCAGGAAAGCCCGGGCGATCCTCGAAATAGCACAGTAAGTACACGTTCCCACAGGCATTTTTGTCATCCTATGGTAAATCCTTGCATTCATTTAAAACAAATTTCTTCGTTTTGTTACCAGCATAACAAGTCTCTTTGAAGTGTATGAAATACTGGCTTTGGGATAAGTGCCTTCAAGACAGCGTTCAAAATGCACAACACAAGGCCAGTATGCCTATTCGATTATCCCAAACAATGGCTTTGTAAAAACATAGCCGACCCCTGTTTGAAGTAATCAAATGCACATAGTGCTTAAGTGCGCACATTGCGACGTGCTCACTGTACTACCACTGCAAAATTTTCGTTAGCGAGAACGATGTCATTGAAGAAAGGTGAATAATTTCGTAGAACATAAACATCTCTGGAGGCTACCACAAGTTTCTTTCAAAATTTCAAGGCTTTTTTCTCAGTAGCAATATTCTTGTAAATGAGTGAGAACCCTATACGTCTACCTCTGAATGTGTGATATATGGTGTCCTCTTTCAAACGAGACAGGCAAATAAACCTAGATATGTATAAAAAGCCAGACCTGCGTGGATGGCGCAGCACGGTCACAGCGAAAGCTAGAAGAGCGGCCTTTTGGAGCCTTTTCTAGACATTCATTGGGTAACTGCTGCGAGCACACTAGCTTGATGTGCACTACCGCAATAATATTAAAAATTTTATGGTAGTAGGCCGGCATTCGCTAGGCTATTTTTCGTCAATCTTCTGAGAAGCGTGGTATTCGCTAAACTATTTCGAGGAATTTCGGTCCCATTGTTCATGCAGTGGCTGACGATGATGAGGAATGATGCCTGAAGTGGGTATATGCCACAGTTATTAGCTGACCAAAAAGAAGTTTTTGCAATGAATTGGAGCATCGCACGACCCAGTCGTTACGCTATTCGCATTGTGTGACCACTGCTTGTTCTTTCGCTGTTTTAAAACGCTTTGTAAGTCGTAATAACGCGATTGCTTTCCCGACATCAAGCCTGCCTAAGGAAAGTGTGCTAACAAGTCCAAAGCATCAGTGGGGCTCAGGGGTAAATAAGACTGGGCTGGCACCCAGCGGACTCACGTTCGAGCCCCACTGTATCATTGGTAGTACTTTTTTTCTGATTTTGCGCGATTTGGTTATGGACACCGGCGGCGGCAGCGGACAACTACAGCGCTGCGCGGGTCTCGAGTTTGATCTATAACAGCTTTCACTGTATAAGTTAGCATACGCGAAAGCTGGCTTCAGGTATGTGCAGTATACTTAGCTTCTCTCCTGGTTTCTGCCCTGTTAACCCTACTAATTTGCCACAGTATAGCAGGAAGTTGCCTGCTGCAGGAATCGAAAAAAAGAAATCACATTTCTTTTGTAATTCTCACGCTCTCACGACGTGTAATGCAGTTCCAACGCACCTACCGTCAAAACGATACAGTTACGGACAATGTAGCAAACACTAGGGAGTTTCAGAATAACATCTGCAGGTGTTGCGGGTATTGTTGCGGGTGCCATATGATTGGTATTGTTGCGGGTGCCATATAGTTGCGGGTGCCATATGAGCTTTGGAATAGCATCTCCTTTTCCTAGAGAAATGTTTAGGAAATTTCTTTGTGACCGCAAAACCAAATGCACGGTTGCTACACAGCACTTCGCGGGCCACATGCGGACCACACACGCCGCACGCTGTTTCGCATTTTCTGCAGGCGGGCCGCGGACGCCACCGGTGGCTCACCTTACGACGCATGCGCAGTGGCAGCGGCCATACCGCAAGGATTTGCGGCGCGCTATTCTAAAAACCCTCACTATTAAATGCTGCCGCATAGCCCCGACGGCTGCCTTTTTATTTCCAGTGATATTTTGTTTACCGCCAGTGCTTCTTCATTAAGATGGGCCCTCTAACGCATATCCAAGCCCTAATATTGTACTTGTGGATTGCGTAAACTAAATAATAAAATATTAATACCGCAAGAACGTAAGTGGTGAGACCGCACAGTCTTAAATTATCAGGCACATTCTTTATTAAAAACAAAACTGAAGGAAAAGGTTATTGTCACACTTTTTACTTTTTTCGCGAGGTCACATACCCACATTGCACTCGCCACTGACAGTGCAGGGTGCCACCAATTGAATGAAGTTAAAGGGCCTACGCAGAGGAACCCTGCCCATTATTGTTGCCTGTTTCATGCGGCACAGCGATCACAGCGTTACCCTAGAAGCACACATCGTAGCGCTGCAGCCACCCCACTTCAAGACTAGGGGCGAGACAAGTAACAACACGTCAAGGTGAAACATTTTGACACTCATATTACCGCAACACCCTGGAGCACACAGGATGCTGCTTAGGAGGAGAAACACCCAAAAAGAAGAACCTCTCGTAAGAACAAACCTCGTGTGCGCACTTCTTTACCCTAAGTGGCCACAAGCATGAAGAGCAGACGACACTTCTACGGCACTGTATGTTTGCGTTATCACAAAAATATCGGCGGATCCCAAGTACATTGGGAATCGACGTTATGCCAAATCATGTGGAAGGAAAGTGACCGTGTAGTAAGTTTTTTTTTATTGAGCGATGCATGTTTAATTATGATAACTATATGCATAAATGTCGCACGCAACGACACAATTATGCTGAATAGTTGCGGATGTTTCTATAACGATTTCTTTGCACTTGCGCAAAAATGCCAACAAGAACATAGGTATCAACAACACTAGAAGTGATGAGCTCTTATATGAACCACTCGAGTTCGCGAGGATGGTAGCCCTGGACACTGCTAGACAAATCAACTTCGATGTATGACACCTAACTACAGTCGACGTTAGGCCAACGTGACGGCTGTATCATTGGCGTACGTACGTAATACATATAAAATTGGATAGCCAGCACTGCAACCGCAATTGACGTTTGACGAACATTAGGTTCTAATTGATATGTATTTTCCCAGACCTGGCGTGGCTCTGTGAGTGAATGCTTGATGCCGCGCAGAATGATTGGGCTCGAGTCCTGCTGGGACCCTGACATTTATTTTTTGCATTCCACCAGTCAACGCAGCCAATGTCAGGTTTTTCTAAACGCTCACGAGCTGTAATTGCCCATGTGTGTTCTCGTCGTTCCTGAGTTGATACCAAGTATCAAACACATGTGACCCATACCCGCACACCAGTGGCACACACCCGACCCCGGCTATGTGTCACTGTTTGGCGAGATGTGTTTGACGACGCACGCACCGGTAATTGTGACATTATTCATGTCTTGACCAGTGCGTCACATCAGTCAAACAAGCTTACCCTCCATACTAATTTTTGTTTACGCCAGTTAAAAGCTCCATCCCGAGAGGCCCCAGACGTAAGCGGCTACATTAATAGATAGATACGCCGATAGAGGCGAAAACAACCTGCACTACGCAATTGAATGCTTCGCATTTAAAGCACAACGAGCAGGCTCCGATTTCGAAGAGGTATACCGAATGTCCGAAACAACGCCACTCACGAGCGCACACAATCAAGAAAAACAAGCGGGAAACGCATCTCGTATATACCATTGACCCGAGCGAGCAAAAGTAAAGACGCTACATCAAAGGCAGCGCTTCTATGATGTCTTGCATTGGTAGTGTGTTCTTCCCGCAATGATGTATATTTTGCGTTCATTTGAAAAACTCGCAAAATAAATCCCAAGAATTACCTACTTTCACAATAATCCTCTCTATAAGTTCTCAAGATACATTTATACAATCAAACACGAGCGCTTTTCTCCGTCATTTCTGCACGCAGTAGTTATGGCAAGCGCTACTGCACATTGACCCGGTCGGCTTGAATATAGTGATTTCATTGCGTGATTAAAATACCCAATCTGTTGATAGTGCTTTTACCAATGCTTAAACTATTCCCCGCACGCATTCTACGCAAAACAGCAATGTCTTTGTATAGACGCAATCCAAAAATGTAAAAAATCACAGCATATTCACAGTGCGACTGATGATGAGTGGGGCCAAGCATCTGTCAGTCCGTCCATACTTCAGTCCGTCCGTTCGTTCTTGCTTCCAGCCATCCATGCGTCCGTCAATCCATGCGTCCGCCCATCTGATTGTCCACGCGTCTGTAGTGTCTCCCTGTTTGTCCATCCATCCCTCCGTGCGTCTGTCTGTCTGTCCGTCCATGCGTCCGTCATTGAGACCGTCCGTCTGTACGTCTGTCTGTCAGTCGGTCCGTTAGTGTGTCCGTCCGTCCGTGCTTTCGTCCGTACGTTCGTCCGTCTGTCTCTTCGTTCATCTGTCTATCAACCCGTTCATCTAGTAAACACTCCAAGTAACGCCATCTCGCATGTTTTCATCAAATATTCATCATGTACAAGTACTGCCATTTAGCGGACATTCCTAAGAATAAACAAGAGGTGGCTACCAACTGCTTCTACTACTACTACTACTACTACAAGTAGTATTAGTAATAGTAGTAGTAGTAGTAGTAGTAGTGGTACATACAACGCAGACGCACGACCCACGGCATAAGGAGCTTCGCTCCTAAAAGTTCTCTTGTGCTGTAACAGGGCCCCTTCAAAGCTCCAACAAAAACTGGTTACTTGCAATGTTTAGCAAGATCATAGTGACATCACCCGAAAGCCTAAACTGAAGCAATTTTGTTACTATTTCAACAAGAGTTACATTTGCGTTCAGTTAAAATATTATCAATGGTAATCGAAATCGTTTTTCAATGATTGCTCTTCGCTCAATAACAGGCTAACTCTCATGACATCTATCATACAAAGATATGCATCACCTATTATTAGATCACCACGTTTACTACCTCTTTTTTCAATCCAGGCCCTGTATTAGTACTGAACGTTTATTAGTTGTAACATGATACTAGCAGCAAAGGGCTCTCCGTACATCTGAAAATGCTTTGCGGTAATGGTTAGCATATTTCGTCAACTACTTACAAACTTCAATTATTTCCTAACACTTGGCGTTCACTACATACGGACCCAATTTCACTGCGTTACTTCTGTTTGCAGGACGGGAGCTCAAGAGATTCACGTGACAAACTTCAAGATTCTCTTTCTACAAGGCTTCAAACTATTCCTGAGGCCAGATCAGCCCTCAAGAAGGCCACTATTCCACGCCTTCCTGCGCGCTGCGCAGGTCTTCCTTGAGCGATCAGTCAAGAGACGCCTCGAACCCCTGGTGCGCAAGGCCATTGACACCCAGATCAAGACCGTTCTCGCCTATCTGAATCGCCAAGCAGAGCTCAGGCCCAAGCCGCGCCTGCCGCCCGAGCTCTTTGCGGGTGTAGCGGAGGGTATCTTTATTGGTGGACCCACGAGACCAAGTGGAATGCCTTCAGGACCGGTTGCTGGACCAGGAGGACCTGGAGGAGTAGGACCTGGGGGTCCTGGAGGACCGGGAGCCACCATCCTTCAAGGAGGGCCCTCGAACGGAGGTGTTGGGACGGGCGGTTCACTCTCAGGCCTCAGTTCTGGAGGTCCCTCAGGATCAGGCATCGTTGGGCCTGGATCGACCGGCCTTTCCGGAACGATAAGCGGAGGCTCCGGTATCGGCCAACAAAAAGTCAAAGGCTAGCTATTCTGAAGAAAACAAATTTCTCGTCAAATTTTCCATCTATATCAGGAATAAATTCTTTCCATTTACATACAGTAATAATATAAATGTACCACAATTTATTCGCCTTCACAGGCGCTCCATACATATTTAGAAATAATATTGCCTTCATTTTGGTACTTCCTGGAATGTAACATCAAATACCACGACCTATTTTATTTATTTATTTATTTATTTATTTGTTTATTTACATACCCTAAAGACCCGGGAGGGCATTACATAGGGGGTGATTAAGAAGATTTTCAACATGTGTAAAATACATTAAATATTCAGAAGCACCATTATATAAAGCTTAATAGAAAAAAAATTGAAAAAGAAGTACACACAACAGTGGTGATAAGGATAATAAAAAAACATATAAACTCAGCAGAAGAAAAGGTACGTTAACAAAATACAATAGGCTCCAGGTAACAAGTGTAGGCGCGAATAACACACACAAAATGTTCAAGTAATTCACATAAACAACACCATCGCATAACTACATTAATCGATTAGGCACAGGGGTGATGATGATGACGATATGTTGGGTTTAACGTCCCGAAGCCACCATATCATTGTGAGAGACGCCGTAGTAGAGGGCCCCAGAAATTTAGACCACCTGGAATCTTTTAACGTATGCCGAAGTCTGAGCATACCGGCCTACAAGGCACAGGGTGAAAAGTAGTAGTACGAAGCCTCCCCCGAATTCTTTCAATCAATATATCTATTTTTTCATACACACATGCGCACATGCACTATAGTGTAAAAGCCTGAAGCCCTGTCCATGTCAAAATAAAATTTTCTCTATGACTGATTTATTAGGGTTCACAAGCAACGTTCCATACAAGCACAGTTCAACGCCGAGGCCTGCACTAAGAAGTCGCGATAAATGTTTATATATGTACACTCGGCTGCAACATTTCATGAGTGCACTGTGAACAATACAGAACCAAATCGAACGTCTTCTACCACAAAAAATAGTACTTACGTTTATTAATATATATATTGTTTTTTCAAGCTGAAATAAATGTTGAGTTATCGTTTAGAGTGAAAGTGTAGGTAAACTACAGTTAATGTTCGCTTCGCAATGATGCACCTTCCCTTTTTTCCCATTTCTAAGACATCGCCACCTTTCCAGCGCGCCTGTTTTCCGCAGTAAACATGGCATCTATGACATATGCAGCGGCATAAGTACTGTTTAGTTCTCCAAACGATATGCTGACTATTACGGCACTACAATTCATAATGAAAGATGAAATTTATTTGCTTATTTATTTGTTTATTTACTAATTTCCCCGATACTGCAGGCCCGATACTGCAGCCCTAGAGGGCCCTAGCAGGAGGGACAAAAGTGTACTCGTAAAGGCTGGACATTTACACACAGTGCATTGAAAGCAAAAATAAACAGAAAAAAACTGTGTATAATTTGTGCAGTATAGCTCAAAAGTAACAACACCTTGCACATCTCAAAAAGTGTAAGGAAGCAATATGCAATATTTCCACAACAAAGAAACACTGTTAAATTAATATACGCACAATATTATCAGAGCAAGATTCACAGAACAAAGAAGTAGTAAAGCAGCATAACATCAATACAGAAGACTTTTGATTCCTTTTTACTATGTACTCATGACAGCAGCGAGATCCATTTGTTATTTGTACGCGGAAAAAAATGAGAACTTGAGTAGGTTAGTTTTGGTGCTGTATGGTGTTAGTAGTGAGTCTATACGTCGATGCCTTGCAGCTCGTGACGCCAATATAGTCATGTAGGGCTAAGGGCAAAATAGCAAGTGACGATTGTTCAAGTGAAACAGAAATTTTAATCTGTAAATTTTTTCTCGTAATTCCAAAAATTTTATGTCATGATGATTTATTAGTTGAGCAGGAGAGTCTGTTTGGTGGTATTTGAATAAGTAAACCTAACTAATTTTTGTTGGATCATCTATAATGCTTCAACATTCTTTTTCGTATGAGGGTTTCAGACAATAGATGCGTATTTCATCTTTGGTCTTATATTGGACGAATATGGGAGAAGTTCGACATCCAGTGGTGTGTGTTTAAACTTATGTCGCAAAAACGTAGCATATAGAAAGCGGATGAACAAATGTTCAAAATATGGGTGTTACAACTGAGTCTACTAGTAATTGTGACTCTGGGGTATTTCAAGAGAAGAACCTTCGTTAGCTCTTTTGAAGGGAGAAGATATGAATAAGTAAAATTCTTTTTTTTACTCATATTTATAAAAAAACGTTTTTTTACAGCGTGAAGTTGCATTTCTCACTCTTGACACCACATATGTTTTGCAGGTTAGTATTCAGCAAGACTTGATTGTTCGAACATTTGATTTCATTAAAAAACTAGCAATCATCTGCGAAAAGCCTAATCTGAACAGGTCCATTATTGACCTGGACGATGTAGTTGATGTATATGAGAAATTAAAGACGGCCTAGTACGCTTTTTTGTAGGACTCCCGAGTTAACAGGCATGCGGTGTGAAAAATGATTGTCCATATTTACAAAATGCTTGCGTTTTGTAAGGTATGATGGAATTCAAGCAACAATGAACTCCGATAGTAGTATCGTTTTAACTGTAAAATTAGTTTCGCATGGCAAGCAACATCAGACACCTTCCTAAAATCTCAATATATTACGTCTACCTGGCCTGATTCATCCAGAGTAGAGGCAAAATTATGGATGACTGTGGTTAGTTGAGTTACTGTAGAAAGACCTTTCCTAAAACCCTGCAGAGATTGAGACAGTACACTATTATCATTAGGAAGCTTTGTAATATTTTTGGCGCAAAAAAAACACGAGAGACGGACAAGCGCAATGTCCATCTCTCGCGCTTGTCCGCCTCTCGTGTTTATTTCGCGCTAAAAGCTACGTTAAGAATGAGCCAACTCGCCCCACAAGTCACTCTGTAAGCAATAATACGTTCAAGAAGCTGGCGGAACAAATACAGTGTGCGGAAGCCCCACCTCCGTATATCCTTCACTCCAATGTCAACATGAGTTATCACCGAGTATAGGGATCTAGCAATAGAATTTTCACGTTGCGGACAGCGCCGACCTGGCGGTCAAAGCACGTCTCAGCCGCTCCCGTAGACTTTATCGCGGCGGCTAGAGGCAGTGCTGGTGCACATCGCCAACACTAATCCAAGCGGCCACTGGTGGTATACTGCTGGTATGCAAGTGTCCCAATATGTGCCAGTTGATCGAGGAGGACGTATACGTCGGCGTTTTAACGCAATGGCGTTAGAGAGCTCGTGTCGCGAAGATTCCACCGTTGGCGTCGGCACCGTTGGTTGTGAGCGAAACATCATCCTCAAGTGAAAAGTTAAGAAAAAAAGCAAATAAAATAAAGAATAAAATGTTCGGTCCCATTGAGTATCTAACTCGGGCTGTTCACGTAGCAAGCAGGTGTCATACTACAAAGCCACTGTGTTACTTGCAACTGCTTTGGGCGAAAACACTACATAAATGTCATGTAGTGAAAGGAGTGACATGTAGTGGAAGGAGATGATTTTGTTCGACAGGTGTCACGAAGGAAACGAGCCCAAGCTGCGATACGTACGCGCATTCGGGAGGGCATAAAACCACGTCAAAAATGACCGGGATAGTGCAGCCATCGTCGCTGTAAACACACAGGAACTTTCAAGCAGCTTTAAATATGAACAATCATGTCCATCTAGCGGACGACATATCATGCCTGTCCAGAGGCGTTGATCAAGCAAACAGCGAGAGAGAGAAAACATTTATTTGCCACCGAGGAAGGAGTTTCGGTGAGTGGGCTCCTTAGTCCGGGATCCCATTGGCATGGGCCACTGTCCTCGCTCGTCTCACGAGGGCCTCTTGGGTCTTCGGATCCGAGCTGAACAGAGCTGCCTGCCACCCTACAGTATTGTGCTGTGCTCTGGGTTGTAGAGGTGGATTGCGTGGGCATTCTCATACCATGTGGTACAGGATGGCTGTTTTAGTGACGCAGAACCTGCACTGTGGCGCGTATGTGTCGGAATCTATCTTGGACAGTACGTATGGATTGGAGTAAGACAAGGTCTGCAGGCGACGCCACGCTACCTGAGATTTTTTACTGAGCTTTGGCGCTGGGGGTGGAAGTTTCCGTCTTTTGAGTCTTTGATCTTCTAGAATATCTGAATAAGTTAGGAACGGGTGCATACGCATAGCCGAGGGTGGGTGTTATATGCCGGGGTCGGAGGTCCGGAAGAGTAATTCTCGGGCCGAGGCATGGGCGAGCTCATCGCCTCTAACTCTGCAGTGGCCGGGTATCCATATCAGCTGTTTCCATTCGCCCTCTGAGCGTAAAGACGAAAGTTGTGTAAGAAGTCGATGCGTAATGGGGTCAATGTAACCTTTACGAAAATTTCGGTAGGCTGCTTTTGTATCTGTTAGAACGAAAGTGGACCTTGGGATTCGTAGGGCGAGGGCGATTCCTGCATCTTCCATACTAGTTTTGCCTGAGTCCTGGGCTGATATACAATCAACCTGTTTTCAACAAGTAATGACGCTTGCTGTATAATTGCCGTTCACTGGTCCAGCTCCATCGACAAAGAAGGTGCCGTTAGTATCTGAGTAGTTGTCGTGATCTTTTTTCTGTGCCGACGTCGATGTTCGTGGAACTGATGATGCATGTTGCGTGAAAGTGGTTTGATGAAGTCCTGCCTCCATTCATGTGGGATACGTTGTTTTCCCCTTCTCTCAATGGGGCTTCGATGCCAAGTTCTGATAGTGTTTTCGGTCCCGTTTTAGTGATGGCGAGGCGCATGACTTGATTCGAGTGGTGTGCATGGAATAGTTCTGATACGGTATTGGAGAGCCCCATTTGAAGCAGACGTTTCGTGAGGGTCCACAGGAGAATGTTCAGAGCCTTCTTGAGAGTCACACGTATGACTCTGTCTATTTTGTGCTCGTCTGCTTTCAAGACCCTCACAGCAAACGCTAGATAATCTTCTGCCATCTGTGAGCCATTGTGAGACTATTTATGGCCTCCAAGATGGCGAGCGCGTGGCGTGTATCTTAGAGTCCATGCGGCTCTTGCTTCAGATCAAAAACCTGTATGTACAACACAATCTCTCCTCCATCTTTCAGCAGATCTGATGTTACCTGATCCTCACCAGCAGCTCCTCTTTGCATGCTCTCCAAGGCTTTTCCGACTTCTTCTATCATTACTGGTAGGGTGTCATCTAGGTTACTGCTAGTTCTTATGGCATTAAGGTCGTGGTTATCTCAGCCACTGTACAGATCTCTGTAAAACTCCTCCGCCATTTTAACTATCCTATCCATATTGGTAATTATTTTGCCTTTTTATCCCTTAGTGCATACTTCCAATTTGTGCCTATCCTAAGTTTCCTCCTCACTGCTTTGACGCTTCCTCCGTTTTTCATAGCGTGTTCCATTCTCTCCATATTATACCTTTTTACATCAGATACCTTTAGCTTATCAATCAACTTCAAAAGGCCTGCGAATTCTGTTTTGTCCGTTTTACTTGAAACTTTGTTGCTTTGATGCTTCTGAATGAGATTCTTTGTTTTCTGTGAAATCTTTGCAAGTATCCTGTCTAACTACCATGCCTCCAACTTCCACTGCACACACCGTAATGATACTTGTCAGATTATCAATCATTGTATCTACGCTAAGGTTTCTTTCCTCAATAAGAACCGAGTACCTGTTCTGAAGCGACTCTAAAATCCTGCACTTTCCATCTCAGTACTAGCTTATTGATTGGCTTCTTGAGTATTAGTTTCTGTCGTTCCTTCTTCAAGTCTACGCGAATTCGAGACCTTACCACTCTATGGTCATTACGTCGTACCTTGCCAACCACTTCCACATCCTGCACAATGCTTGGGTCTGCACTCATTATAAAGTCTATTTCGTTCTTATTTTTGCCATAAGGGATCCTCCATGTCCACTTACGGTTTCCTCGTTTTCGGTACAAGGCATTCAAAATCCGTAAACCATTGAGTTCTGTGAATTCTACAAGTATCTGTCTTCTGGCATTTCTAGTACCGATGCCATAATCTCCTACTGCCTAGTCTCCAGCCTGCTTCTTCCCTACCTTTACACAAAAATCTCCCATCAGTATATTATACTGTGTTTACACCTTACTCATACCTTACTCATAATACCTTACTCATTGCGGATTCCCTGTCTTCATAGAAGCTTTCAACTCAAGCGTCATCTTGGCTGGATGTGGGCGCGTAAGCCTGTACCACCTTAATCTTGTATCTCTTATTCAGTTAATTACGATTCCTACCACCCTTTCTATATTTATAGTATTCCTCTACGTTGCCCGCTATGTTTTTGCGAACTAGGAACTCCACTCTCACTTCTCTTCAGACAGCCAAGCCCCAATAGCAAAGAACGTGCCCATTCTGTAGCACCGTATCGGCCTCATCTGTCCTCGTAACCTCACTGAGCCCTATTATATCCCATTTAACACTCTCCAGCTCCTAGACTTGCCTCACTAGATAAGGTTCTAGCGTTAAACGTTGCTAAGTTCAGGTTCCAATAGCGGCCTGTCCGGATCACCATACTATTGTTAAAAGCACTCAACTCATCGTCAATCCCCTACAGTGAATATGGGCGCCGTGGGTGCCTCTTCGGGTTTCTGTTTGGCTGTCTTCGGCATCTGGGTGCATTTTCTTGGAATATGCGGCCATTGCGGGTGGTGCTGACTTGAGCTCAGCTGACTGATGTCTGTCGCGACCTGGTCAGCATCTCTCACTATTGATGATTTACCCAGTGATCTTTCTTTGCGCAGCGGTCTCAGCAACGTTCCGGTTGCTCTGGTCCCCACAAATGGGGCTTCTATTCGCATGAAAAATCCAAAAATCATCCAAGAGGAGCCAGGGAAGGTGACCGCCCCGTCGCTGTGGTCTAGTGGCTAAGGTACTCGGCTGCTGACCCTCAGGTCGCGGGATCAAATCCCGGCTGCGGAGGCTGCATTTTAGATGGAGGCGGAAATGTTGTAGGCCCGTGTGCTCAGATTTGGGCGCACGTTAAAAAACCCCAGATGGTCGAAATTTCTAGAGCCATCCACTACGGCGTCTCTCATAATCTTATGGTGGTTTTGGGACGTTAAACCCCGCATATCAATCATATCAATCTATCAATTACGGAAGGTGACCGAACACTTCCAAATCATCACCGAGGTGTGACAGTTTGGTCATGGAGGTACTCTGTTTTGTTCCCCAAATCAGACCTGCGTATCAGATCTGCTAAAATGCAAATCGTTTGCCTCTCTCCCGGTAAGCTTTTTTGTTCCTCCTCATTTGGCCTGTGTGAAACGTTTAGTTTGTGGGGTGGACTTGAGCCTGTCTTCACCCGAAATTGTAGAGATGTTTTCTGCAGCTGGCGCGGTTGCTGTATTTCGCTATTCACGTAGCACTGACAGAAACAAGATCCCCACAGAGTCGGTCATAGTTACCTTTGCTGGAACTACTAGACCAACAGAGATCAAAGCGTGGCCACTTATACATCGTGTCTAAGCTCTATCAGCTCTTTCACTGCAGTGCCATAAAAGCTGGCAGTTTGAGCATAGCATAAAGGGTTGCCGATCAATAAAGCGGTGTGAAATGTGTTCAGGACAACAGAACTCTAAGGAATGGCCCCGCCGCGGTGGTCTAGTGGCTAAGGTACTCGGCTGCTGACCCGCAGGTCGCGGGTTCAAATCCCGGCTGCGGCGGCTGCATTTCCGATGGAGGCGGAAATGTTGTAGGCCCGTGTACTCAGATTTGGGTGCACGTTAAAGAACCCCAGGTGGTCAAAATTTCCGGAGCCCTCCACTACGGCGTCTCTCATAATCATATGGTGGTTTTGGGACGTTAAACCCCACAAATCTAATCTATCTAACTCTAAGGAATGCGCAGCTCAGGAAAGGTTTTGCTTTCTCTACGGTGGCCCTCTCCTATCTGGTGATGGCACATGCCCTACGAGAGCTCAGGAGATTCAGAATATAGAAATAATTGACCATAAACGTTGTTCAAGACGCGAAATTCCAATTGCCATCACAGAGCGCTCTTGTAGGTACGCTGTTGCTGTGATCCGTAATAACCATGCATCAATTTTCTTTCTTTTTTCCATGTGGGGTATAATTGTGAATAGGAAGGGTGATTTCCTTCGTAGTTGGAACAATGAGTCGCTTCTGAGGTGCAGTCGTCGGATATGTGTTGCATGGATGCACACTTGGCGCAAGTGGCGCGCCCTCTGCAGCTCTGCGATCCATGCCCGAACCATTGACACTTGAAACATCGACGAGGATTGGGGATGTAAGGTCTTATACGCAACATGCAACAGCCGGTATCTATTGATTCTGGTAGGTCGCCTGTTCCAAAGGTGATTATTATGTGTTTTCCCCGCAGGGCCGTCTGCGCAAGCAGCCGTTTCGTGTGTTGCGACACCACGGTCCCGAGCTAACGAGGGGGTATCGATCTCCTCTCACGGCTAGCCGTATGTGGCTTTGTTGTGTCCGAGGAAATTGGGATCCTGGGGGTTGAGCCGATGCTGGGTGATTGGACCATTATGCCCCCCCCCCCCCTCGGCATTGTGCATTCCTAATTGTGCGAATGGTGCCCCTGGTTGTACTATAGGTTGCAGGAGCCCAGCAGGCTTTAACGGTGGCGCCTTGTGTTTCTGGCAGCCGCGAAAAGTTTTAACGTGGTGTTGCACAGAACTCGGCAACTTTAGCCAGTAATACTTAGAACAAGTGCGCGCTATTGTTCTGCTTACTCCCAAATGTCCCCATGATAAATCGTCATGGCAGGCCTCTAAGATCTCCGGACGTAACACTGAAGGAACGACGAGCAGGAATGTCGTTGTTTTGTGCTCAGTGTTTCTTTTATACAGGACGTTATTCCGCAAGGTAAGCGTCTCTAAACCACGACGAAACACTCGTGGAACGTCAAAACAGTGCCCTTTTAGGTAATTGATCAGCAGAAGTCATTCCGGGTCAGATTGCTGATGATGCGCCATTTGTGATGTCTTCAATGCTACAAGAAAAGAAAAATCTTGCCCGTCTTATGCAGAAGTAGGGACCGTTGGTTCAATCGGTGCTCGAGACAAGCTATAAGCACCACTGTGCTGGTTACCAGAATTTTATACGACCGTTAACGTCACATTCCTGTAGCCGTAGGCTCCACCTTGCAGGCCTTCCAGACGAGTCCTTGAGATCAGCGAGCCAGCACAATGCATGGTGGTCACTAATGGCTCGAAAAGGTCTACCGTATAAATATGGCCGATACTTGTTGATAGCCCATGTGACTGCTAGGCATTCCTTTTTCTGTCGCTGAGTAGTTCACATGAGCTTGTTCGTTTTGCCACAGAATGAGTATGACTCCGAGCCTTGAATCGCTCGCATCGGGGTGGAGATCCGTTTCGACTTCCTGGTCAAAATGAGCAAGAACTGGGTGCCGGTAAAGACGCTTCCGTAGTTCATTGAATGCCTCTTTCTGTTCAGGAAACCTGATAAAAGGTGTGTATTCCTTCATGAGCCTCGTTAGCAGTTCAGCGATCCGTGAAAAAATTTCAATGGATCGTCGGTAATAGGCACACAGCCATAAAAATCGCCGGACAACCTTTTTATCCGTAGGTTTGGGGAATTTCGCCACTGCCACTGTCTTCTCCGGATCAGGGCAAACTCCCTCCGGGCTGATAACATGGCCAAGAAATAGAAGATCTTGAAATTCCAAATGACATTTCTGTGGTTTAATCGTCGAATCTGCTGAATTAGTGGCAGTGAGCACAGCCCGCAGTCGTTCGACATGTTGCTCGAAGGCATTCGAGAAAACCACAAATTCATCAAGATAAACAAGACAAGATTGCCATTTCAGGCCGGAGAGCACTGTGTCCATCATCCGTTGGCAGGAAGCAGGTGCTGAAAAAAGGCCGAATGGGAGCACTTTTGAATTCGTATAAACCGTCTGGTGTCACGAATGCCGTCTTCTCATGATCCCTTTGATCGACTACTATTTGCAAATATCCACATTAAGATCAAGCGAGGAAAAGTACTTCACATCTCGTAGTCTATCCAGAGTGTCGTAAATTCTTGGAAGAGGGTGAACATCCCGTTAAGTAACGGCGTTCTGTTTTCGGTAGTCTATGCAGTACCGTAAGGGCTGACGATTACATTACATCATCCCGAAGCATTTCTTCGACTTGAGTTCCGATAGCCTCTCTCTTTTTTGGCGACACTTGGTAGGGATGCTGATTTATAGGCCTCACCAATTCGTTCACATTATTACACTGTTTGGCGATACGTGTACATCGAACTTGGGATGGTACCGAGAAGCATGCAGCAAATTCCCTTACGAGGCTCTCAGTTTGTTCCTTTTGGTCGGGTAGTAATCGTCATATAATGTCGATGACCGCGAGGACAGAATCTATATCTGTTACATCAGGTGTCGAGGTGTCAGAAAGACTCCCCTGCGTGACCTGAACAAAGTCATTGAGAGTGGCGGTGACAGTTTCTTCGCATTGTGCTACACCTCGCTTTCAAAGTTGGTGAGCAAGGCGTCGGTGCATCCTCCGTGTAGCTGAAACGAGGCCTCGTGCCATGCAGATTCTTTTTCCAAGTACAAGGCTTGTGTTGCTGTCGGCGACACTTTCCAAGTCACTGAACGCTCTGCTTGTTACCGTAACTGGCACGATCTCGGCAGTACCACCACGTTGTCATCCGCAATACAGGGGTCGTAGACGTTTTCGTTAGTGTCCAAGGCTGCGATAGCATGCCTCGTTGAAAATGAGACACGGGATTCGCGCAGGCAGCACCGTTAGCCTTCAAGTAGTCCATCCCAATATTCAATCGTATTGTTAGGCATTCGGGCAGCACTATGAAACTTGCGGCTTACGTGAAACCCCATGCTCCAATTCTAGCAGTGCGCATTCCCGTTGTGTCTATGAGTTGTCCTCCTTCTGGCCGAACTTGTGGCCCCTTCCATAGCGTATGCACTCTCCTCAGCGTTTTTGAAAGTTCCCGGCTCGTTACAAAATAATCTGCGCCTGTGTCCACCAGCGCGATCACTTCGTAGCTGTTGGGCTCGAACTTCGTGCGTTCCCCGAATACCTTATGTTACCCACCCCGTGGCCGTCGACCCCTCGCCAACAAGGAATCAGGACCACCGGAATGCGGGACGATGACTGTCTGCTGGCCACAAAGGACGCGACAACTCCCGTGCCCCATGGGGTGAAATTATGGCGCCTTACAGAAGACCAAGCCGGGCTGCAGGTGGCCGGTACACGTGGAAGGTACACGTCCGCGTCCGCCGGACAATCAGAATCAGCGGCGGCGACGGCATTGGCGCACGAGCCAATTGTATTGATAGCCTGCCAGCCCGGAATCACGGGAACTTACTCGGAGGTGCTTTTACATGACCTGGCAACGCCCGTCGTCGATCATTTCGGGAACCGGTGTGAAAGAAACCTGAGCGACGGCGGACAACCGATGAGTGGGCAAGGGGCAGTGGGTCTTCGAGGTTGTGGCGAGGAGAGACACATCCGTGCGTTCCGATTGGACTGTAAGAGTGGTGCGTTACGATTGGACTGTAAGAGTGGTTGAATGGGGAGACAGGGGATAAAACCAGGGGTGCAGGGACAGGGAAAAAAAAGAAACGAATAAACCTCTCTATATCCAGATGATGTCGGAGCGGTCGTTTCCTCAAGGTGCCAGCAGATGAAAAGTTCTCGTCTTCGGCTTCCTTAGCGGCTGCAGCAAATGACGCGCAACATGCGAGAGGCGAGTGGAAAGAACCAAACGGAACGTAACTACGCAGTCGAGCAGGATCTGCATGGCTGAACTGAGGAGGACAGCGGGGAGCGACATCGGCCGAGACTGACGACAACCACCTTCAACTGACGACCACGCTGCGGGATCAATGAAGCAAGGCTAGTCCACCGGATTCCCAGGAGGAAGAGCGCACCGCAAGGCTACTTCAGGTGGGTACCTCTTGATTTTTGTTGCGCACAGGCGATGACAAAGCATTACAACTTGCGAGACAGAGAAAGGGACAACTCGGAAATGAACGGGGACGGGACAGGAAACTTGCAGGCGTTGGGAGTCGCCGACAGCGGCACGGGGGGTCATGGTAGTGGCACGTCAGATACGGCGTCGGAACAGCAGCCAGCACTGCTCCAGCTTCAATTAAAAATTGCTGAGGTGGAAACGGAGAAGCAGCGCTTGATGCTGGAAAGCCAGCGGCTACGAGCCCGTAATGGGGCAGAGTCCAACGAGAGCGATGACAGCGTAGCGTTTGGCGGAAGGTCAGAGGAAGACAGGCGACTAAAATTCGCAAGCTTGTTAAAGGGTGTACTGGCGCCAATGCCGAACCAAGAGGCGCTTACGCCAATGTGGTTCGAGGATGTTGAGGCAACGCTCAAGTCGTATGAAGTTCCGAGCGAATGGTGGGCCGGGCTAGTTTTGCCACTGTTGAGTGAAAGGGCACGCGGGCTGCTGTGCAGGCTTACAGCAGAGGAGCAAAAAGCTTATGTTAAGCTTAAGTCAAGCATTTTGGAGGGCCTCAGGCTTTCGGCGGCGGAGTACAAGAGGCTGTTTGCGGGATCAAAAAAGGGAGAAAGGGAGTCCTGGGATCAGTTTGCCGTGCGCCTTGAGAATTATTTCGACTAATATGTCCAGAGTTCAAAGGTAGGCACGTTCGAGGAACTCAAGCAGCTAGTCGTCGCGGATCGCTTGAAAGAATGTTTGAGCCCGGAAGCGAGAGCGCATGCCATTTGTAATCAGCAGGAGTCCTTTTTGCTGCCCAGTGGCGTGGCTAGGCTCGCGGAGAGATTCGAGGAGAGCGAAAAGTGCAAGGCAGCACAAAAGAAGGCAAATGAAGAGGAGTGGCAAAAGGAAGCTGAAACAGCGGTAGATACACCCACGGACGGAAACGGGAAAAGCCGATGTTTTGAGTGTAAGGGTGCCGACCATGTTGGCAGGAATTGCCCCAATAAGAGCTCAGGTGCAAGGCGAGGCACTAGTCCAGCAGGACAACAAAACGGTACAGTGGTCGCGAGGGTGGCGGTTTCTGCATTCGGGTCTGAAATAGCAATGACAGACAGGTTGTGGCAGCGTAAAGAGCAGAAACTACTCTCACTGGAAACTGTAACGCTTAAGAGCCCAGGTCGATCAATAAACGCCGTGGTAGACTCAGGAGCGGAGGTGAGCGTCATCAGAAAGGCAGTGGTACCTCAGTACGATGGTACGGGTTCGCAGATAAAGTTGACAGGAGCGTTCGGGCAGCAGGTAACCGCGGAGTTGACTAACGTGCCGCTCATAGCTACTGAAGGAAGTCCTTACGTGATGTCCGAGGCGGTGCAGTCGGCCGTGGTTTGTGCAATCACAGGTAAGCTGCTATACGGCACAGACGCGCTGATCACGCCCATCGATTACGCACAGCTTCTTGAGGAAAGGGTTAAACGTGACATAGTGTCAGACGAGTGTTCAGCAGTCGAGGAGACCGAAGCTATAGTAGAGCTGTCAGATGAGGCATGCGAGGAGCAACGGGCGATGGCAGGCGTCATAACCGTGGAGAGCAACAGCGAAGGTTCCGAGCCGGTCAAAAGCAAACGACAGAAGTTTCGTGAGGCTCAGGAAGCCGACCCGGCTTTGCGAGATGCTTGGGCGCAGGCAAAGGCCGGAATGCATGGCATGCTCGTTCAAGACGAGCTATTGTATCATCAGGAACACCTCGGGGGTCGCATCTGCAAACAGTTAGTGCTACCATTGCACAGGCACAAAGAAGTGCTGAAAATGGACTCACGATTCACCATGAACAGGTCATTTAGGAGAGCGGAAAACACTACAACGAGTGAAAAGCTCATTTTATTGGCCGCAGATGTCGCGAGATGTAAAGGAGTACTGTAGGTCGTGCCATGGATGCCAGGTGAAATCGCCGACGAGGCAGATAGATAGGGTTCCGATAAAGCCCCTGGCCAGGCCCAGCGCGGCGTTTACACACAGTAAACATGGACTGCATCGGTTCCTATGGTGCCCCCTTCGGCTAGAGGTAACCGTTATGCTCTTTGTGTCGTAGACTTACATACCAGATGGCCAGAGGTGGTATGCCTCCGTTCACTAACGGCAAAGGCTACATGTGACGCGTTACTTGCAGATATTTTCTCAACACGGGGTGCCAGAGACAATTTGCTCAGATCAGGGCACCAACTTTACGTCGAGGTTGACACAGGAGATGTTGCAAAGACTTGGGGCAACTCCGAAACTTTCCACGCCCGATCACCCGCAAAGCAACGGCTTAGTCGAGCGCTGGAACGGCACGTTCAAAAGAATGCTTTCTCACATAGTCAGCGAACATGGACGCGAGTGGGATAGGATGATTCCGTTTTTGTTATGGGCATATTGTGAGGTCCCACATGCGACTACAGGGCGGTCACTGTTCGAGCTCATGTACGGGCGGGTGCCGAACGGGCCCCTATTCATTCTCAAAAGGACTTGGTCAGGAGACTGGGAAGTGCCAGATTCATTGGGTATGCCAGCAGCGGAATATCTTGCGAAGCTCCGAAGTAGTTTGGAAGAAGCTAGCGAAGGAGCCGCCCGACAGAGTGAAGTCACTCAGAAGGAGTACGTAGGGCGCTATAACTTGAGGGCCACAGACAAACAGTTTGTCACAGTGGACCAAGTACTATGGCTCGAGAAGGAAGGAGAGGGGAAGCTAGTGGCGAAGTGGAAGGGGACCGATCACAGTGGTCGAAAAACTACGACCGTACAGTTATTTAGTTGAGCTCGAGGATGGTTCACGCAGAACCATTCACGCTAACAAGCTTCGCGCATATCACGCCCGAGTAACTGCAGTAGGAGTGATATTCGAAGGCGATCAGGAATCTGGAGATGTTCCGGTCCCACCATGCGGGATTGAGGCGCAGGCGACGCTGCAGCTTGATGAGGTAGCACACCTGGAGCCCCACACAGAGAGAACAGCTGCGAGACTTAATCGTGAGGCACTTAAGTGTATTCGCAAACAAACCCGGCGCCTGCAAAGTGGAAATCCATAAAATACGAATCAAAGCAAGAGAGCAACCAAAGCGCTCATAGCCATACAAAGTGCCGGTGGCGCTGGTGAACGAAGTAGAGAGGCAGGTAAATGAGCTCCAGCAGTGGGGATTGATATACCCGGTTGAAAGTCCGCACGCGTATCCACTGGTCTGCGTATCAAAGAAAGGACGGTGGCATCCGCATCTGTTGCGATTACAGGTGACTGAACAAAATAACAGAGACAGACATATTTCCCATGAGCGTGGTGACTGATCTGTTATACCAAGTAGCGAAGGCTAAGTACATAACTCTGCTAGACATGTTCAGGGGTTAACTGGCAAATACCTCTCGACGAGGACGCGCAGGTTTGTACTGCTTTTGCCACTCCCTCAGGCCGGTACGCATAGAATGTGATGCCCTTTGGGTTAAAGAATGCCGCTAGTACCTATCAGAGGGTTATCAACAGTGTACTGGCTCCACATAGACATTATGCTTGCGCTTACATTGACGATGTAGCGATATACTCCGAGAGCTGGAACGAGCGCCTGGAACAGTTGGACAAGGTGCTTGTGTCCCTAGCGAAGGCAGGGTTGACGCTCAACGTAAGCAAATGTCTGTTTGCACAACAAAAAGTAAAATTCTTGGGGCATATTGTGGGATCAGGCAAGCACGGGGCCGATCCAGAGAAGGTCAGGGCAATAAAGGAAATCCCGGCTCCCGAAACAAAGGGACAGCTTCGTAGTTTCTTAGGGCTAGCCAACTATTATAGGGACTACGTGCCCGAGTACTCCAAAGCCGTTATGCCTCTGACTAACCTAACTGGCCGACGTATTCCGCAGAAATTACCTTGGAATGCAGAGGCGCAGGAAGCTTTTGATAAGGTGAAAAACTGTGTAGTGCAGGCCTCGGCATTGCAGGCACCAGATCCGAGGAAAGAATTTATCCTCAACACAGATGCATCCGATTATGCCGTTGGTGCGTGCCTGGCACAGCAGGATCTGGTGGGCAAGGAGCACCCCATCGCTTTTCTGATCAAGAAGCTTCGCCCGGCTCAGACCCAATGGGCCACAATAAAAAAGGAAGCTTATGCAATCATTTGGGCACTGGGGAAGTTGGATGTCTGGCTGTTTTGCGCTAAAATCAAGGTGATTACCAATCGTAACCCACTCAAATTTCCAACTCTTACCACTCCGCAGAGCGCTAGGCTGACACGCTGGGCGTTGGCACTACAGAAGTATAACCTGGAAATTGAACACAAAAAGCAGTGTCTAAACGCTAATGCCGACGCAATGTCGCGGTTAGTTACTCCTAACGATGACACATAAAAGCCACGGCGATTTAAGGGGGGTGTATGCTTTCATAGCGCGTGCGCGCGACGGAGTCAACGAGGTACAAGTGACAGTTGGTGCCTCACGTGTCGAGCCAGTGAACATGTGTGCATATGCGGTTGTGTTTGTGTCGCATGTCATAGATACAGTGCAACACAGTTGGAGGGGAGGTGTTGGGCTCGAACGTCGTGCGTTCCCCGAATAACTTATGTTACCCACCCCGTGGCCGGCGAACCCTCGCCAACAAGGAATCAGGGCCACCGGAATGCGGGACGATGACTGTCTGCTGGCCACAAAGGATGCGACAACTCTCGTGCTCCAAGGGGTGTAATTATGACGCCTTACAGGAGACCAAGCTGGGCTGCAGGTGGCCGGTACACGTGGAAGGTATACGTCCGCGTCCGCCGGACAATCAGAATCAGCGGCGGCGACGGCATTGGCGCACGGGCCAATCGTATTGATGGCCTGCCAGCGCGGCATCGCGGGACCTTACTCGGAAGCGCTTTTCCACGACCTGCAACGCCCGTCATCGATCATTCCGGGAACCAGTGTGAAATAAACCTGAGCGATGGCGGAGAACCGATGAGTGGGCAAGAGGCGGTGGGTCTTCGAGGCTGTGGCGAGGAGAGACACATCCGTGCGTTCCGATTGGACTGTAAGAGGGGTGCGTTACGATTGGACTGTAAGAGTGGTTGAATGTGGAGACAGGGGATAAAACCAGGGTTGCAGGGACAGGGAAAAAAAGAAACGAATAAACGTCTCTATATCCAGATGATGTCGGAGTGGTCGTTTCCTCAAGGTGCCAGCAGATGAAAAGTTCTCGTCTTCGGCTTCCTTAGCGGCAGCAGCAAATGTCGCGCAACAAGCGAGAGGCGAGTGGAAAGAACCAAACGGAACGTAACTGTAGCCATCAACAAGCACGCGCGCATCAGAAGTGATGTCGTCGTTACAGAACCGGTTGCCGAGCCTGTCGTGTTCGGTTGTAGTAAGCGATGGAGGTTTCTATGCTTCAGCGTCGAGAGCAGCCTTGCCTCCACAGGTCGCTGACTTTAGTTTTCCCGACGTGGGCTTGGTGAGCGGCGTCTTGGTGAGCATGCTGAAATACGGAAACTGAGCGACAGATACCTCGACGACGTTGTTGATCGAGGTTGATGTTGAAAGTCACGCGAGCCCTGACGAGTTGAGAGGTATTCTTTATTTCAAATGGGCGCTCACCTTTCCGTGGTCGAGGTGCGTTCACAGGGAAGCCACGAAGTCCCGCCTGGCGTAATGACACGTTCGGTAAAGATAGCCGGCCTCTCCACGGTTTTAGCGCCGAGGTATGCTATTGGACGTGTGCCTGATATCACTCTTTCTGAGTCCCATCTCGGGTGGTGACTGCATTGGGCTTGTATACATTGGATGCTGCCCAGGCGCTGCGGCTGCGACGTCCACATGTCCGGGAGTTCCTCGCAGTAGGACATCGGCGTAGTACAAACTTCACTGACGTGGTAGTGGCGCTTCTGAATAGGCACTTAGATGGGGGTGCTTCTGCGTGTGCGTTTCCTGTAATGCCCGTCTAACTTCCTAGCGAGTCACATCAGCTAGCGATGAAATCACTGGAGCATTCTGGCTAAGCCACTGTTTCTGGAGTTCTTCTCGTACTACAGACCATACCAGCTCCTACAAAATCTCTATGCTGTTTCCAAAGGCTGCCGGCAGTGCGTCCAAAGAGGCTATTTTCACCTCTCTGCTGTACATCCTTGCTCGCTGCTGCAGTGTTCTTTCCATCGCAGCCGCCTCGGAACGAAACTCAGCGACGGCGCGCGGTGGGCCACGAACCAAGCCGGCAAACAGTTCTTGTTTTACACCTCGCATTAGGTGATGTATTTTCTTGTCTTCGCTCTTGTTGGGATCCACTCGGCGGAATAGGCGACACATGTCCTCTACGTACATAGCCACGCTTTCGTTGCTGCGCTGGCTTCTCGCTTGTAGGGAAGCTTCGGCTCTCTCTCTGCGATCTGTGCTCGGGTAAGTTGGGAGCAGCCCCCGCCGGAAGTCGTCCCAAGACCGCATGGTAGATTCGTGGTTTTCGAACCACGTTCGAGCGCTATCCTCCAATGCGATGTAAACGGCGATGTAAAATAGACAACTTGTCTTCTGATTTGGGGAACGACGACAAAAACTAACCTCAATAATTTATATCTATTACAAAAACGAGCTGTGCGATTAATTGAACTTCTACCTTTTCGTTCGCACACAGCCCCTTTTTTCGAAAAACATAGACTGCTAGTCATTAATAATATCCGACATAAAAAATTAGCAATGATTATATATCGTGAAGTTAAATCTAATCGAATTGAATTTTTCAGGAAGTATCACGAGCGTGACCACAGTCATAATTTACGACACATTAGTTTCAAGAAAGACACGCTTCGTACAAATTACGGTACACAAAAACTAACTTACCAAATTCCCCACTTTCTTAATGAACACCCCACTGTGATGGCATTAATTGAACAAAGTTCCTCCATTTATGTTTTCAAAAAGAAGATACACACATTCCTTCTAAAAACTCAAACAGATTCTCATACCTCTTTCGATTCATTTTATTTTATGTAACTTTTATGTGCTGCTGTGACTTTATGAATTTTTTTGCTTTTGTCTGCCTGTTTGTTTGTGCGTAAATAGTCTCTTATTATTTCTTTATGTGCTAATTCATAATTGCTGTTCATTTCTTTGTCAATACTGGCTTGATGTAAAAAAAAAAAAAAAAAAAAATTGTAAATGTTTTTTGATATTGTATGTATCTCAATTTCAATTTTTGTACTGCTATATATAACCTGTTTATGTATGTGTGTACATAGGGGGTTGGCGCTTTGTCAGGCTTTCTTTGCCTTTACGCCGATCCCCTAGGCAAACTGTGTATACGGGTTGTCTGAAATAAATTCAAATTCAAATTCAAACGCGTCGCAGTTGGCGACCTGTTTCCCATCCGTTAGCCTTCGCGACGTGCTCGAATTGTTGTGGTCAATCCTCCGCGTCCTCGTAGGCCTCTCCCTGAAAAGGCTCCGCCGACGTCAGTGGGACATTCACAACGATGTTAGCTGGCGCAACAAGATTTGTCATGTCACCGGCGTTTTCTTTCCCAGACATTAAGACTCTGATAAACTCCGATAAATGTGAAAACTTGGGGACCTCACCGCGTAAACGTCAGCTGCAGCGCTGGTGAACTGGGGTGAGATCGTTGTAATCAAGTAACTGTGGCTCTGGGCGGCGTTCCGGGACTTGAGAAGGGCTTGGAATCATACTCAGCACCTCCACCAGTTTGTAACGCACAATGAAAGAGTACACTTTAATGAAGCGAAGTAGTTGGGGCGAACTTGTGCCCAAGAAATAGACAACTTAAAGTATATGTATTCACTTTAGCCCACGGCCCGTTCAAAAGCATCCAACTCGTCTTTCTCTTTCTCTAGAGTTTCTCGTAAGGCTGCTGCTGTATGGCTCATGCCAACACCTGCTACTTCCTAAATTGGCGATCTGTCCACTATTGGGAGGGCGTGAGAACCGGAGAGCTCGCGTAGTTTGAATGTCGCTTGTGCCATCAATGTAGCTAAATTTCTGGAGCACAATTTTCCTGTTGTAGAGCATTGTACTATTACACCGAGCATAGCCATGAAAGGGTAAACAATATACGGTGCATGTCCCGCTCTATGACGTACTGAAATGTGTCCCAGAGCATACCAATTATATCGACAGATACAGTTGATATCAACAGTTCCTCCCTCCCCCTTCCACAAAAAAGGGGGCGGGGGGAAAACTTGTACTCTGCTTTTGCTGGTACTGAGTTCCGAAACCATAAGGGTATTATCTATGACGGTGTTGCATTAGCCGAAAAGTTCAATGAACACTTCCTGGAAGCTGGTAAATATGCCAGCTCAATTCCCTTGCCGAATAATACCTCTCTTACGTCATGCATTCAGATTTCTAACTATGACTCGATATTTCTGACGCCAACAACAGAAGCCGAAATCACAACCATTAATAATTCTCTAAAAAATACTTGTGCTCCTGGTGATGATGAGATCTCACCATTGCCAATTAGGAATTCCATTAGTTGCCTTATAAAACCACTGACCTATATATTCAATCAGATGTTGGCTACTGGCGTGTTCCCAGATAGATTAAAGATTACTGTTGTCTTCAAAGGTGGAAATAAAACAGAATTCGGTAATTACTGGCCGATTTCAGTTCTGCCAATTTTTTCTAAGGTTGCTGAAAAAATAATTTATACACGTTTTTTTGGCTTCCTTTCCGCAAATAATGTGATAAGTGATCATCAATACGGTTTTAAACCTGGGAAATCGACTGAAACCGCATTGCTTTATATAAAAATGTCTTAATTCGAAACATTGAAATGAAACACTTCACTACTGGACTAGTTCTCGACTTCAGTAAAGCGTTTGATTCGGTTCAACATGACATTCTCTTAGCAAAACTAGAAATTTATGGAATTCGTGGCATTGCAAGAAGCCTTATGAAAAGCTACCTGACTGCACGTCAACAATACACAAAGCTACATAACGACACTCGCTCTAACAACGGAACAATTAAATATTCAGTACCTCAGGGATCAATATTAGGACCCCTTCTATTTACTTTGTACATAAATGATATTGTAAACATTCCTTCATCTTCGAACATTATCCTATTGCCGATGACACTAACATCTTCTTTTCTGCTCCCAAGCTAAAAGAACTTGAGCAGAAAGCGAACAGTTGGCTTGAAAAATTAGAGGGATGGCTGAGGGTAAATCAGCTGAGGATAAAAATGAAAAAAACTAATTTCATTTTATTCCGTGCTAAAAATAAAGCAATACACCACAACCCAAAACTCTACTTTGGTAATTCAGAAATAACATGTACCAGTAGCTGCAAGTTTCTGGGCGTACACTTCCGCTATGACTTGAGCTGGTCTGATCACGTGAGTCATGTAAAACTGAAAATGGCTCGATCCATTGGTGTTATAAGCCGTATTAACCATCTTCTTCCACATTCGGTGGCAAAGCAGCTATACCTTTCTCTCGTTCATTCGCACCTCGCATACTGCAACTTAGTTTGGGGCACATGTAATAGGACCAATGCACAAAAATTAATTACTATGCAACAAAAAGCATTGCAGCTAATAACTAAAAGGCCAGATAGACATAGACATAGCAATTTATTTTCTGTTTTTCGTGTATTGTGTTTCACTGAATGCTACAAACTTAAAGTGATGGTTCTTATTTATAATCGTATAAAACAAGCTTTTTCTTCATTCAGCAATATGTACCCCACTCGTCACATTGAATATAAGTTGCGAAGGACGTCACTTGTTCCAGCACGATCTGGAACAAATTATGGTACCCAAACACTTGACCATCAAATAGTAGATATATGTAACAGTTTTCCTTCTGTAGTAGAATTATCACAGATAAGCAGATCTGTACATCATTTTAAAAAGAAAGTAAGATTACTCTTCGATCCAGGATGAAGTGCTTGATGCAATATGTTTTGCCACTTGCGATGCATACTTTTGTTCACCAGCTTGTACTTCACTGCATTTCAATTGTTAAGCTAGGCACATTGTTAACTCCACTTGAATTCTGAATTATGATGGATACTATTGCACTTCTTCATTCTATAAATCTATACACAACTTTATTCTGATGGACATATGAACATGAATTGGTGTTTTTAGGTTTTCGTACTTCTATAGCGATATTGCTTGAAATTCCATGACTTCTCTACAGTGATGCTGATGAATTGTGCTGTACTGGATGTTTTTCGCTTTCGTCACCACTGTCCTTGTTTTTTTTTTGTTTCTTTTGTGTTTTTTGTTCACGAAACTGTTTATACGAGTATATGTCTCACTCCTTTTATTTGTTTTGTTTACGAGCCGGGATGTAGGCCTAGTCAGGAAACAGTTTCGTCTGTTCCCTTTTGCCTCATCTCGGTGGCATGTAACGGTTGTGTACACATGCCAGAATAAAGTATTATTATTATATTATAATTCGACAGCTTTGTTAAAAACATCAAAAAGGTTTGCAGCGAATCAATAAATAAGTCTAATTTAAGACAAATGAAGTTTTTTCATTCCATGCCATTCTAATTTAAGACCTGATAGCACCACGACTTGCGCAAAAAGTAAGTATGTGCGAGAAATACAACTCACACGTAACACAACAAAATTCCTGGTGCTTCCTTTTAAAAACGAAGCTATATCGCGTGCTTCGAGAAGCTTGAATGTTGGTAAGAATGCAAAAACATTATGTAATGGTTTAATCGTCACGGCCGAATTGTTTGGAACAAACTACCGTAGTGTCCGTCGCCAGCATTCTAACGTGTAAGTTAGCGATTTGCGCCGTTCTCCGTTGCGCGTCGTCTGCCTCCTTCGGTGAGTGATAGCACGATACTTTGCTATCTTTCCACCGCAATGCCACGCATTATGACACACTTCCTTGCTTGCTTGCTTGCTCAATCCTTTCTTGTGGCTTTTACCCACTAAAGGGGATTGGCCAAGAAGCCCGTGGTTAATGTAAGTTAATAACTTAAGATTATGCGGGCTAGGGAAACATGATTGCGTTGTTTCGACTTGACGCGCAGAAATGGTGTTTGGACATCGCTTTCTTATTTCTCGAGTTAGCGCCTGCGGCATGGTGAGAATGAAAGAACTATACGGCCCCTTCTTAACGCCCGCAACGTGGTAACATGGCTCCTTCCAAGGTCGACCCTAGTGGCGCCGTTACCAGTTACAGCCGCTAGGTGGCGAGCGCTCAGTTGGAGTCTCGAATATCCCGTGGCGGGTTTCATCAGCTAAGTCAGGAACAATCGATCAATCGTAGCGAAAATGGTGCAAGTTTCTCGCATCAGCGGTAATTTATATTATGTTACTGGACCCTTCAAATAGTAAAAGATTATCTGTATATAGACCAAACATTAACTGGATGGCCTACTCACGTCAAGGTAATCCTCTAAATTAGAAAGATAGATCGGTGCGCATGCGGCAGGCATTTTCAGCGCATGACCAGCCACATACCTTGGTCAATAAAACGGAAAGTTTACAACCACTGCACTTTGTCTGGGCTAATGTGCGTTGCCAAAACCTAAAAAATAACACAGAATCCACAAAGCAAGCTCACAACTACACATCGTTCAATGACTTAAAAAGGAGAGCCGCAACTTTAAGTGATATTGCTACACCACGAATTGAATACAAGCCCAAAATTATAGCCAACATCCTCGTAGATATTACAGGGGCACTGCATCATTTTTTGAGCATGGTCAGAAAATGGTGCCAATCAGTAGTTGAGGCTCGCGAGGACACGCGAGTCAAGTGTTGCGCCGCAGGCGGCCTGGAACTTCCAATAAATTATCAAAGTCAGCTAAAAATTGCTTTCTCTGTTCTCGACAATGAAGGAAGACGCTCAGAAATGACTCGTAGAAAGCCATATATCAGCTATTGGCTGGTTCAAACATGGCGCGCTACGTCGCCACAAAGATCGCCACGGGAGGTCCCGACTTGTACACGCATGCACGCGTTCACACTGAGAAGTCCACCCATTCCAAGAAAAAAAATGCTCAAGGTCACGAGGCGCACGTGAAGTGCTTTTTATTGCCCCTGCCATCCCTCCCTGCTTAGCTTCCAGTGCTTTCGTCGGGACGATAGAAGAGGACAAGAAGAAGAAAAGCAAAACTTGATTTGCAAAAAAAAAAAAAAGACTTCGTTGCCGCTAAAACAGGGCAACGACGCGTGGTCAGGCTCTATTCCAAGACACCACTGGCTCTCGTCATCCTTTCAGTCCTCCTGACTAGCCTACGCTCGTCCTCAAGGACCGGGCTAGACAGCACTGCCTCCAACATCTCTCTGGTGTTGTCCCCTTCCTTTTCTTCAGTGTGTGCCGTACATTCCCACGTGATGTGGTAGAGCTTCGGTGTGCTTCCACACCACGAGCATATATCGTTGTATGCTGTTACGTATGCGATCTGTGGATGTTTATGCATGTGTTCATTTGGAGTCAGCGTAACGTCGCAGAATGCATGGCCAAAATGTTCTTGTGTGGTCTTGGATAATATCTCTTCAAATCTTGGTAGTATTGCAGGATCGCTTTGTAACTGGCCTCGATGAATGCCGGGGCCTCGACGGTGTTGACATCGGCAGCTCTGTAGTTGGTGAAACCTTGAGCCATCTCATCTGCATAGAGATTCCCAGTAACACCCTCGTGTCCCGGGGCCCAAGTGAGTCTGGGTATAACGCATATCCACCGGTCTGCAACTTTGGGTGAGTATCCGGTGTGCCTTGACGCCAATTTTTCCTTTGTGATGAATTCTACATGCGGCCAGAGAATCTGTGATAATGGTCAGCTGGACGTTGCGCTCCATGCCTCCCTTTATACCTAAGGCAATGGCAATCTCTTCTGCTTCTATGATGGTTGCTTGAGAAACCGAAGCACAGGCTTTGATTTAACCGCTTTTGTTTACCACAACCGCTGCCATATTTTTCTGCGTTATCCCAGTATGGCGAAGCATCCGTGAATCCCGAAGTATTCAAGAGCCATGTCTTCTAGATGTATGCCACTCGAGCTTTTCTCCACCCTGCGTGTAATGTCGGATCCATGTTTATTATACAGAGGGTCATGTACTCAGTAAGAAATACGAAGTCTATAGTGTGCACATTCGACTACGGTGTACTGATAGTCCGATCGGCAAAAAAGGGTATTTATTTGCGATTGAACTACTGCTTCAAAGGTAAGAAGTAGTTGTGTAATAGTTGGAACAAAACTATTCGTTTATACTTACTTTCATTTTTCGCGTGCAGTGTAAGCACGTGCCGTATAAACAAGACTTTAAAGTAAGCTTGCGTTCATCTGTGTGTGCTTGCGTGCGAGTGAATTCACGTGAACAGTGAAAACTCAGCTGTGCAGAGGTTCTATATCCAAAGCATTTCATGGCGAACTTCGGCGACATTGAGCATGTCCATCTGTATATCTAGGCACCTAGGAATTTCAGCTCTCCTGGCCGTTTAGATAATGGTATCAATACCCAACTTGGTATGATATAACATGACTGTATGAAGAACATAACTGACAAGTCATAACATGAAAATCATGACATGTATGTCATAAATGTCATGGTTTACATGTCACAGTCTTGCTGCTCTTGCGGTGGTTGCATTCACATGATATGTTGCAAAAACTGGCATAGTATGACGTGACTGCATGGCGAACACAAGCGACACACCCTAACATCAAAATCATGACATGCGTGTCATGTAACAACATCATTACATGACACGCTCATGATGTGCTCACAGCAGTTTCGCTAGCATCAGATATACCAAACTTGGTATTACAGTACATGAATGAATGGCGAAGGTATGCGACTGGCGCAAACATAATAATCATGAGATGCGTCTCATGTAACAACATGACTACATGCCACGCTCATAATGCACTGGTGGCCGTTTCGCTAGCTTCACTTATACCAAATTTGGTATTGCGGGATGTGAATGAACGACGAAGATGTGGTACTGGTGAAAACATACCCCGCAGGGGCGCCTGCGCAAGTAGGCGTTTGGTGTGAAGCGACACCACGGACCCGAGCTAACGGGGGAGTTTTGACTCCCTCCCACGCCTAGCCGTGCGTGGCTTTGCCGTGTCCGGGGAAAAGGGGATCCTGGGGGTTGAGTCGACGCTGGGTGATTGGACCTTTAAGGCCCCCCGGAAGAGGCAACACACCCCTTTGGCCCCGGCTTCACGTAGACGGCACCTCCGGATTGACCCGCCCGGGGGGAATCAGCAGTTGCCTTTTCCTGTCTCCACCTCACATCTTCGTCTTTTCTCTCACTTTGAACTTTTCCTGTCCTCTACTCACTTCCATTGACTTCCGTGTTTCCTGGTGGCAAGGGTTAACCCTGTGTGGCTATCCTACCTTGGATACACTATATTTGGTTATAGTGGTGACGTACAGCTGGCGTCTGCGGGGCCTGTACTTACAGACCCTGCAGCGTCCCCTTGTAGGACTCCATGGTGGGTGGCTGGCGTCACTGCCGAAAAAGTAAGCATTTAAATATGGCTTGTTCCTTCCCCCCACTCCCTCATCGCCCTCAGAAAACAGGGCGCACCGATGAAGTTTTTCAGTTTTTTGGTAACCAGAAAGTATTTTTCCCCGATTCCATGTTATCCACGCTGACACACCCGGCAAATCAGTGCGAACACTTTCACCTTTTCTAGTATCAAAGTCTTTGACGGAAATCTTTGGCCCAGGATATAAAGCAACGAGAATGGCAAGTGGTGACCTCCTGTTGGAGCTCCGCGACCAAAAACAATACGAAAAATTGCCTAACCTAGTGAAATTTGGAGATGCCAAATTAATAGTAACCCCACACCGAACCATGAACACCACCCGTGGCGTTGTCTCAGATGATGACCTGTTAGGGCTGACGGAGGCTGAACTCCTGGAGGGTTTCAGCGAACAGAATGTCATAAACGTGAAACGAATTAGCATGAGGCGTGATGGCAAAGAAGTCCAGACTAAACACCTGATACTTACCTTCAAATAAAGTGTACTGCCCGACTCCGTTGAGGCTGGGTATATCAAGCTTCGAGTGAAGCCATATATACCAAACCCCTCCGATGTTTCAAATGCCAGCGGTTCGGCCACAGTTCACAGAACTGCCGAGGCCACCTAACTTGCGTGAAATGCAGTGCTGAAGAGCACACATCAGATGCCTGTGAAAACTCTCTTCACTGTGCGAACTTTACTGGGGAACATGCCGCATACTCGCGGTCATGCCCGTGCTGGAAAAGGAAAAGAAAATTGTCACAATTAAGGTAAAACAAAACTTTTCATTTAAGGAGGCACGAAGGCAGGTGTCTTGCCTACCAGAAACTAGCTTTGCCGTAGTGGCGCGTCAGGGGGCAGCGCCACGACGGCCCCCGGCGCCTGTCTGGCACACGCGTAGTGAGCCAGCGGTGACGCCATTCGCCCCCTCGGCGGCTGCAGCCAGTGCTGCTCCGCCATCTAAGAAAGACCCACCAACTTCTGGGCTGGGGGCCGCGAAGCTCTCGTCTCTTGAGGCGAGGCCCTCAAAACAAATGCAGCGCCTCGCAAGAGGCAATGGACACAACACCGAGCGTGAAGGCGCAGCCAGCGCCTAAGGATCGGCGCGGCTCCGTCGACCGATCCAAAAAAGAAAAATCTCGTGTCATGGCCCCTGGAAAGGGTCTGTGAGCTAACTTTGATGATATATGGTGTTTTTTGGCGCAAGGGCCGTTTGATGGCCAAAGAGCGCCAGTTCATGAGACAGGAATGTGGACAACGGTTGTGATTAGCGGCTGTATAGGGGCCATAAAATTCCTCGCAATGAAGCGGGTAAAAACATACAAGTAATAAAATCATGACTATGCCGTGAAAGGTGTGCATGGTGTGAATAGGTGACAAAAGTTGGTGATAATGAAAAACGATGGTGGACATGTATGGCATTAGCACAATTACCTCACACGTTAGTACCCTTGCGTGCAAGGGCCGTGAGGCAAGTGCTTTCCTGTGTAGCCACCGCAGCAAAAACCTCTCTAGAGAGGTCGTGCTATGGGATGCCCGGATAAATGATATGAAAATTGCGAATTTCTTTTAAAAACGCTAACAACGATTTATGACTAAAAAGCGGTTCCCTACCAACGAACATTGCAGGGTGTAAAGGTATATGTTGTCGGTAGGGTAATGGAAAATGCCGTTTTCTTATAGTTTCTAAGTGTTTACACTAGATTAACACGTGAAGGACGGTTAATGGCTCACCACATCTGTCACACAATGGTGGATCGCCACCAGACAAAAGATATGTGTGTGTCGTGTATATGTGTCCTATCCTGAGTCTCGTTAGTATAACCTCTGTATGACGCGATTTCGATACTGGCAGCCAATGACCAAGGTGTGGCTTAATAACGTGTAGTTTGTTTTGTGTGTGTGTATCCCACTTGCTCTGCCAGTATACCCTGATGTTTCGTTTGAGAGACGGCTTAAGATCAAGGGCCGGGATTGATATGGGTGTAGGGGCAGTGCTTTTGTGGACGGATGCAGCGAGCTGATCCGCCCTCACGTTGCCTTGAATCTCACGGTGCCCTGGCACCCAACACACTACAACATGTAGATTGAGTGTGTAGAGTGTGCATAAATTGGAGTAAAGTGAAACGAGGTCAGGGTTTTTTTTGTTTTTTAAGACTGTGCAGAGCTGTTACCACACTGAGGGAGTCTGTATAAATTACTGCTTTTTGTATTTGTGATTGTTTGATGTGTTTAGCTGCCACAAATATCGCGTAAGCTTCCGCTGTGAAGATGCTTGTGCCTGGATGTAAAGGGCCAGCATCCGAAAAGGAAGGGCCAACAGCAGCGTAGGACACAGAGGAGTTAGACTTAGAGGCATCTGTAAAAAACTCAGGACGTGTGTATTTGTGTTGAAGTTCCAAGAAGTATGTTCGAATATAAAAAATAGGCGCATGTTTAGTAACTTCTAGGAAAGACACATCACAATCTATAGTCTGCCACTGCCATGGTGGCGGGTATGCTACAGGAGCCATTAAACTGTGTTAGAGTGACACTCCAGTGTTCTCAGCTAGACCCTTCAGGCGAACTGAGAAGGGCTGCCTCATTGAAGGCCTGTTTTGAAAAAGAATGGAGCTCGACAAGTCACTAATAGTAGAGCATGAGGGGTGCCTCTTGTCTGCTTTCACCTTAAGGAAATATACAAAGGACATGTAGGTTCTTTGCAGATGAAGCGACCACTCATTTGACTCAACATAAAGGCTTTCTACGGGGCTGGTGCGAAAAGCACCCGTAGAAAGGCGGATGCCCAAATGGTGCACGGGGTCCAGCATCTTCGAGGCACTTTGAGTAGCAGACCCATAGACAACGGCCCCATAATCTAAGCGGGTGCGAATGAGACTTTTATAGAGGTTCATGAGGCATTGCCTATCACTACCCCACCTAGTACGTGACAACACTTTTAAAATAATAATGGCTTTTAAACATTTTGTTTTTAGATACTTGATGTGCGGTGCGAAGGTCAACTTGTTGTCCAAGATTAATCCTAAGAATTTATGCTCCGCATTGACAGACAGACGTTGACCGTTCAACTCAATGTCGGGTTCTGAGTGCATGCCTCTCTTTCGGGAGAACAAGACACACGTGCTCTTTTGTGGGTTCAGTCGGAATCCGTTTTCCTCTGCCCATTTGGAGAGCTTGTTTAAACCTAACTGAACCTGCCGCTCACACAATGCCAGATTGCAAGACCTAAAGCCAAGCTGGACGTCATCGACATATGTACAATAAAACATATTGCGAGGGATGGTCAAGCGCAAGGAATTCATTTTTATGAGAAAGAGTGTGCAGCTAAGTACACCACCTTGTGGCACGCCTGTTTCCTGAACGAAGGTTTGGGAAAGAACCGTGCCTACTCGGACACGGAATGTCCGGTTTGACAGGTAACTTTCGATTATCTGAAACATTCTTCCGTGCACGCCAAGGTGGGACAGGTCTCTTAGAATTCCGAAGCGCCATGTTGTATCATAAGCCTTTTCGATATCGAGGAATACAGAGAGAAAATATTGCTTATGGACGAAAGCGTCTCTGATCTGTGCCTCGATACGAACAAAGTGGTCTGCCGTGGATCTACTCTCTCGAAACCCGCACTAAAATGGGTCGAGCAAATTGTTTGTTTCAAGAAAGTGTACAAGTCGGCCGTTTATCATTTTTTCGAAGACTTTGCACAAGCAGCTTGTAAGTGCAATCGGCCTGTAACTCGCAGCTAAAGATGGGTCCTTGCCTTCTTTCAAAATGGGAATAATATTAGCCTCTTTCCAGGAGGTAGGGATAGTGCCAGAAAACCATATAGCATTGTATAAACTAAGTAAGGTTTTTCGTGTTTCGGCTGGTAGGTTTTTTAAAATTTCATACATCACACGGTCAGAACCTGGGGCAGAAGTACTGCACGAGTTTAGAGATGTTCGGAGCTCAGCTAGACTGAAAGCTTGGTTATACGCCTCGTATCTAGTGGATTTGTGTTCGAGTTTCTGCTTTTCTATTCTTGTTCTGTATTTTTGGAAAGTGTCGGTATAGTGGGACGAGCTGGATATCCTTTCAAAGTGTGCACCGAGGAAGTTTGCCTGATCTTCCAAGGTTTCACCCTGAGTGTTTACGAGTGGGAGTGAATGTACTTTTCTTCCTGCTACACTACGAACCATGTTCCAGACTTTGGCCTCTTGTGTATACGAATTTATCCCTGATAAAAACTTGTGCCAACTTTCTCTTCTGGCCTGCCGACGCGTTCTCCTGCCTCGAGATTTTATTTTCTTAAAGCTCTCAAGGTTTTCCGCTGTCGGCGAGTTCCGCAGCAACCTCCATGCCCTGTTCTTATCCTTTCGCGCATTACGACAGTCTGTGTTCCACCATGGGACGTGTCGTTTGCCGGGCATTCCAGATGTTTGCGGTATGCACTTGGCTGCTGCGTCAGTTAGAAAAGCTGTGAAATACTGCACAGCTTCATCTATGTTTAACCTACACATGTCTGTCCAGCTCAAACGTGTAGTGTTATGGAACTGTTCCCAGTCTGCTTTGTTTATCAGCCATTTGGGAACGTGTAGAGGACTTTCATATGTTGTTTGTGAACACAACACTACAGGAAAATGGTGACTACCATATAGATTATTTATGATTTTCCATTTGAGTAGGGGTAGGAGTGAAGGTGATACGATGCTGAGGTCGATAGACGAGTAAGTTTTGTTGGCAACATTATAGTATGTTGGCTCTTTCCTATTCAACAAACAGGCACCGGAAGAGAAGAGAAATTGTTCAATGAGACGACCTCGTGCATCACAGCGAGAATCGCCCCACAGTCCACTATGTGCATTTAGGTCCCCAAGAAGCAAATAGGGTTCTGGCAGTTCGTCTATTAAAGACTGAAATTCACGTCTTTCAAGACGGTGGTGGGGAGGTACATACAAAGAGCAGATGGTGACGAGCTTGTTTAACAGTACCGCTCGAACAGCCACCGCCTCAAGAGATGTCTGGAGTGGTAAATGTGTACACGCTACTCCTTGGTTAATAATAATGGCTACGCCACCGGATGACGCCACAGCATCACCTCGGTCCTTTCGGTATATGACGTAAGCACGTAAAAAATTTGTATTGGAGGATTTTAGGTGTGTTTCCTGTACACACAGCACTGGAGGTGAGTATTTGTATAAAAGCTCTTGTACGTCGTCGAGGTTCTTAAGCAGTCCTCTGACGTTCCAATGTATAATTTGTGTGTCCATATTGAAAGTAAAGTAGTGCTGTGTGTACGTTAAGCGAGTGAGTTGTTTAAGCTGGAAGGTCGAGCTCAAGTACCAGGGCCATTGTCAGGCCCTGTTATGAGCTTTTTAGTTTTCTTGGCGCGCTCCAGAGAGCCGCGCCGTTCTTTTGGCACCAGGGGTGCCGCCGTATCCATTGCCTCCTCGGAGGCACTGGATGCCCGCTCATGCGAGCTGGTTTTTCGAAGCTTGGGCCTCGCCTGGCGAGGTGAGGCCTTGAGACCCGAGGACCCTGGAGTCTCTGGTCTCTGTTCAATAGTAGGCGGAGTAGATTCAACTACTGCCGCCTTGGGGGCAGGCGCCACAGCCAATGGCTCGCTCTGCGCAGGCCGAAGGAGTGGCGAGGGCTGGTGCGACACTGCCCCCAGGCGCGCCGCATCAGCATATGTGGGGCCAAAAATTGGCGAAACTCTTTTTCTTGCTTCTTTAAATGTAATGTTTTCTTTTATCTTTAAAGTGATGATCTCTTTTTCTTTTTTCCAGTAAGAACATGAGCGTGAGTACGCGGCATGATTTCCGCCACAGTTCACACAGTGTGATGGTTCTTCGCAATTGTCAGAATTGTGGCCTGACACTCCGCATTGTGCACAAGTTTGGTGACCACGACAGCTTTGTGAGCCGTGGCCATACTTTTGGCATTTAAAACAACGACGCGGGTTAGGTATGTATGGTCTGATCGACGTCTTTGTGTACCCTGTTTGAATACTTTCTGGCAGATTACTGGAAGCGAACGTGAGTATCAGGTGTTTCGTTGGTGTTACCTTGTTGTCTCTTCTAATGGTGATTCTTTGTACATTGGTCACATTCTGACTCTTCCACCCCTCCAGAAGTTCCTCTTCAGTCAAGCCGAGCAAATCAGCATCAGATACTACTCCACGGGTTGTGTTCATCGATCGGTGTGGCGTTACTGTGATGGGAGTGTCACCAAAAGTTGATAGATTCTAAAGCTTTTCAAACTGTTCTTTTTCTCGAACTTCAAGGAGGAGGTCTCCGCTGGCCATTTTGGTAACTTTGTACCCGGCTCCAAGAGTTTCTGTGAGACGTCTGGCTACTACAAAGGGTGATACGGTTCTGGCTTGCTTGCTGCTTATCTCACTTTGTATAACATGAAAATGGGGGAAGTTTTCACTTGATCGTTTGAAAAAGCCTAAGTCTTCGGTGCGTACACGCTTTAAGGCGGTACGATCACTTAATAGGGGAAATGCTCTATGCATGCCAGTTTAATTTTCTTCAGAAGCGTTGGCGGCCACCCACCACGGAGCCCAACAAGGGGACGCTACAAGTTTGTGGACGCTAAAACCTGCAGACGCCAGCCGTACAACGCAACTATAACCCAATGCGCCTAGGCCAAGGTAGGCTATTTGCACAGGGTTAACCCTAGCCGCCAGGAAGTTTGGAAGTAAACGGAAGAGAGTAGAAGACAGGACAGATAAATAGTAAGAGATAAAGACGAAGATGTAGGGAGAGGGAGACAGGAAAAGGCGACTACCGATTTCCCCTGGGTGGGTCAGCCCAGGGGTGCCGTCTACGTGAAGCCGGGGCCAAAGAGGTGTGTTGCCTCTTCCGGGGGGCCTTAACGGTCCAATCACCCAGCGTCGGCTCAACCCCCAGGATCCCCTTTTCCCCGGACACGGCAAAGCCACGCACGGCTAGGCGTGGGAGGGAGTAGAAACTCCCCCGTTAGCTCGGGTCCGTGGTGTCGCTACACACCAAACGCCTACTTGCGCAGGCGCCCCTGCGGGCTGTGAGCTAACTTTCCATCCTTAAGCACACAGCACAAAACACATCTAAAATGGATACACCGATCTTACAGTGGAATGTGAGAGGACTTCTCCATAACCTTGATGATATTAGAGAACTTCTTAATAAACATACTCCAAAAGTGCTGTGTGTTCAAGAAACACATCTTAAGTCCACACAAACAAACTTTCTAAAGCATTATGCCATCTTCCGCAAAGACCGTGACGACGCTGCCGCTTCGTCGGGTGGTGTCGCTATAATAGTTGATAAAGGTGTTGCCTGTAAACAATTAAAACTCCGAACCTCTCTTGAGGCAGTTGCTGTCCGAGCAGTGCTGTTCGGGAAGCTACTAACAATTACCTCTACTTACATTCTTCCGTGCTATCAACTTTCAAAGACACAATTTCAAAGCTTCATTGATGAACTTCCTCCGCCATGTATAGTCGTTGGTTATCTAAATGCACATAATCCCCTATGGGGCGACTCCCGTTTAGATGCGCGAGGACGCCTAATAGAACACTTTCTGTTCTCGTCAGGTGCATGTCTACTAAACAAAAAAGAAACAACGTAATAATGATGATGAGTAGCTTTTAGTGGCGCAAGGGCCAATTGATGGCCAAAGAGCGCCATTTCAATTGACTACAGATATGAACAATGATATGGAGCGTGGCTGTAAAGGGGCCTTAAAATTCCTCGCTCTAACGCGGGTTAAAACATGAAAGTAATAAAATCATGACAGTGGCGTGACATATGTGTGGTGATAGCTGATGGCAAAATGTCATGATAATAAAACCATGATGATGATGTAGTCACCGCTGCCACGACCACTCTATAGAGGTCGTGCTACGGATGACCTCGAAATATCGGGTGAAAGCTTTGCACATCTTTTAAAAACGTAAAAAGTGTTTGCAGTTTAAAAATCGGATCCCTACCGATGAGCATCCCAGGGTGTAGAGGGAGCTGCTGTCGGTAGGGCAGTAAAAAGTGCTTTTTTCTTAGAGCATCTAGCTCATAGCACTAGACGAGAATGTGGAGAACCGTAAGGGGCTCTCCACATCTCTCACAAAATGGTGGATCACCGGTAGACAGAAAAAATGAATGTGTAGAATGTGTGTGTCCTGTTCTAAGCCTTGTTAGTATTACTTCTGTGTGTTGTGATTTTGATAGTGGCGGCCAATAACCTAGTTGCGGCTTAATAGCATGGAGTTTATTATCTGCGTGTTTATCCCACATGCTCAGCCAATACCCCCTGAGCTTTCGTTTTATAAAAGGTTTAAAGTCAAGTGCAGGGACTGGTGTTGATGCATTGGCAGTAGTGACATTGGCGCAAGCAGCCAGATTGTCGGCCAAAACGTTCCCTTGTATTTCACGGTGCCCTGGAACCCAGCAGACAACGCCATGCTGTTTTAATGTGTAGAGTGCGCACAGAAGTGAGTAGAGTGACACCAGCACGGGGTTCTTGTGTTTTTAAGAGTTTTCAGAGCTTTGACCACGCTTAGGGAATATGTGTATATTACCGCCTTTGGTAATTTTATCTGTTTAATGTGTTTTACGACCGCCAGTATTGCGTAAGCTTCTCCTGTGAAGATGCTTGCATTAGGATGAAGAACGCCGTACTCGTTAAAGGATTGGCCTACCGCTGCATATGACACAAAAGTGTTTGACTTTGACGCATCAGTAAAGAACTCAGGGCATGTGTATTTATGTTGTAGTTCTAAAAATATGTATGTATGTGTGCAAGTGGTGCGTGCTTTGTGACATCAACAAAAGACACATCACAGTCTATAAGCTGCCACTGCGACAGTGGCAGATATGTTGCAGGAGCCATCAAACTTGGTTCAAGAAGAGGCACACCTGTTTCTTCGGCCAGGCTCCTTACACGCAGCGCGTAGGGCTGCCTAAACGAAGGACGGTTCTCTAACAAGCCAGAACAAGACAAATCATTAATTGTGAAATGGGAAGGATGTTCCTTGTCTGCCTTCACCTTCAAAAAGTACAAAAAGGACAAGGAACATCTTTTTAAGTGGAGCGGCCATTCATTCGAATCCACGTACAGGCTCTCCACAGGGCTGGGGCGGAAAGCACCCGTAGAGAGGCGAATGCCTAGATGGTGGACAGGGTCGAGAATTTTCAAGGCTGATGGTGTTGCCGACTGATAGATTATAGCACCGTAATCTAGGCGTGTGCGTACGAGGCTCTTATATAGGTTAATTAAACATTTCCTGTCACTACCCCATGTAGTGTGTGACAACACTTTTAAAATGTTCATTGTTTTTAAGCACCAGTCCCTTATATACTTGATGTGTGGGGTGAAGGTTAGCTTAGTGTCTAATATGAGACCAAAAAACTTGTGCTCGGTCTTCACTGACAGAGGTTGACCATGCAGGTCTATGTCGGGATCAGGATAGAGGCCCCTCTTTCGGCTGAACAAGACACAAGTGCTCTTTTGCGCGTTGAGTATAAAACCATTTTCGTTTTCCCATTGAGATACCTTGTTCAACCCTAGTTGAACTTGACGTTCGCACATTGAGATGTTGCACAATTTGTAACCAATCTGCACATCATCGACATATATGCAGTAAAAAATATTTCGTGGGAGAGACAGGTGCAAGGAATTCATTTTAACTATGAAAAGTGTGCAGCTCAATACACCTCCTTGTGGCACTCCTGTTTCTTGGACAAATACTCGAGATAAGACAGTGCCAACTTGGACACGGAATGTACGGTTCGACAGGTAGCTTTCGATAACTGTCAGCATTCTACCCCGCACACCTAAATGTGACAGGTCTCGCAATATGCCGAAGCGCCATGCAGTGTCATAAGCCTTTTCCATATCGAGGAACACAGAAAGAAAAAATTGCTTATGAACAAAAGAGTCGCGAATTTGTGCTTCGATACGGACAAGGTGGTCAGTGGTGGACCGAGCCTCTCGAAACCCACACTGGTATGGGTCAAGTAGGCCACTAATTTCAAGAAAGTGCATCAGCCGCCTGTTAATCATGTTTTCAAAGACTTTGCAGATACAGCTGGTTAATGCTATTGGCCTGTATCTAGAAACTGAGGCCGGGTCCTTGCCTTGTTTTAGGATTGGGATAATGATAGCTTCCTTCCAGGCTGAGGGTAGCTTGCCAGAAGACCATATCGCATTATACAGAGAGAGGAGAGCTTTCTGGGTTTCAGTGGGCAGGTGTTTTAACATTTCATATGCCACACGGTCCGGGCCAGGGGCAGATTTATTGCAGCAGGCAAGTGAGGCCTGCAGTTCAGCCAAACAGAAAGGTTCGTTGTATGCCTCATGCGTTCTGGGCTTGCGCTCTAATCTCTGTTTTTCTATTGCGGTTTTGTATCGTCCGAACACTTCACTATAGTGTGTTGAGCTGGAGACCTGTTCAAAGTGCGCTCCGAGAGTGTTTGCCTGGTCTTCCAAACTCTCCCCTTGTGTGTTCGCTAGAGGAAGCAAATGTGCTCCTCGTCCTGCCACCTTACCAACCAAGCTCCAGACTCTCGATTCATCTGTGTATGAGTTAATGCCCCATACAAATTTGTGCAAACTTTTTCTTCTCGCCTGTCGGCGCGTCCTCCTTGCTTGCGACTTGACGTTCTTAAAGTTTACAAGATTCTCGGCTGTGGGCGAGTCTCTAAGCAACCTCCATGCCTCTTTTTGTTTTTTCCGAGCCTCACGGCACTCATTATTCAACCATGGTACTCGTCGTTTGCTTGACGGTACACATGTTTGGGGAATACATTTTGTTGCTGCATCAACCAGGAAAGCTGTAAAGTAGCATACAGCATCCTCTATGCTCAATGCCGCCATGTCAGTCCAAGATAATAAAGTCATTTTTTGAAACTTTTCCCAATAAGCTTTGTCGGTGAGCCATTTGGGAACTTGTGCAGGACATGTATTTGTAATTGATGTGCTGATAACAATAGGAAAATGGTCACTACCATATGGATCAATAATGACTTCCCATTTAAGTAGAGGCAGGAGTGATGGGGATATTATGCTGAGGTCTATTGCTGAGTACGTATTGTTAGCGATGTTGTAATATGTTGGCTCTTTCCGATTCAGCAGGCACGCACTGGAAAAAAAAGGAACTGTTCAATCAGGCGACCTCGAGCATCGCAGCGGGAGTCACCCCATAGATTGCTATGTCCATTGAAATCTCCATGGAGGCTATAAGGTCCTGGGAGTTCCTCTATGAGGGACTCCAATTCATGCTTTTCAAGACGGTGTTGTGGAGGTATGTAGAGAGAGCGGATGGTGACGAGCCTATTCAAAAGAACTGCTCAAACAGCCACCGCCTCAAGGTATGTTTGCAGTGATAGGTGTGTGCATGCAATCCCTTGATTGACTATAATGGCAACACCACCGGATGGCACAATGCCATCATTCCGGTCTTTCCGAAAGATAACGTAATGACGTAAAAAGTTGGTGTGTTTAGGTTTCAGGTGTGTCTCTTGTACGCACAGCACCTAAGGTGTATGTTTCTGTAAAAGTTCATGGATATCGTCGAGGTTTCTCAACAGTCCTCTGACGTTCCACTGTAGAAGTGTCATTTTAATGTAGTGTGGTGCTGTGTGTACAGAGGTGTTGCGTTAGTTTACAGGGCCTTTTGAGGGCCCTGTGATTCGAGGTTTTTCTTTTTTGGCGCGCTCCAAGGAGTTGCGCCTATCCTTCGGCGTCTGAAGCGCCGGAGGAGTGGGACTTGTATCCATCACCTCTTGTGAGGTGGTGGATGGTGCCTGCTGGGCAGGCACATTCACTGAACTTTTGGACCTAACTGCGCCTGCAGTGGTGCCAGGTTCGGCAGACACAGGGGTCTGCCGGCCCTGTTTGTCAGGTGGCGGAGCAGTACAGGCTGCTCCAGCCGGGGGCGCTGGCGGCACGACCGCGGCCACACACTGTGTGACATTCGCGGGTGCCGAGGCATGTGGCCCGCCTCCCCGGCGCGTCACATCTGCAAAGGAGGGATAAGATGGGTTGTGTATTGCGAAACGTTGGCGTGCTTCTTGGAATGTGAGATTGAATTTAACCTTGAGTTCTACTATTTGTTTCTCTTTTTTCCATGCGGGGCATGATCGTGAGTAGGCAGTGTGATCTCCTTCACAGTTCGAACAATGAGTTGTTTCTGAGGTGCAGTTGTCCGATATGTGTTGAATGGATGCGCACTTTGCGCAAGTGGCACGCCCTCTGCAACTCTGCGATCCATGACCGAAACGTTGGCACTTGAAACATCGATGAGGGTTGGGAATGTATGGTCTTACGCGAAGCTTACAATAGCCGGTTTCGATTGATTCTGGTAGGTCACTTGTTCCGAAGGTAATTATTACGTGTTTTGTAGGGGTCAGTTTTTTGTTGCGCCTTATTGTTATTCGTTGGACTTTGACCACGTTCTGGTCCTGCCAACCTTCGAGCAGCTCACTTTCAGAAAGCTCAGTAAGATCATCATCAGAAATTACGCCACGGACAGTGTTCATGGACCTGAGTGGGCCCACCGAAACAGGGGTTTCCCCAAAGGCTACAAGCTTCGACAGCTTTTCATACTGAGCTTTGTCACGAACCTCCAAAAGAAGATCGCCACTTCCCATCTTTGTCACTTTATAACCTGGGCCTATTGCTTCTGTGAGAGTTTTGGAAACGAGGAAAGCTGAAATGGCTCGGAATGTCTTGTTTTCGTTTTGACTGTGGATTACATGGTACTTTGGGAATGTCGGCTTTGGTGTGTTAAGCAGGAAAGTATCATCGGTGCGCCACCTTTTTAGAAAGCGATCAGGAAGGAGGGGAAAAGCGTTTGCCATAAAAATACTATAAAGTTCGGCGGCGATGGTGGCCACCCACCACCGAGCCCAACAAGGGGACGCTACAAGGTTGACTAGTGAACACTTGGAGACGCCAGCCATGCATCGCCGCTATAACCGAATATAACTACCCAAGGTTGGGTAACTACACAGGGCTAACCCTCGCCGCCAGGAAATTCGGAAGTAAACGGAAAAGAGAAGATGACAGGACAGATAAAAAGAGAGGGATAAAGACGAAGATGTAGGAAGAGAGAGAACCAACGTATTATAGCACTACATATAACACATACTCTTCTATAGACCTGAGTATTGTCTCGAGTGCTATAATTCCACTTCTGGAGTGGTTCGTTCTCAAGAACTCTTTTGGGATTGACCACTTCCCGATTATGTTAAAGTTAACAAAAGAAGATACATGCTCGCCTGACTTTCCTCGCTGGAACACCAAATCAGCCAACTGGGAACTGTTTCGAGAAATTACATTTTTAGTCGGACATGAGATTGCTGATTTTAATATAGACGATGCTGTAGCATACCTAACAGGTTTTATTATTGACGCTGCAGTGAAATGTATCAAGCAAACCAACGGAATGGCCAATAAACGTCACATTCCATGGTGGAACAACGATTGTCGGAAAGCGCGCAATAGACAAAATAAAGCTTGGAGACTACTCCGAAATTACCCAACGGCTGCAAACCTCAACAATTTCAAACAGGTTAGGTCCCAAGCCAGAAGAACGCGTCGCCTTGCAAAGAAAGAAAGTTGGAATAGGTACATCTCTGGTATAAATTCTTACACCGACGAAACGAAGGTTTGGAATAGGGTAAAGAAGTTAATGGGCCGGGAGTCACACCCCCTACCTTTGGTAAGTAGCCGAGGGGAGAGCCTGGAGGAGCAGGCGGACTGCCTAGGCGAACACTTTGAATACGTCTCGAGTGCATCGCACTACACAGGAACGTTCTTAAGATTCAATGAACGCGAAGAGCGGCAGCCCCTTAAATCTAAACGTCCCTCCAGGGAGGCTTACAACTGCCCATTTTCATTAGCTGAACTTAAGGCATCTCTTGCGTACTGCAACAACTCGGCGCCAGGTGGCGATCGTATAACGTACGAAATGATCGAGTATCTTCACCCAGAAGCACTAAAAACGCTCCTAACTCTCTTCAATACCATGTGGGAAGCTAGTTATATTCCATTGTCATGGAAAGAAGAGATAGTCATCCCGGTACTTAAACAAGGCAAAGACGCGTCCTTGGCCTCCAGCTACAAGCCATTAGCGTTAACAAGCTGTTTGTGCAAACTATATAAGAAAATGTTAAACCGGCGCTTAACCCACTTCCTAGAAAGTAACAGTATACTAGACCCCCTTCAGTGTGGCTTCAGAGAGGGGAGGTCGACAATAGACCACCTTGTTCGCATAGAGACATACATCAGAGATGCATTTATTCATAGGCACTTTGTACTTTCGGTATTCTTAGATCTGGAGAAAGCGTACGATACCAAATGGCGATTCGGGATCCTACGTGATCTTGCCGCCATGGGCATCCGTGGGAACATGCTAAACACAATTAAAAGTTATCTGTCTAACCGAACCTTTCGGGTAAAAGTGGGAAATGCTCTCTCTAGATCATTTACCCAAGAGACTGGTGTTCCGCAAGGGGGCGTGCTTACTCTTCTTGCACACTCTTTCTTGTAAAAATGAACTCCCTGCAGTCAGTCATTCCAAGCGCGATGTTTTATTCTGTGTATGTTGATGATGTGCAGATGAGTTTCAAATCATGCAATATGTCTATCTGCGAACGAAAAGTGCAGCTTGGAATGAATAAATTCTCTAAATGGGCGGATGAGAATGGTTTTAAAAGAAACACCTAGAAAAGTACTTGCGTACTCTTCTCCAACAAACGAGGGGTAATGCCACTTCCAAATATTACGATCAAGGAAGACCAACTATCTGTGAGCAGCGAGCGTAAATTCCTAGGAACCACTTTAGATTCTAAGCTCACGTTTATTCCCCATATTAAACATGTAAGAATGAAATGTCTGAAAGCGATGAACCTCCTAAAGCTCCTATCACGTACAACATGGGGTAGTGATCGGAAGTGTCTCTTGAACTTGTACAAAAGCCTTGTTTGGTCGCGCCTTGATTATGCCTCTATAATTTATCATTCCGCAACGCCAAGTGCTTTGAAAATCCTAGACCCCGTTCACCATCTGGGTATCCGACTGGCAACTGGTGCTTTAAGGACAAGTCCAATCCAGAGTCTCTATGTAGAGTCGAATCAGTGGTCACTTCACCTACAGCGATCCTATAGCAGTTTCACTTATTTTATAAAGGTACGCACTAACATAAAGCATCCTTCTTATTCAGCTACAAACGATATGACCGCTGCTACTCTCTACCACAATCGACCCGCATCGAGAAAGCCGTTCTCTTTGCGTGTGAGAAGCTTAAGTGAGGAAATGGGTGTTCCGCTGCTAGAACTTTGTCCTATGCCCACAACAAAACATTTACCGCCGTGGCAGTGGCAGCTCATACATTGTGACACTTCCTTTGCCGAGATCACTAAACATGCACCAGAAGCACATATTAAAATGCATTTCCGACAACTCCAGTCCAACTACTTATGCGTAGAGGTTTATACTGACGCTTCTAAGTCGCATGCAGGGGTGGCCTATGCAGCCGTCGGACCATCCTTCTCGGAATCCGGTGTGCTGCACCCGGAAACAAGTATATTTACGGCTGAGGGATATGCACTATTGTCGACTGTGAAGCATATACGGAAATCAAACATACAAAAATCAATTATATTTACAGACTCATTAAGCGTCGTAAATACATTAGGATCCCTTTTCAGATTCAGAAATCCGGTAATAATTGGGCTGTATTCCGTTCTGTGTACAGCGTATATGTCCAACCAGCATGTTACTATTTGCTGGGTTCCTGGCCATAGAAGCATCGAGGGCAATGTGTTAGCTGACCAAATAGCCACCTCAATTATATTGCGCCCTATTAACCCCACCGCTACTGTCCCTGCAACAGACCTGGAACCCTTCCTACGTAAGAAACTGCGAAACCACTGGCAACGCTTGTGGGACACAGAAATAAATAATAAGCTTCACATGATTAAGCCGCGGTTGGGTTACTGGCCCTCCGCTACAAGAACACGGCGAACTGATGTCCTATTCTGTCGCCTCAGAATAGGACACACTTATGGTACCCATAGCTTTCTGCTGAGTGGCGATGAACCTCCTTCTTGTGGTAGATGTGGTGAGAAGCTAACCGTCCTCCACGTCCTCCTGGAGTGTCCTGAAGCTGAAAGTGAGAGAAAGAAATATTTTGCTTTAGCATACCGCTATAATCTTCCTCTACATCCGATTATGTTTCTCGGTGAAGAGCCGCTTTTTGATGCAAAATCAGTTTTAGGTTTTTTAAAGGATGTAGTATTGAATGTTTTTAGCCCAACATTGAATGTTTTTAGCCCAACAGGTTCATAGAGCATCCTCTGTTCAGAGTATGCCGCTGTGATAGCAGCTTTTAATGAGCCCAGGCCTCCGTGCTCTTGTTTTAAGGGCTCTGTCGAGGCACTGGTGCTCCATGCCAAGTTTGTATTTCACATACATATAACTTTTAAACCATTTTATGTTTCCATAGCACACATCATTTGTCATTGCCATAATTTTACTATATATATATATTTTTACGCACCTAGAGCGACTGTTTTTAGCCCCATTTACAGCCACGTCACATCTCTTTTATCTACACTGCACATCGCAGAATCCATTATCATCGCTCTGGCGCTCTTTGGCCATATCTGGCCCTTGCGCCAATAAACTCCACTAATCATTACTGGTGAAAACATAATAAACAAGAGATTTGTGTCATGTAGCAGCATGACTACAAGCTACGCTCATGATCAGCTCGCGGCCGTTTCGCTAGATTCCCATTAACCAAACTGGGTATTACATGACGCGAACGGACCACATAGGTAAATGACACATACAAACATAATGATCATGACATGCGTGTCATGTAACAACATGACTACATGCCACACTTGTGATATGCTCGTGGCCCTTTCACTGGCTTTGCATACACGGAACGTGAATAGACGACGAATGTATGTCACTGGTACAAACATGATAAGTATGAGATGTGTGTCATGTAAAAACATGACTACATGCTAAACTCATAATTCGCTCGCGGCCGTTTTGCTAGTCTCACATGTACCTAATTCGATATTACGTGACGCGAACTGACGACATGGGTAAATGACACGTTCAAACATGATGATCATGGCATGCTTGTCATGTAACAACATGACTACGTGCCGCACTCATGATGCGCTCGTGGCCGTCTTGCTATCTTCACATATGCGAAAATTTGGTATTACGTCTCGTGAATAAATGACGAATCTATGACTAATGCAACATGATAATGAGGAGGTGTGTGTCATGTAAGAACATAATACTCGCCACACGCAAGGCCCCAATACACTTCGACGTGAGCCGGCGCACGTGCGCGCCGGTGTTCGTTTTATCGCGTCACGCCAGCCATTCCACGCCAGGCACCGATATCCACCTAGTAGAGATCAGTGGATCCGCCCATTGACCTTCATTGTGGATCTGCATGCCATACACTCGCAGGTGCGCGCCGCGCTGCATTGCTTTGAAGCATGCTCGTTTGAGCACACACGGCGTCCCTCCGTCACGAAGAGATTGATTGATTGATTTTTGATTGATTGATTGATTGATTGATTGATTTGTGAGGTTTAACGTCTCAAAACCACCATTTGATTATGAGAGACGCCGTAGTGGAGGGCTCCAGAAATTTTGACCACCTGGGGTTCTTTAACGTGCACCCAAATCTTAGTACACGGGCCTACAACATTTCCGCCTCCATCGGAAATGCAGCCGCCACAGCCGGGATTTGATCCCGCGACCTGCGGGTCAGCAGCCGAGTACCTTAGCCACTAGACCACCGTGGCGGGGCCAGTCTCGAAGAGAGGCAGACGCGGTACTGTCTAAGTAACGTCGTTGGCGCGAAATGGCACACGGGCCCAGCCTGCGCGTGCGTCGACGTTGTGTCGGAGTAAATTGGGCCTTTCATGACGCACTCGCCGCCGTTGCGCTAGCTCTACATGCAGCGAATTGGGTATGACGGGAAGTGAATAGATGACGAAGATAAATGACACGTCCAAACCTGATAATCATAATATGCATTTCATCGAAAACATGACTACATGCTACGCTCATAGTGTTCTCACGGCTGTTTCACTAGTTCCACACATCTTAAATTTGTTATTACGTGACGTGAATGGAGGATGAATGTAAATGCCACGTCTATATATTATAATCGTGATATTAATTTCATGTAAAACATAGCTACATGCTACGCTCATAGCACGCTCGCGGCCGTTTTGCTAGCTCCATATATACCAAAGATGGTATCAGGTGACGTTAGTAGATGACGAAGGTTAATGAAGCGTCCAAACATAATAATCATGAAATCGAAGTCATGTACGGCATAATTTACCTCCATCTCTTAACGTTGTGCTCATTTTAAGGTGTCTTATTACTCTTCCTCATTCGTTATTCGCATATCACCGATTCCCACTGCACGTGGGATCTGTAAATATTTCTTTGCTTCAAAATGCGCATTATGCATTCAACTGTAAGATATTCGTTTCCGGACATCCGCTCTCTGAAGACACCGGGGATGGTAACATTTCTCAACAAGGCGTCAGAACGTGGTCGGCCCTCAGCACGGTGATTGCATTGCGGTGAGCAAAGCCACAAGCGCAGCTTAAAGGGGTCCTGCAACACTTTTTAAGCATGGTCAGAAAACGCTGCCGATAGGTAGTAGATGCTTCCGAGAACACGCGAGCCAAATAATACTGAACAGCATGCGACCTGCAATTCACAATAATTTTATCAAAGTCCGCTAAAAACTGCTTTCTCTTCTCTCGAAAAATGACGGAAGACGCTCAGAAATCCCTCTTAGCAAGTCATCTATCAGCCAGTGGCTGATTCGAACATGGCGCACTCTGTCGTTACAGAGATCACCGTGGAAGGCCGCGACTTGTACACGCGTGCGCGCACGATCACACTGAGAAAGCCGCGCATTTGAAGAAAAAAAAGTGCTCAAGGTCACGAGGCGCGTGTCGCCTGTTTTCTTTGCCCTTGCCATCTTTCCCTGCTTGGCTTCCAGCGCCTTTGTCGGGACGAGAGACGAGAGAGTGCAATTGTAGCTTACGACAAATTTTGGTACCTCCACTTGCACTAGACGAATTCTTAAAAGTTTTCTGGCGTTAAATTCGTGAGGCAATAAGCTCTTCCAGTGAATTAATTGCATGGTTGCTTGAAAAAAGTGTTTCTGGGCCCCTTTAAAGCAGGGGAGATAAGCCTGCCAGTACACGTTATGACGACAGGAAACAGATGATCGCTTAAGAGATCAGAATAGATGCTATAATACGGGAAGCACTGATGGTGGCGGCAAAGAATCGCTGCTGCTAGGGAATTGAGAAATTCAGAGGCGTAAAATGAATTAAGCTCGCGCAGGGCACGATGGTTAGAGACTATTGAAAAAAGTTTTTGTCTTTCAGTGGATATAGAAAAGCTGATGACGCTGACAGTGAAGCAGCTTGTTAGTTTGTTGCCTGTGAGCACTGGCGCATACGCACTTTGGGGAAGCGGCCATAAACGCTTGAGTAGCCTACATGTGATACACTTATTGTGAGCTTACTACAAAAAAACTAAGCAAAAAGAGTAGCAAATTATATTTAAAAAATAAAATACTAATAAAATGAAGACTAATGAATAAAAGAAAAAAAAGAGCTAAAACTGTGTCAAAACACTGAGATTATGAGTAACCAGACAGATGAGTTTACCTCACCAGATCGAAATCGAATGTATATCCACCATCCATTCACATTATCGATTATATCACACGTATTCGTCAAGAATATATTAAAGCAGGCGTTAATTTCATATGCCTTTATATTCTTCACTAAAATAGCAGGGTACATCGAATGCGTTTCAGCTGTTGGATTCACTTCTTTGTCACGCGGAAGCGACGCACCGCCGCTCGAGACAGAAGAAGAAGTGTATTTCTCAGCGTCGCGGTTGTATTCCATTTCAAAGCTACGTCGTCGTTAGAGGTTTTTAAACAAAGCAAGCCGCAATAATGCGTCGGAACGAATCGAGGAAACCCGACAAGAGTTCTTGCAGCTCGGAGGGAGGACATTCTCTCCGGAAGTTAAAGCGGCACGACGACGCAGCCACCAACCCGGCCGTTCCTGTCCCACCGCTTGACAACAAGGCAGGATCCAACAAGTCCAGTGTATGCGGACGTCGTTCAAGTAAACGGCGGCCAAGCAGTACGGGGTCCTTCTGCTCTGTGCGATCTCGAATAGCACCAGTAGCACAAGATTTGGAGCACTCTGCTCTCATAGCTGCCGCCGCCTCCGAGCTCGAGGTCGACGCCCGCAGAAGTCTGCTGAAGCGCCGAGTACGTGAGGCCCCGGGGAGCCCTACCGAGGAACCATCGGAAGACTCAACAACTAAGGACAGGGTGAGCATATCGGCAAACTTCTCAGTATGCGCCCCGGTGGCGCAGCGACTACGGCAACGCGCTGCTTAGCACGAGTGCGAGCGTTCAATCCCGACTACGGCAGGTGTACATCGATGACCGCGTGATGTACAAAACCATGCGCACTTAGATCTTTTCTATTTGAAAGAGACAATGAAGCGTCACGCTTAAAAAACTCCTATAATAGCATTCTTTCAGAGGATAGTTGGGGTTAATAATGTTCATAAGGTATATTAGTGAACGATAGAAAAAAAGCATTTGCAGGAAGACAGCCCAAAAGCTTAACAAGCATAACATCGACTATTTCCAAGTTGTAAGAACTAAGGTGGCGCAGGCTGACGCAAGTATGATTGTGTGACGTCACATTGGATTGGTGCGTGAAGTCTCAAGGTTATTTACTGTTTATGTACAAAATACTACACTCTGAAAACTGAGTATTTGGCGAGTGTTATATATACTCCTACGCAAGAATATTCATCTACTTCGAGTACTTTCCTCGCGTCATCATCACGGTTCCGGTAGTTTGTGGTTGCGAACGGCGCGCGCGTTATCAGTGCAATATAGCATCCTAGACAGGAAAGTGGCCAGCGCCGGGATTCGAAGAAAGGAAACGCGAGCAAGTAAGATGACGATCATTCTTGCGTAACAAAAGCGCTCCCCGAATACTCAATTTTTTTACGTGTATAGTTCAACGGAGTTCATTGAAGCTCACTATTCACGGTCAAGCAATCAGCGCATAACACCACAGCTCCCAACAGCGACAACAATGGCATGATAGCCATGCGATCCAGCCATGTTGTGATCCAGCAAGTGTTTCCTTTCTTCAGCGCAGCTTCTTGAAGGAAAGGCGCGAGTGAAGTGGCGTTACGTCCAATGGGAATTCACGCACCTTTTAGTGGAGACAGACGCGGGCTGATTCGTACAACGAGCTATGCATAGGCGCTTACCTGGTCAAAATTTCTCGCCCCTTTTAGTCAAAGACCTCCACGTCAAAGTCCTCCATGTTACACCTCTTGTCAGCGACCAACGAGCGACCAACGAGCGTCATTAAGAATATTTAGATGTTCTTGTGTTTATATTTCCCTTCTGCTAACTAGGTAACTTTCTGCAGCTGCCAAAGGCCGGCGCGCTCTTACCAGATGACCCCGCAAAAGCCGGCGCAGCACCCTCCACCTCCAGCGGGACCGCTGAGAGCTCCCAGGCTGCCACAAGAAGTCAACATCCGCCGGACGGAATAGCATCTACGCAAGCCGAAGGTGCGCGGAGCCTTGCAGCAGCAGAGTTGCCGTGGAAGCGTCGCCAGCGAACACCCGAATCCTCGGCTCGGAAAGGTAACTGCGATTGAATCTTGTCGTAAATAACGGCACTAAGAGTGTTCAAACATGCGGCCCGCGGGCTGCGTGTTCATGGGGCACATGCAGGGACTAAATTTTGTCCCCACTGCCTGCTAGCCGAGGCGAGCTTAACACCCCTAACACACAGCCGAACGCGTTGTCATCGCGCTTGACCCATGCCTCCTTCGCATTGACACATTAATATTAATATGTGAGGTCCCACTTCAACATGGCTGTGAGAGACGCCTTGATACAGGGCTCTGAAACGTTCGACCAGCTGGTGTTCTTCAACGCGCACTGACATTGCACAGCAAGCGGCCTCTAGCGTTTCGAGTGCAACGAAATCCGCGGACAGGATAAAACCCGCGACCTTCAGATCAACAGCCGAGCGCCATAGCTACTGTTCGACCGAGGTGGACCCGCACTGACACATTGAGCAGTGCCAATAATAGTAGGAAGATATGGGCTAATTGGTGGCGGTCAAGTTCGAGCTTGAGCGAACGACTTTCTCCCATTTCATTGAGATTTCAGAAAGCACTGCTGGCTGTCGAATATGACGCACTTGGTGTCGCAACAGATGCGGCTTAAAAAGTCAGGCGCTAGTTAAGCAGGGTACGAGAGACACAGGATAGTTATAGCCACCAAACGGCGGTACACGAACGGTGACGTGTTCTTTCTCCTGACCAGTTCTCGAAATCAAATTTTTTCAGATTCTTCAAAGTATGTCCAGGCATAATGCAGTTACATTTATTACTTGTGCTCACGATTTATTCGTTGAAATAACTTCGATAATTGATGTCCAGGTATGATGCATAGTTTCATAGTTAGGAATATGAAGAAATTTTAAATGCGAACAATTTCTTAGCAAACTTTGGCAACTTTGAGCGTATCTATCTATCTATCTATCTATCTCTCTATCTATCTATCTATCTATCTATCTATCTATCTAGCCGCCTACCACTTTTAGCTCTCCTGGCCGTTTCAATAATGGTACTGATACTAATTTTGGTATGGAATAACATGGCTGTATGAAGAATGTATTGGACAAGACATAACATGAAAATCATGATATTTATATCATGAATGTCATGTTTTACACTTCATGGTCCTGCTGCTACTGCGGTGGTTTCGTTCACATGGCATGTTGCCAAACTAGTATGCTATCACATGATTGCATGGCGAACACAAGCGGTGGACCCTAACATGAAAATGATGACATGCGCGTCACGGAACAACATGACTACATGCGACGCTCTTGATGCGCTCGCAGCCGTTTCGCGATATACGAAACTCGGTATTACACGACGCGAACGGACTACATAGGTATATGACACATCCAAACATGATAATTATGACATGCACGTTAGGTGACAAGACTACATGCCACACTCGTGATGCACTGGCAGCAGTTTCACTAGTTTCACATGTGCCAAATTCTGTATTACGTGACGTAAATGGATGACGAAGGTATGTGACTGGCGCAATCATGATAATCATGAGATGCGTGTCATGTAAGACCATGACTACATACTACAGTCAAGGCGCCAATACATTTTGACTTGACGCGGAGCGAGTGCTCACCGGCGTTCATTTCGTCGCGTCACGCTGGCCTTGCCACGCCAGGCGCTAGTCCTGCCATATACACTCAGGCGCACACCGCGCTGCGTTGCTTTGACGCATGTGCGTTTCAGCACGTGCGGCGTCCCTTCGTCACGAACAGAGCGAGACGCAGTGTTGTCTGGCTAACGCCTCGGCGCGAAATGCAGCATGTCGCTTTTTGCGCCGTCGGGCCACGCCGACGGGCGCTGGTCACGCCTGGCGTCAAACGATAAGTGCTCGCGTTTCGCTAACGTAGCGTCGCTGTGCCCAGCGTGAGCGCGCGTCAACGCTACATTAGAGTGCATTGAGCCCTTCATGATATGCTTGCGGCCTTTTGCTAACTCCACGTATACCAAATTTGGTGTTACGTGACGACGATGAATGACGAAAGTATAAGACTGGTACAAACATGATAATCATGACACGCGTGTCGTATGAGAACATCACAACATACCATTTGCATAGAGAGCTAGTGGCCGTTTCACTCACTCCATATGTACTACATTTTGGCATCAAGTGAAGCGAATAGATGACGAAGGTAAACGATACATCCAAACATGATAATCATGACACGGAAGTTGTGTACGGCATCATTTGCCTCCACCTCGAAACAGTGAAGTAATTTTCAAGTGGCATATCAACCATCCTCATTCGTGCTTCGCATATGATCGATTCCCACTGTACGTGGGTTCTGCCAATTTTTCGCAGTGCGGATTCTTATGTCTGGCGTTATAGGCACTGTTCAGTCGAGTTTTACAGAATGACTGCCGCGCGAAAGTACATAGCCTTGCGGATAAAAAGCAACCTTGAGACGACATTGGTGAAATTGGAACGCGACACGCGCATTTCGCGTTTTGCCGCTGTCGGTGGATTGTGGTCGGGATACATGAGGGACGCACGCTCACGTCCATTTTCTGCGTGCCCCTAACGGCGAATGTCGGAAGGCTTTGAGATGCGGCAATGTGAGCAACGCAGCTCCCTCTGGTCAGTGTGCGGTGCCTCCATCTCCGCCCGCATCGACTAAAGTGCCAACCACTGGCACGCGTATGCACGCGCCTACGCGTCAAAAGCGTCTAGTCGCGCCTGTGGAGGAAAAGGGCGCGCAACTACTGGCACGCGTCGACCGCGTTGACGCCCACGCGTCCAAGGCCGATGCACAATGTTGCTTGATTTTTTTGCTTAGAACTGTCCAAGTTCAGCAAAGAACGGCACGTTCTCAACTGGAGCGGGAATGTATGTTTTAGAGGATATGAGAACACGTTAACAAGTTGATAGTGCTTCAAACACCACAGTTTAGACTATTTTAGAAGTAATTGACATTTCAGTGCCCAAAGTAACTACAGCGGTATGCACCAGAAATCAACATCGGTGCGTGCGCCGCTCCCGCGAATGAACATTCGCGGCTAGGATACTGTACGTCTATCATAGGCGTGTGCAGGGTTCTCCTTAAGGAGGGGGGGGGGGCAAAAGTTTGTCCCAGTGCCCCTCCCCAGGGCTGACTTAGCACCCCCTCCCTATTATGTTAATATATGGAGTTGCCATTGAGCTCTCCCTCACCCCCCCCCCTCCTCTCTGTGGTGAATGAGACGTGGTTGCCCTCCTGATCAGGTTTACAAACCACCGGGTTTCTATACCTGCACTACCAAAGTTACTAACAATATCTTTCATATGCTGGTACCCTCGGTATATTTACCAACATATTTATATCAGTCAACTTAATAATCACGCCTGCAACTTCATGATCTGACATAATTAAGTCAGTCATAAGACTACAATTGAGGCCAGAGTAGCAGGCTTTCGGCTGATGTGCGTGTTCGAAATATCTTCTAATGCAACAAAGCACACCTGGTTCTTATTGATACAATTGATATTGCCTCCCCCCCTCCTCTCTGTGGTGAATGAGGCGTGGCTGCCCTCCTGATCAGGTTTACAAACCACCGGGTTTCTATACCTGCACTACCAAAGTTACTAACAATATCTTGCATATGCTGGTACCTTCAGTATATTTACCAACATATTTTATATCAGTCAACTTAATAATCACGCCTGCAACTTCATGATCTGACATAATTAAGTCAGTCATAAGACTACAATTGAGGCCAGAGTAGCAGGCTTTCGGCTGATGTGCGTCTTCGAAATATCTTCTAATGCAACAAAGCACACCTGGTTCTTATTGATACAATTGATATTGCCCCCCCCCCTCCTCTCTGTGGTGAATGAGGCGTGGCTGCCCTCCTGATCAGGTTTACAAACCACCGGGTTTCTATACCTGCACTACCAAAGTTACTAACAATATCTTGCATATGCTGGTACCTTCAGTATATTTACCAACATATTTTATATCAGTCAACTTAATAATCACGCCTGCAACTTCATGATCTGACAGAATTAAGTCAGTCATAAGACTACAATTGAGGCCAGAGTAGCAGGCTTTCGGCTGATGTGCGTGTTCGAAATATCTACTAATGCAACAAAGCACACCTGGTTCTTATTGATACAATTGATATTGTCCATAAGATAGGAACCAAATACTGCGTAGAATGCCTTCGGGCATTTTCCATAGTCGAAATGTGCTCTAATGCAACTAACTGTGCCTGACACTTCATAATGTGACAGATATCGGTCATAATATTGCAACTGACCCCTGTATGGAAGACTTCTGGGCGTTGTCTTTAGTCAAAGTATTCTCTAAAACGACAAATGACACCCAACTGTTCATGAAGTCACAGATATCCGTCATAATATTAGAACTGAAACCTTAATGCAAGACTTCTGGGCGTTGTCTTTAGTCAAAGTATTCTCTAACACGACAAACGACACCCAACTATTCATGAAGTCACAGATATCGTCATAATATTGGAACTGAACCCTGTATGGAAGACAGCTGGACGTTGTCTTTAGTCAAAGTATTCTCTAAAACGACAAATGACACCGAACTGTTTATTAAGTTGCAGATATCGGTCATAATATTAGAACTGAAGCCTTAATGGAAGACCTCTGGACGTTTTTAGTCAATGTATTCTCTAAAAGGACAAACGACATCCAACTGTTTATGAAGTCACAGATATCCGTCATAATATTAGAACTGAAGCCCCAATGCAAGACTTCTGAACGTTGTCTTTAGTCAAAGTATTCTCTAAAACGACAAATGACACCCACCTGTTTATGAAGTCACAGATATAGGTCATAATATTGGAACTGAACCCTGTATGAAAGACTTCTGGACGTTGTCTTTAGTCAAAGTATTGTCTAAAACGACAAACGACACCCACCTGTTTATGAAGTCACAGATATAGCTCATAATATTGGAACTGAACCCTGTATGGAAGACTTCTGGACGTTGTCTTTAGTCAAAGTATTCTCTAAAATGACAAATGACACCGAACTGTTCATTAAGTCGCAGATATCGGTCATAATATTAGAACTGAAACCTTAATGCAAGACCTCTGGACGTTGTCTTTAGTCAATGTTTCAGTTTCAGTTTCACTTTATTATTCATTTCAAAAAAGTAGTACAGTAAAATAATATACAGACGAGGGTCCCAAAGTTAAAAACTGTAACGGGACCCTCGATGCATTATAACAATCAATAACTCAGATCAAGTTAACAAGCAACGAGTGAATGGAAATCAATTATACAATATAGAGTGATAAGTAATTATTATAGGCTAAGTGACACATCAGGCAACAAAAAGCAAGGCAAATAAGGAATGAAAAAAGAAAGAACGGAAAAAAAAACATCTCGTTCAGTGGCGGACATTGTCAATCGAAATGCAATGAACTAAATGGCATAACCAAAAACGCAAAGCCCCCAAAAAGCCCATATACAGGCAGCTAATAGTTTAACAGAAAACTTTTAAGCGACTTTTTGAATGATGACAATGTGGGCATCGTTTTAATAGAAAGACGCATGTTATTCTAAAAAGTAATGGCCGCAAAGGCAGTGGTCATTTTTCCATAATTTGTGCGCGACGCGGGTAGCAAAAAGTTAAGGTTCATTGCAAATCTGGTTACATTGTTGTTTTGTAAGAAAACTGAATCAATGAACTCAAACGGTAGCAGTGCATTGCGCAATTGAAACAAAAGAACGGCTATGCTATAAAAAAATAACTTACGAACAGGTAGGATTTTGTTGTCTTGGAGTAGATGGCCTGCACTGGAGTATCGTGAGCTATTAGTGATAATGCGGATCGCCTGAATTTGTATGTTCTGAATGGGTGATAGATGACAGTCATACGTGTTTCCCCAAGCAGCGATACCATACATGATATGGGAATGAATGAAGGTGAAATACAGAGACATAAGTACGTTTATATGAAAAACTTCACGAGCTTTTATTATAGCCCGAATTCCGAATGCAGTTTTCTTTCTGAGGTGATCAGTGTGGAGATTAAACTTTAAATGGCAGTCAAGATGTACACCAAGAAAAATTACAGTATTACAGGTGGGTATAGAGTGAGGACCTAGGGTTAAGGGTTGATGAAAAGGCAATGGCCTTTTCATCAACCCTTAACGTATTCTCTAAAACTCTTAATGTATTCTCTAAAACGACAAACGACATCCAACTGTTTATGAAGTCACAGATATCGGTTATAATATTAGAACTGAAGCCCTAATGCAAGACTTCTGAACGTTGTCTTTAGTCAAAGTATTCTCTAAAACGACAAACGACATCCAACTGTTTATGAAGCCACAGATATCGGTTATAATATTAGAACTGAAGCCCTAATGCAAGACTTCTGAACGTTGTCTTTAGTCAAAGTATTCTCTAAAACGACAAACGACACCGACCTGTTTATGAAGTCACAGATATATGTCATAATATTGGAACTGAACCCTGTATGAAAGACTTCTGGACGTTGTCTTTAGTAGTATTCTCTAAAGTGACAAGCCGCACCCAACTGTTCATGAAGTCACAGATATCGGTCATAATATTGGAACTGAACCCTGTATAGAAGGCTTTCGAATGTTGTCTGCAACCAAAATGTTCTCCAATGCAACAACCCACACCTACTCTTCATGATGTGACGAATTTAGATCATGAGACTGTAATTGTACACTGTGCAGAGGGCTTTCGAATGATAAGCGTATCGGAAATATCCTCTAATGCAATAAACCGCACCTCGCTCTTAATGATACAACAGATACTGGTCACAGGAATGGAACCAAGCATTACATATAATGCCTTTGGGCATTTTTTGTGGTAAAAATATGCTTTAACACAATTAACTGTACCTGAAACCTCATGATAAGACAGATATTGGTCATAGGACTGCAACTGGAATACTTCTGGATGTCGTCTATAGTTAAAGTATTCTGTTGAACGACAAACTGCACTCAACCCTTCATGAAGTCACAGATATCGGTCATAATACTGGAACTGAACCCTGTATGGAAGGCAGTCAAAATGTTCTCCAATGCAATAAAACACACCTGACACTTCATGATGCAACAGATATTAGTGATAAGATTGGAACCAAGCACAGCGTGGAACACTTTCAGATGGTATATTTATTTATTTTCAAATACGGCAGCCCAATGTGAGGCTACTGCAGAAGTGGTGTACATATATACAAAATGAAAGCATTTAAACAGTGATATCACAGTAAGTGTGCCAACGTAAACAAATATCACTACCCCCTGAGTGCACCCCAATAAGAAATGAGAGAAACAGAACATTAATATGATACAAGTGCCTCCAAAAAGTCAGACACACTGGTATCACGAACAAAGCCAAGTAGATCATTCCAGTGTTCGACAACTTTATTTGAACGTGTTGGAGAGCACTACAAATGACTTCTAGGCTGGACTGTCATTGCAGATCACTGCTCTGTTGGAGGTTTCTGCACTTTGCAGCTAGTTTCAATATCTTTTAACATCTACAAAGTGCATCTGACACTTCTTGATGAGACAGAAATTGGTTAATAGACGGCAGTAAAGCACTGTGGCTTTCACATGTCATAAATAGTCAAAATACCCTAGAATGCAATAAAGCATGCCCAAAATTTTTGATCGGACAGATACCGGTCATAGGATTGCACCAGAGCACCATACAGAAGTTTTGGCAAGGTTCTTAACATAGCCTAACTGAATGTGCTTAAGTGCATGCATATATAGTCCAAGTTAATGTGTATACTAAAAACCTGAAAAGAAATGAAGCAGTCCTTGGAAACACATACAAAGATTCAATGTTTGAAACCATCTAATAATATCTTCAGCTCATTACAGTCTAGAGGAACAGATAAATACATGCACAGTTCTGAAAGATCTCGTAAGTCACACGAGGTACTTTTTGCATTTCTTCTATACAAAGTGCAGTACAGTACTAGTACACCTTCATTCTTTCTGTGCATACATGTGGTGACCTTCTCTTCCTACTATTGTGTCATTGTGCAGCTAATTTCAAATCAGGCGCTTCTCACAAGGTTTTCAGTTATCTGTCTAGCTGTAAACAAAACGCGTGTTATATTATAGTGAACTGTAAAACGAAAGAGAAGCACCATCGTATGCCTACAGCTATGAGTATCAGAATGAACTATAAATTAAGAATGTGCATGTTAGAACGCCTCCAAACAATGTATGTGCAACTGAGCGTGGCCGAGAAGCAGAACAAGCGAGAAGTGAAATAGCAGGCAATACCAGCAGCACTTAATCATGCTACTTTCTTTTTCGATCACCACAGCAACGCACGCTCTAGTTTCTATCTTGGATATGAATGGACATGAGACTGCTGACAGCTGAATGTGTCAGCGTCGCTGGTACCCGTCACAAAATCATATCACACTGATACCAACCAGAGCACGCTTGTTAATAGCTTGGCAACACATGAAAACGATTTGCACCGAAGCCAACGAATGTTTCAGCGTCATACAATTCGCGAATACACTTATATAAGTACGTACGATTTCACATCACCAAAATGTGCTGGCTAGTGCGAGGTTCACTTTCAGCGATGATGAATACCGATGTTGAAAACAAACACAGTGTAGATAAAAACTCCTCCGTATGCACTACGCAATATTTTGGGCGTCGTATACGGTGTCTATGTTGCGACGAAAACTACCGTAGATCTTCCTCAGCCGATGTTCCTCGCATGTGTTGGTTCATACGAACTAGACGGTAGAGGCCTACGCTGGATCCAGATGACACCGCTCTGAATTGCCTCCGCGGTAGGCGAGGGCTCGCGCTCAAAGCTTCGAACCTCCGAAGTCTGTTCACACTTATTTTTAGCACAGAAAATCACAAATCAAAGCACAAGAACACCGACACGCTCCAGTAGTCTGTGCGATGTTTTCGCTCGGCCGACGATCGCACTCGGGACCGGTGCCGGCATTTGGTGGATTTGTCGGCGTCGCTCGAACTCGGCACGAAACCGCGTCACGCTGGTAGCACTCGCAGTCGTTCGTCGTTTCGTTGTCGTTCTAGATTACGAAGCGGTTATTCAGGAACGTTTGGAGTAGTTTTCATGCTTGCCAGCACTCGGCTGTGCCTTCGAAGCGGCGGCCATTAGGCACAGCAGTCGGAGTCATCGCGGCCTCTGGTTGGTACGCGCGCGGCCTCTGGTTGGATGGCGCCGCTGTACGCGTGGTGACATAGCGCACGCGAGGCGGAATATCAAGCCCGGCTTGATCCCTCGCGCCTGCTCGCGTATGCCCCTCCGAAGCCGACGCCGAGAGGCGCATTTGACGCTCTTGACGCGTAGACGTGAGCGTACGCGCGCCAGTGGTTGGCACTTAAAGTGCCAACCACTGGCGCGCATATGCACGCGCCTACGCGTCAAAAGCGTCTAGTCACGCCTGTGGAGGAAAAGGGCGCGCAACTACTGGCATGCGTCGACCGCGTTGACGCCCACGCGTCCAAGCGTCACCCCCGGAAACTTTTCAGGCCTGCGCGTCACGTGACGTGACGTCGACGACGTCACATCGCGCCGGCCGGCCGGCCGCCCTTCACGCCTACCGACTCGGGCGAGGTGCCTTGACACCATGTCCGCACGATTTATCAAGGTATCGATTGATTGTATGGTTTAGCGCGCCGACGCAACGCAGGCGATGAAGCGCGCCGTAGGGGAGGGCTCAGGATCAAGTTTGACTACCTGGGAATCTTTATTGTGTGCCGAAATCTCGTACACACGGGCGTTTTTGCTTTTCGCCTCCATCAGAAATGCGGCCGCCGCAGCCGGGTATCGAAACCGCGCCCTAGTGCTCAGCAGCGCTACGCCTTAGCCACTGAGCCACCGCGGTTGGGGAACTTATCAAGGTATCAAGAAATAATGAATATCGTGAATGGAATAATGCATATTTATTTATCACAGCCAGACGCCGTCTGTACAAATATCACAGTGCGCATTGTTCTCGGTCCAGGCAGACGACAGGCAACACAAGATGTTGCCCTTAATGCTGAAAATATGCCAAAAGTACAAAACACAATATCTTGCGACATAAAACTCAAAACAAAACAGATTATAACAGCAAAAACATCCCCGAGCTTCGGAACAGAAAAAGCACACTTTCATTTAAATTGTAGGTTAGAGGAAAACATACCATTCGTTTATCATAGTAGCAGTAGCAACACAAGGTATCAGGTTCAAACACTTGCCAAAAAATACAATACATAAGAACACTGGTGACTAAATTGTGGTCCACAGCATGATAAATGACAGAAAGGAAAGTAATTGTACTGCCACAGGTAGGTGCATGTCCTAGGGAAAAAATCAAACAAAAATCTAAGAAAAAACAAATCACAGTGCACAACATGTCTGTACACAGAGTGCACAAGGAAAGTGTACACAGCTTAGGTACCAAAACGGACTGTACAACTGCTACAGTAGGCACCGAGGCAGTTCGAGTTAAAAAAAAGAAAAAAGTACAGCACTTTTAAAAGCTAACAACTTGTAAAGAGATACAAAACTGGAAACAAGGCTCATTTTACATAAGGCAGAAGTATACCAAGGAAATCAAGTCATGACATGCAATCAAATACACTCTGTGCAGTTTCACAAGAATAAATGTGAAGAGAAAGACGCGACGCTTGGAAAATTACTTTCCAAGAAAAATTCGGGCCTTTCTATTTTTGGCCTTCTGATCTTTTTCAATGCGTAAAAGGTCGTTCCTTTGCTTGCACAAGTTGTTGAGCATTACATTTGCTGCACAGTTTGCAACCAATGTGATTAGGAGCTCGTAGGTGTGCCCGTTTTCACACGTATCTATGTCCTCAAGCCTTGGCAGAGAGTGCAGTGTAAGTTGCCGAACGACATTCTTTTGGTTCGGCCCATGGAGAAACTGGGTAGAGGTACTTTCCGTCATGAGCTTTCTAACTACAACCTCCCTGTACATAACTACTGCGATTACAAGAGCAGAAGGAAATTTGAGGCCACCCCGATCCAGTTGTGCGATTAAAGAATGGGTGTCCTCTCCTGTTTCGGCCGTATTTCCGGTAACGACCAACTGCCTCTGGCAGCTTTCACACTTGAGAACTTTCATTGCAACGTGTGCACAATACCCACTAACATAACCAATCACCTGCATTTGTGCTCTGAGCTCCTCAAGATCAGCATCGCTAACATGAACACTAAAAGAAGTGCCCGCATCTCTGACACTGTCCGTCTCTTCGATGCCTCTGAGATCATCGTTGCTCATCCTTGGAAGGGCATTTTGAAAGCGAATCCTTTCCTCGGTTTCGCAAAGCTGGCGAACAGATATGTGATACTGCCCACCAGCCATCTGCCTGTACTGTCCAAAGCGACTCTCGAGGGGATCCGTCTAGACTTTCCCTAGCAGAATATACTTAAAGTGAAGCTCACTAACGCAGTACTTCACCATTGCCAAAAGGGATTGAGCAGAGAGCCTCAAGGCACTCAATGTCTCCTGGGTAAGTACTCCGGTGTCGTGCCTATAATATTCCCACACATCGAGCCATGTGATAAAAGCGCTTAGAAAGCTTGCCTTTGGGTCATCTGTGTGGTTTGACATGGGCTCTTCGTAAACATTACGGTGATGGAAGCCCTTACTAGGTGTCTTTACATTGACAATGCTCCACCAACGAAGAATTATTTTGATGAACTCAGCGGTTGCTGTAGCATGTTGAAAATCAGTATGACCCTTGCGAGCGGCCAGGGCTTCGGCTACGTGCGCATTAAAAACCTGCAGTACGAGTTTGACGTCCTGTCGTTCAAAGCTGCTTGGATTTAGAGCTTTTGACGTCAAGCCATACGCAGACTTCAGAAGCAGGGGTGACTCCTCCTTATGCAAATCTCTCAAATGCTTAAATGAAGCAGTCATCTTGCATTCGGGATGAACTTCATTGTTCGAAAGCTCGAAGCGTGGGTAGAAAAAGCAAGTTCCAGCATTTTTCTGGTTGAGCCAGTTATTTCTTATGCATTTAAATAGATGCACAGCATCCACCACGTAAAATAACGGCCGATCTGGGTCTGCTGGATGCGGGTAAACAGGGCTAAGCTTTGGTTCTGGCAGAAACATCTTCATTGCCTTCCTGTTCAGCGAGTTATTGTCACAGACAACGGCTATGACCCTGTATCCAATTTCTTCTAAGCCCAAGATCACCTTCTTCAGCATGCAATGAAGATCTTCACCCTGTAAGGTTTTTACCGAAAGAATGTGCACCATCTCCTTGAATGCGCTCAGCAAACTTTGTATCATAAACACGTGAACCGATGTGGCCGCTTCGTTGGAGTTAACTGCTGCACCATATATGTTCCCACCTTTGTAATCTAAACAAGGTTTGATATAAATCTCGTCAAGCATCAGCGTCACAGTGTGTTCATGTGCCTGCAGATGTTTGAATCTCTGAGACACATACTGAAGGAAAGTGTCGTCAGAAGAATCAACTTGTGGGCACATTTGAATACACGAGCACACATTTCTAATAGTGCTTGGGTGGGGCAAAGTTAGTGCACCTGTGCTTCTCAGGAACTTGTAGGCATGTGGTGATATTGTACGCAAGATGCATGCAAAGACCATCACCTGTGCGCTATACTGAATGCGCTTTGCAGAAAGGAGTAGTAGCTGCTCCTTCATAAAGTTCACCGTCTCTTTCTTGCCTTCATCAATGCTGGCTTCCAATTTGTCCAGAAGGGAATGTATTGCTTGAGCCAGGTGGCGATAAGTGCAGCGCTCCTCAGACAGCATCGACAGGTTGTTCAAAATTTCCAACAAGGAACTTACTTTTTGAACTGAGTCTGGTACAACAGCGCTACCAAGGTTCTTGATTGGTGAACCTTGATAGCAGGCAAAGACTTCAAGGTTTGCAAACACGGTCAATGACGCATTCAAACAAGGTTCACGATAGTCGATAATGTTCAAAAACATGGAGCACTCTTCTTTATGAATCACAGTCCACTTCACTGACACAGTCCACACACACTGACACCACACACACTGACAGTCCACACACACTGAATCACAGTCCACAGACACTGACACCCCTTGCAGGCGAGCCCTTGGTTCTTCGAGGGACGAAAACCGCTCTCGTTCTTGCTCCGCTTCATATGACGCCAGCGACTCTTCTACAGCACGGGCGCGTTGGGAGGCTTCTTGTCGGCTCCTCTTGGCGTCAGGGGTTTCTCTCGTGCTCTGGTCTCGTACTGATAGGTAGGACGTTCAGCCGGGAAATACCGTTGGGACAGATCCAGGACGCAACCGTGGTACTGGGAGTGCAACTTCAATAACTCTCCCTGTCCTTGGATCCGTGTACGATGTCGTCTTCTCGATGCATGAAGCGTCGAAATGATCCGCGCACACCTGCACAAACGTTTCAAGAACGTCTGAGACGCCACTTCTCAAAAGAAAAAAATACGCTCCCGTTTGCATGACCGTGTTTACAGTCCGTGTAGCTAAAACAAAGTCTACCTACGTTTCGCAAGCATCTAAATAAAAGCGCTGCGCTAAGCGGTACAAGCAACATGAAAGGAAACACGGGAGCGTGATGTCACCGCACTCCACGAAGCGCTTCCACCGAGAGCTTGCAAGAATGGACGACACCACGGCACTGTTAGTGAACAAAGCGCAGCTGACCATCCTTGCTGCGAACGTGCCTTTCTGAGCGATTCTCATCAACTGCTGGCGTCAGCGCTTCGCGAGGCCCGGCGGCCACACGCTCAAGTATTTCCCATCATAGGTGATTTCTACCCGAACAAGCAACGACAAGCTAAGAACAGGAGCATCTCAAATTCTTACCTTAGTGCACGAAGTCGGCACGAAGTCCTTCCTAGGAATGGCGCGTAGCCATTGTTTGAGAGCGTCGGCGTCTTTAGGGAAGGAAAACACTTGTATCTTCTTTCCTGTTTTGTAGTTGCCGGTGCATCCGGGTACACAACACTTATTCGGCATTTTCGCATCACTCCAGCATCACGCACGGAAACGAAATTGCCGCAAAACAACAACGGAAAGCAACAAACGCGAAACACCGTCAACACCACGCCGCCGAACCATCACCACCGCCGCCCGCGCTGCGCTCGCTGCCGCTGCGGCTTCCCCGAGAGTCGGCCGGCCGGAGATGACGTCAGATTGCTGGGCGCAGGCCTGAAAAGATTTTCCGGGGGTGACGGTCCAAGGACGATGCACAATGTTGCTTGATCTTTTGGCTTAGAACTGTCCAAGTTCAGCACAGAACGGCACGTTCTCAAGTGGAGCGGGAATGGATGTTTTAGAGGATATGAGAACACGTTAACAAGTTGATAGTGCCTAAATCACCACAGTTTAGACTATTTTAGAAGTAATTGACATTTCAGTGCCCAAAGTAACTACAGCGGTATGCACCAGAAATCTACATCGGTGCGCGCGCCGCTCCCGCGAATGAACATTCGCGTCTAGCATACTGTACGTCTATCATAGGCGTGTGCAGGGTTCTCCTTAAGGAGGGGGGGAGGCAAAAGTTTGTCCCAGTGCCCTTCCGCAGGGCTGACTTAGCCCCCCTCCCTATTATGTTAATATATGGAGTTGACATTGAGCTCTCCCCCCCTCCTCTATGCAGTGAATGAGGCGTGGCTGCCCTCCTGATCAGGTTTACAAACCACCGTGTTTCAATACCTGCACTACCAAAGTTACTAACAATATCTTGCATATGCTGGTACCTTCAGTATATTTACACAACATATTTTATATCGGTCAACTTATTAATCACGCCTGCAACTTCATGATCTGACAGATTTAAGTCAGTCATAAGACTACAATTGAGGCTAGAGTAGCAGGCTTTCAGTTGATGTGTGTGTTCGAAATATCCTCTAATGCAACAAAGCACACCTGGTTTTTATTGATACAACTGATATTGGCCATAATATAGGAACCAAATACTGCGTAGATTGCCTTCGAGGCATTTTCCATAGTCGAAATGTGCTCTAATGCAACTAACTGTGCCTGACACTTCATGATGTGACAGATATCGGTCATAATATTGCAACTGACCTCTGTATGAAAGACTTCTGGGCGTTGTCTTTAGTCAAAGTATTCTCTAAAACGACAGATGACACCAAACTGTTCATGAAGTCACAGATATCAGTCATAATATTAGAACTGAAACCTTAATGCAAGACTTCTGGAAGTTGTCTTCAGTCAAAGTATTCTCTAAAACGACAGACGACACCCAACTTTTCATGAAGTCACAGATATCGGTCATAATAATAGAACTGAAACCTTAACGCAAGACTTCCGGACGTTGTCTTTAGTCAAAGTATTCTCTAATACGACAAACGGCACCCAAATGTTCATGAAGTCACAGATATCGGTCATAATAGTAGAACTGAAACCTTAATGCAAGACTTCTGGACGTTGTCTTTATTCAAAGTATTCTCTAACACGACAAACGGCACCCAACTATTCATGAAGTCACAGATATCGTCAAAATATTGGAACTGAACCCTGTATGGAAGACTGCTGGACGTTGTCTTTAGTCAAAGTATTCTCTAAAACAACAGAAGACACCCAACTGTTCATGAAGTCACAGTTAGCGGTCATAATATTGGAACTGAACCCTGTATGGAACACTTCTGGACGTTGTCTTTAGTTAAAGTATTCTCTAAAACGACATACGACACCCAACTGTTCATGAAGTCGCAGATATCGGCCATAATATCAGCACTGAAACCTTAATGCAAGATTTATGGACGTTGTCTTTAGTCAAAGTATTCTCTAAAATGAGACACGGCACCCAACTGTTCATGAAGTTACAGATAGCGGTCATAATATTAGAACTTAACCCTGTATGGAAGACTTCTGGACGTTGTCTTTAATCAAAGTATTCTCTAAAACGACAGACAACACCCAACTGTTCATGAAGTCGCAGATATCGGCCATAATATTAGTACTGAAACTTTAATGCAAGATTTCTGGACGTTGTCTTTAGTCAAAGTATTCTCTAAAACGACACACGACACCCAACTGTTCATGAAGTCACAGATAGTGGTCATAATATTGGAACTGAATCCTGTATGGAAGACTTCTGGACGTTCTCTTTAGTCAAAGCATTCTCTAAAACGACAAATGACACCCAACTCTTCATGAAGTCACAGATATCGGTCATATTACTGGAACTGAACCCTTCATGGAAGGCAGCCAAAATGTTCTCCAATGCAATGAAACACACCCGACACATCATGATGCAACAGATATTAGTGACCAGATTGAAACCGAGCACAGCGTGGAACACTTTCGGATGGTATATTTATTTATTTTCAAATACGGCTGCTAACTGTGAGGCTACTGCAAAAGGGGCGTACATATATACAAAATGAAAGGATTTAAACAGTAATATCACATTAAGTGTGCCAAGGTTAACAAATATCACTACCCTTGAGTGCGCCGCTGTAATAAATGAGAGAAATAGGACATTATTTTATTACAAATGCCTCCAAAAAGTCAGACACACTGGTATTAGGAATCAAACCAAGTAGATCAATCCAGTGTTTGATAACTTTATTTGAACGTGTTAGAGAGCTCTACAAATGACTTCTAAGCTGGGTGGTGATTGCGGATCAGTGCTGTGTTGAAGACTTCAGCACTTTGCTGGTAGTTTAAGTATCCTTTAACATCTACAAAATGCATCTGACACTTCTTGATGAGACAGACATTGGTTTTGAGATTACAGCCAAGCACTGTGGCTTTCACAAGTCATCAATTGTCAAAATACTCTATAATGCAATAAATCATGCCAAAAATTTTTGATGGGACAAATACTGATTAAAGGATAGCACCAGAGCACCGTACAGAAGTTTTGGAAAGTTTTCCAACAGAACTAAACAGAATATGCTTAAGTAAATGCGTATATTTATTCCAAGTTAATGCATATACTAAAAAACCGAACAGAAATGAAGGACTCCTTGGAAACACATACAAATATGCAATGTTCGGAACCATCGAATATAATCAGCTCATTACAGTCTGGAGGCACAGATAAATACATGCACAGCTCTGAAAGGTCTCATAAGTCACATGAGTTACTTTTTGCATTTCTTCTATACAAAGTGCAGTACGATACTAATGCACCTTCATTCATTCTGTGTATACATGTGGTGATCTTCTCTTCCCACAATCGTGTCATCGTGCAGCTGATTTCAAATCAGGTGCTTCTCACAAGGTTTTCAGTTATCTGTCCAGCTGTAAACAGAACGCGCGTTATGTTATAGTAAATTTTAAAACGACGGAGAAGCGCCATTGTATGCCTATAGCTATGAGTATCAGATTGAACTATAAATTGAGAACGTGTGTGTTAGAATGCCTCTAAAGAACGTATGTGCTACTGAGCGTGGCGCGGAAGCAGAAGAAGCGAGAAGTGAAATAGCAGGCGATACCAGCAGCACTTAATCATGCAACTTTCTTTTTGGATCACCACAGCAACGCACGCTCGAGTTTCTGTCTTGTACGTGAATGGAAATGAGACCGCTTACAGCTCAATGTGTCAGCGTCGCTGGTACCCGACACGAAGTCACATCTCACTGCTACCAACCAGCGCACGCTTGTTATTAGCTTGGCAACACACGAAAACGATTAGCACCGAAGCCAACGAATGTTTCCGCGTCATACGATTCGCGAATACACTTATAGAAGTACGTACGTTTTCACATCACGGAAATGTTTTGGCTAGTGCGAGGTTCGCTTTCAGCGATGATGAATACCGATGTTGAAAACAAACACAGTGCAGATAAAAACTCCTCCGTATGAACTATGCGATATTTCGGGCGTCGTATATGGTGTCCATGTTGCGACGGAAACTACCGTAGAGTTCCTTTCAGCCGATGTGCCTCGCATGTGCTGGTTCATACGAACTAGATGGTAGAGGCCTGCGATGGATGCAGATGACACCAATCTGAATTGCGTCCGCGGTAGGCGAGGGCTCACACTCAAACCTTCGAACCTCCGAAGTCTGTTTACACTCGTTTTTAGCACAGAAAGTCACAGATCAAAGCACAAGAACACCGACATGCTCCTTTCGCTCGGCCGACGATCGCACACGGGACCGGCGCTAGCATAGCCGGCCGGCATTCGCTGGATTTGTCGGCGTCGCTCGAACTCGCCACGAAACCGCGTCACGCTGGTAGTACTCGCAGTCGTTCGTCGTTTCGTTGTCGTGCTAGATTACGAAGCGGTCATTCAGGAAAGTTTGGCGTAGTTTTCATACTTGCTTTCAGCACTCGGCTGTGCCTTCGAAGCGGCGGCCATTAGGCACAGCATTCGGAGTCATCGCGGCCTCTGGTTGGTTGGCGCCGCTGTACGCGTGGTGACGTAGCGTACGCGAGGCGAAATATCAAGCCCGGCTTGATCCCTCGCGCCTGCTCGCGTATGCCCCTCCGACGTCGACGCCGAGAGGCGCATTTGACGCTTTTGACGCGTAGACGCGAGCGTACGCGTGCCAGTGGTTGGCACTTAAGACGCGGAACACTTACCGTTCAGGCCGACGCCGATCGCGTTCGCCCTTTCGCCGCTCCTTCTTTCTTCAGCCAGCCTCGTTTACCACTAACTGGTCGAAAAACTAACATGGTTTCTGTTATGGTAAAAACGTTCTCGTGAATGCTTTGGTGGACACAGGTGCTACAGTTTTTGTGATCGGATATGACGTGTGCAAACGTCTAAAAAAGTCGCAGCTTTGCCGGAAAGGCGAAGCAATGAACGCGATAGCAACAAATTGAAAGGTCATGCGCAGAATGAACCGCAAATCGAAATATGGCCCGCGTTCCTCTCGCACGAATGACGCACAAGACGTACTCATAGGCACAGATTCACGCGAATAAGCGTCTCATTTCCCACTTTGCTGTGTCTAAAAAGCGCGCACTTTTCGCAAACGGAGACTGCAATGATTGCAGTGACATTTGTGCACCCGGTAACTACAGCAGAATCGTTGCAGGTAGTGCCCGAGGCCAGGTAAGACGTACGACCTTCCCCTCCTCGCCGCCGCGAGATAAGAATGCGTGAGGGAGCATCGCTCACCTTCTTTAAGCCAGGCAAAGTACCCGTAGGAGATTAGAGCGGGCACCGCCGCGCGAAGTGGCGACGGGCGCTCATTGCGCCATCTTGCTGGTAATGCTGAAAACACAATCCCCCCCCCCCCCCAGATGCTCGCGAGCACCGGTAAGTGGTAGATACAAGTAGCCTGTCGTTTGCTCGATGATGGATTTGATTGATTGATATGTGGGGTTTAACGTCCCAAAACCACTATATGATTATGAGAGACGCCGTAGTGGAGGGCTCCGGAAATTTAGACCGCCTGGGGTTCTTTAACGTGCACCCAAATCTGAGCACACGGGCCTCAACATTTTCGCCTCCATCGGAAATGCAGCCGCCGCAGCCGGGATTCGAACCCGCGCCCTGCGGGTCAGCAGCCGAGTACCTTAGCCACTAGACCACCGCGGCGGGGCTGCTCGATGATGGATGTGCTCCGGGGTGACACCATGGTTAACGCCTCGCTTTCACGACGCAGAGGTACCGCGTTTGATCCCGCGCGCCAGAGTTTTTTTCTTGATTTTAAATGCGAAGCAATTCCTAACGAGCTTCGGCGACTTTAAGCGTATCTATCTATCTATCTACTCTATCTATCTATCTATCTATCTAGCCGCCTACGACCTATACTCTCCTGGCCATTTCGATAATGGTATCAATTCCAACTTGGTATGGCATAGCATGACTGTATGAATAACATATTGCCACAAGGCAGTAGTGGGATTGGGCATAAAGCGGTATAGGGTCCATGCCTGAAAGAAAAGACTACGAAGTGGATAGAGACTAGTCCCAGCCCGCCAGTGTGCCAAGCATTGTCGTCGCGTGTAAACGTCGTAAATGTCTGCAAGTATACGTTTCCTTGTAATATTATTGGTGGACGTGCTGCGTACGCCTACCTGGCTTTCCCGGCAAACCAACACGAAACTTCGGAGTTGTCGCCACCTTCATTTTCCTGCAATGGCTGAACACGCCCACCCACAAGAGCAACAGCAGCCACAGCAGCAGCAGCAGCAGCTGCCTCTACTGATTCTTTTGCCTCCACAAGACCCCAGAACATTCTCGGGCATAGGCAAGGACAAGGTGAATGTTGAAGATTGGGTCACATTGTACGAGTGCGTGAGCGAATAATATAGGTGGGACCTCACGTTGATACTGGCCAACGTTGTATTTTACTTGCGGGATACGGCGCTCACCTGGTATGAGACGCATGAGTCGGAGTCGACCAGCTGAGACATTTGCCAACTGAAGCTTGTCGAGTTGTTCAGCAGGCCATTTGGGCGACAGAAGGCCGCAAGAAAAGACCTGGAATGTCACGTGCAGACATCGACGGAATCGTATGTATCCTACATACAGGACGTATTGGGCCTCTGTCGACAGGTGGACGAGAACATGAGCGTGACTGACAAACTCGCTCACATATTAAAGGGAATTGCCGATGACGCCTTCAATCTGTTGATCGTTACAAATTGCGCCACCATCGACGCGGTTGTGAAGCAATGTCAGCGCTTCGAGCACGCCAAGAACCGTCGCATAACCCGCCAGTTTATGCGTCTGCCTAATACTGCAGCCACTTCGACCTGCGAAGACAGCCCCAAGTTCACGCAAGCTACATCGTCCGAAAACGTCACCCGAATCGTTCGCCGCGAACCCTAAGCAATGGCTCCTGCAGCCGTCACCTTGGTTAGCCTTGGTTATCACAATCACTGATACAATCTCTTCGCAAAAAGAGACCCTATATAAAAAGACGAAACGTCAGCCTTTTAAATTACGCTTGAAATCACGCTATAAAAGTTACTCAAGCACATTAGCCACACTTTTGAGAAAGGCTAAACAAAGTTATTATGAGCGGGAACTACGGAATTCTGGACATAACTCAGGGAAAAAAATGGCAGCTTTTGAAAGAATTTTTAAATTCCACTCAGTCGCGCAGAAAAGTGCCTCTATTCGTGTCGACAACGTCACCCTCGCTGCGGCCAGTGACGTGGCCAACGCCTTTAATGTACACTTTTCCACTATCCTTGCAGTCCCCTTCTCCTCAGACTATGTACCTCCGTTTTCTCACAGCCCTCAGTTGATGTTTCTTTTTCCTACATGTGCTTCTGAAATTTCTTCAAAGATTTCTGGATTAAAAGCTACCGGAGCTGGGTTAGACAGTATCGATTCAAAGCACATTAAACTTGTAAGATCTCTTGTAGCGCCTATATCAAGCCACGTTTTTAACCGCTGTTTGAAGAACGGTGTTTTCCCGGATAAATTAAAAGCTGCAAAGGTAGTGCCAGTATTTAAAAAAGGTGACACCCTCTGCATGTGCAAGTACAGGCCCATATCTGTCCTTCCCTTCCTGGATAAAATTTTGGAAAAACTGATTGAAGTAGGAATATCTAAATATTTAAGCAAATTTAACATACTTTCTCCTTGTAAGTTTGGTTTTAGGGCTGGTCTTTCCACTGATACTGCAATTGCTTGTTTCACTGACAAAATCAGATCATTCATTGATAATGGTAACATCGCAGGATCTGTCTTAGTCGACTTTACTAAAGCGTTTGACAGTATTGCTCATTACATCCTATTTCGCAAACTCCAGTACTATGGCATAACTGGTTGCGCATTAACGCTATTACAGAGCTTTCTTCTTAATAGGTTGCAGGTGGTCTCGGTCGATAATTTTACATCCAGTCTCACCCCCATTACAAGAGGTGTTCCGCAAGGTTCAATTTTGGGTCCGTTATTATTTTTATTATTCATAAAGGATTTACCACGTTGCCTTAATTATTCTTCTTGTCTACTTTACGCTGATGACACGACTCTCTTTTCTCATCACTTGGATTTAGCGACTCTCGAGTCAAGACTTCAAGCTGACCTTAATTGTCTTGTTGACTGGTGCAACTCTAATAGACTGTTGATTAATCCTAGCAAAACCTGTTTTATGCTTTTTTATTCACCAAACGAAAAACTAGCATTTATTTCTTACCTTTACGTGAACTCAGTAGTTATTATTTTAAGTGATCATACGTCATTTTTAAGAGTTATAATGGACACACATCTGAAATTTCAGCAACATATCAATTCTGTTTGTGAAAAGATTTCGTACGGTATCAGGGCATTGGTCAAGTCACGAATGTGTTTTAACATCAAAACTCTGAAGGCATTGTATTATGCATTCATACACAGTCATCTCAGTTATTTATTTATTATTTATTTATTTATTATTTATTTATTTACAGATACTGCTAATCCCATTTGGGATTTTAGCAGGAAGGGCATTTCATAGAATGTGAACAATAAAAAGAAAAAAACAAATCATTTGGGCTTTCAAGTTATAACACATACATACACGAGGGGAATACATGTTGAGGGCTAGGTACTTTTTAGCACAGGGTAATTGTTTGGAAAAGGGATGAACAGTAAAGGCGTAACTTAATTTGCATCGTACCTAGTGTGACGAGCATGACAAACAAGTCCCGCAGTATATAGAATAGAACAACAATCAATGTTCATACTTGTACCTATGACAACCTGACAACTACCTTCTCTTATTGATTTAACAAAAACACAAAATTCGTACAGAACACGAGTAATTCAGAGAGTCTGCAATGTAGACGGGTTATTCGTTGTCGCCTTGTAAATGCTCTTTTACTGCCGCGGTAAAAGTATCCAATGAAGTACAGTGAAGTATAGAAGGTCTCAGCCGGTTCTATTCTCTTATTGCCAATAGGAAGAATGAATATTTAAATGAATCTGTGTGAAATGAGCACTCGTCAAGCATTTCGAAATGTGTGTGACGTGTCAGTCTTGTTTGTGCAATATAAATGTATTTGGATGTATTAATCTTTATCTCTCCATGTATCAGTTGGTACATGAACCGTAGTCGTGCTAATTTGGCTCGGTTTTGAAGAGTTAGGATTCCAGCTTTTTTAATGAGTTCAGTGGGTGAGTCAGAAAATCGATACTTATTGTATATAAACTTAATTGCTTTCCTTTGAATTCCTTCTAACTTGTTAATTTTGGTGACAGAAATTGGGAACCAAACAATATTGGCATATTCTAACACAGGTCTGACGAACGTTTTGTAGCAATTAGTTTTGTTTCTGCAGGAGCTAATCGAAGGCGTCGTCTAAGGAACATCAAGCGCCGTAACGCAGCTGAGGTCACTATGGATATGTGGGAGTCCTACCTGAGATCCTGGGTTATTGTTAGGCCGAGGTATTTATGTTCGTAAACTCGTAGCAGGGGAATGTTATTATTGATGTAGGGGAAAGTAGACCTGCTTTTCTTTCTAGTTATTGTCAGAAGAGCGGATTTTTTGGCGTTAATCGTCATTTGCCAATCATCGCACCATTTTGACACGGTTTCTAGGGCATTGTTTAGCGCTATATGATCTTCGTGGGAGTTAATTTCATTGTACAGTATGCAATCGTCGGCAAAAAGATTGCATTACATCATGGGGTAATTCATATTCGGTGCACATTTGGCCGTTAAAGGTATTGCAAAAACAAGCAATTCGACTGGTAACTTTCGCTTCACGTCAAGCGCCATCACATGAGATTTTTCGCCAGCTTGACGTATTACCGATCTCCCAAACGTACATTTACAATGTGTGTGTTTTGTTTTTCAAAATTTTTCACCGTACCCTCACTATCGACATCTTTCCTATTACCTTGTTGGATAATTCCAATAATACTAGATTCGCGGTCGCCCATAACCTGTTATTACGAAGAGTTCGCACTAATTATGGAAAAATGAGGATTGTTTTTTCATCAATTTCATTATGGAATTCTTTATCGCATGATGTGAAAGACTTAATGCACATTCATGTTTTAGGAGGAAATTGAAAAAGTCTCTATTAAACGTATAACTGCTAGATTTTGTTAAGTTTTGATATCTTGCTTTGTTTGTAGAAAAAAAAGTTCGAAATGATGATGATAATGTTTGATGTTTTATGGCGCAAGGGCCGATTCACGGCCAAAGAGCGCCAGTTCATCTTACTAAAAATATGGACAATGATTGTGATAAGGGCCATAAAGGGCCATAAAATAATGTGATAAGGGCCATAAAATTCCTCGCAGTAAGGCGGGTAAAAACATACAAGTAATAAAATCATGACCATGCCGTGAAAGGTGTGTGTGATGTGAACAGATGACAAAAGTTGGTGATAATAAAAGACGATGGTGGATATGTATGGCAATAGCACAAGTGCCTCACTCGTTCAAACCCTTGCGCCCAAGGGCCGTGAGGCATGTGCTTTTTTGTGTAGCCACCGCAGCAAAAACCTCTCTGGAGAGGTCATGCTACGGTATGCCCGGGTATATGACATGAAAGCTGTGAATTTCTTTTAGAAACGCTAACAATGAATTATGACTAAAAAGTGGTTCCCTACCGACAAACATTGCAGGGTGTAAAGGTATATGTTGTCGGGAGAGTATTGGAAAATGTTGTTTTCTAAGAGTTTCTAAGTGTTTACACTGAATTAACATGTGAAGGACGGTTAAGTATTCCCCACATCTGTCACACAATGGTGGATTGCCACCAGACAAAAGGTGTGTGTGTGTCGTGTATGTGTGTCCTATCCTGAGTCTTGTTAGTGTTACCTCTGTTAGACGCGATTTTGATACTGGTGGCCAATGGCCAAGGTGTGGCTTGATAACGTGTAGTTTGTTTTGTGTGTGTGTATCCCACTTGCTCTGCCAGTAGTCCCTGAGTTTTCGTTTGAGAGACGGCTTAAGATCAAGGGCCGGGATTGATGTCGGTGTAACGGCGGTGCTTTCGTGGGCGGATGCAGCAAGCTGATCCGCCATCACGTTGCCTTGAATCTCACGGTGCCCTGGCACCCAGCACACAACAACATGTCTGTTGAGTGTGTAGAGGGTGCATAAAATGGAGTAAAGTGAAACGAGGACAGGGTTTTTTTGTTTTTTAAGACTGTGCAGAGCCGTTACCACACTGAGGGAGTCTGTATAAATTACTGCTTTTTGTATTTGTGATTGTTTGATGTGTTTAGCTGCCACAAGTATCGCGTAAGCTTCCGCTGTGAAGATACTTGTGCCTGGATGTAGAGGGCCAGCATCCGAAAAGGAAGGGCCAAAGCAGCGTAGGACACAGAAGAGTTAGACTTAGAGGCATCTGTGAAAAACTCAGGACGTGTGTATTTGTGTTGAAGTTCCAAGAAGTATGTTCGAATATGGGCAATAGGCGCATGTTTTGTAACTTCTAAAAAAGACACATCGCAATCTATAGTCTGCCACTGCCACGGTGGCGGGTATGCAACAGGAGCCATTAAACTGTGTTCGAGTGACACTCCAGTGTCCTTAGCTAGACCCTTCAGGCGAACTGAGAAGGGCTGCCTCATTGAAGGCCTGTTTTGAAAAAGAATGGAGCTCGATAAGTCATTAATAGTAGAGTATGAGGGGTGCCTCTTGTCTGCTTTCACCTTAAGGAAATATACAAAGGACATGTAGGTTCTTTGCAGATGAAGGGACCACTCATTTGACTCAACGTAAAGGCTTTCTACGGGGCTGGTGCGAAAAGCACCCGTAGAAAGGCGGATGCCCGAATGGTGCACGGGATCCAGCATCTTCAAAGCACTTTGAGTCGCTGACTGATAAACAATGGCCCCATAATCTAAGCGGGTGCGAATAAGTCTTCTATACAGGTTCATGAGGCATTTCCTGTCACTACCCCACGTAGTACGTGACAACACTTTTATAACATTCATGGCTTTTAAACATTTTGTTTTTAAATACTTTATGTGGGGTACGAAGGTCAACTTGTTGTCCAAGATTAAGCCTAAGAATTTATGCTCGGCTTTGACGGACAGTTGTTGCCCGTTCAGTTGAATGTCGGGTTCCGAGTGCATGCCTCTCTTTCGAGAGAACAAGACACATGTGCTTTTTTGTGGGTTAAGTCGAAATCCGTTTTCATCTGCCCATTTGGAGACCTTATTTAAACCAAGCTGAACCTGCCGCTCACACATGGCCAAGTTGCATGACTTGAAGCCAAGCTGAACGTCGTCGACATATGTACAATAGAACATATTGCGAGGGATGGACAAGTGCAAGGAATTCATCTTGATGAGAAAAAGTGTGCAGCTAAGTACACCACCCTGTGGCACGCCTGTTTCCTGAACGAAAGTTTGGGAAAGAACCGTGCCTACTCGGACACGGAATGTCCGGTTTGACAGGTAACTTTCGATTATGTGAAACATTCTTCCGCGTACGCCAAGGTGGGACAGGTCTCTTAGAATTCCGAAACGCCATGTTGTATCATAAGCCTTTTCGATATCGAGGAATACAGAGAGAAAATATTGTTTATGAACGAAAGCGTCTCTGATCTGTGCCTCGATACGAACAAGGTGGTCTGTCGTGGTTAGTTATGTTGGGTTTAGTGGCGCAAAAGCAACTAAGGCTATGCTGCGCCAGCCACATGGTGAAAAAAAAAAGGAGAGAAAAAAGAGCAAAAGAAAACGTCACTAGTTAGCTCGGCATACATTGTGCTGTGAAAGTCTGATTGAAAAACTATTTTCTCTGAGGGAGTAAATCCGTCAGTCAGGGGAAATTGTGCTTCGTCGTCCAAGTGATTTTTCCTTTACAATGGTCATGACTATGAATGCACGGTTAACGATGACTAATGGAATAAAATGAATAATGTTGTGCGGCTGTATAGAGACCTAAAACCAATCGCGTAATGTGTATACTTTTAAAATTATGGACATGGTACATGGTGTGGTCAATGGGTATGGTATGTGCGTGAGGTGATTTTGTCAAAAAATGTAAGGGGATCGCTCCAGCACTCCCGCCTCACCTGTGTCCTTGTGCGCAAGGACCAGGAGGTAAGTGCTGTGTTCAAAAGAAGCTGTCACAGCACTGACCTCTCGCAAGAGGCCGTGCTGTGGCCACACAGGTTCGTGAATCTTGCAGATCTGTACCGTACAAATACGATGGCGTGCTTCTTATAACTTATTTAGAAATTTGGTGTCATCCAGGAAGTTGACAACGTCAGTTAGGGGTATCAGCGCGTCATCTCCTAGAAGGAACATGGGGTGACGTGGAATGCGTAACTTGTACAAGGTGTAAAAATGTTTTCTTCGATGTGCTTCCAAATGTGCGCATGTAAGCAAGATGTGCAACACTGTTAGAGGTTCATCGCATTTATCACATGTTGGCTGTTTTTCTTGTTTTAACAAGTAATTATGAGTGATGTGCGTGTGACCAATTCGAAGACGGCACAGGATTACTTCGATAAAACGTTCTTGGTGGTAGCATGACTTCCATTCACTTAGGAATGGCTTGATTAGTTGAAGTTTGTTGTTGCCTGTCATATTCCATTCCCGTTGCCATTTAGATGTTAGCGCTGTACGGATTGCGCGGATACTATCCCTAACGGGAACATTTACTTGCGAGATACTTAAGTTCTTTGCTGCTGCTGCGCACTGATCTGCCCTTTCATTTCCGGGTATCCCGACGTGACTTGGGACCCAGCAGAACCGGATATTTTGTCCTTCACTTAGACGCGATAATACGCTTAAAATGTCGCCGATGAAGGGTTCGTATTGAGAGCGTATATGGAGGGCCTTCAATGCACTCAAGGAATCCGTAAAAAGTATTGCTTTCTTGTATCTAGCACTTTCAATTCTTTTTACTGCCATCCACAAGGCATAACATTCAGCAGTAAAAACTGAAACAAACCGTGGTAATCTGACTGTTTCTTCCCACGCACCTTGGACGACACTGCTACCGACATAGCTAGCCGCTTTGGAGCCATCAGTGTAAAATTCTTTGTATGTGCTGTACCTTTCTTGAACGATGCGAAATTCTTGCAGTATGTGTTCACGTGGTGTACCTTGTTTTTTGAGATGTGTCAATGAGAGGTCAAGAAATTGCGTAAAGTTTTTCCAGGGAGGCAGCCTTCTTGGCCTTTTAGTAACAGAAAGGGCATCTGTAGGGACGTTACACTCGCGACATTTTTCTTCGAATCTGAGTATAAGTGGCCTTATTGCGTTTGGTTTGTTTGTGTAATGGAGTCGTTTGTCACAGTGTGTGATAATGTTGTAGCATATATGGTTTGGCGATGAGCGAACTCTTAGGACATATGTAAGCATTAGCTGCGTTCGTCTGCTGTCCAGTGCCGGTTCGTTACTCTCGGAGTACAAGCTGGGAAGCGGCGAGGTCCGGTATGCACCGGTTGCCAAGCGTATCCCTTTGTTATGTACGGGGTCGAGTCTCTTGAGGTAGGATTGTCTCGCTGAACCGTAAACTACACTTCCATAATCTAATTTGCTACGCACCAATGAACGATATATGTGCAGAAGGCACTTACGGTCAGCGCCCCACCGCTTCCGCGACAGAACTTTGAGGACATTGAGTGCCCTAGTCGCTTTAATTTTTAGACTGGTAATGTGTGATAGAAGGTTAAGTTTCTTGTCAAATATGACTCCTAGAAACTTGTGCTCTTGTTTAACTGGTAGGACTGTTTCATTCAGTTCAAGAATTGGGTCCGGCTGCAAGCCTCTTTTCTGAGAATACACTACGGCAACTGTCTTTTCCCCGGAGAAACAGAAGCCGTTTTTCTCCGCCCATTGTGTTAGTTTGTTCAACGTGATTTGAATCTGTCGTTGACATGTCACCATGTTAGACGCGCGGCACGCAATCTGGAGGTCATCAACGTACAGAGAATGCATCAGTGTGGATGGTATAACTTTGTTTACAGAGTTCATTTTCACAACAAAAAGTGTAGTGCTCAGAACGCACCCCTGAGGTACACCGTTTTCTTGAGTAAATACACGAGAGAGTGTCACGCCAAGGCGGACCTGGAAGGTTCGGTTGGACAAAAAGTCGAAGAGACAGTTAAGCATTCTGCCGCGGATTCCCAGATCCGCCAAGTCTCGTAAAATACCATACCTCCAAGTAGTGTCGTAGGCTTTTTGAAGATCAAAAAAGACTGCTAGGCAGTGTTGTTTGTGTAAGAAAGCTTCTCGTATTGTGTTTTCAAGCCGAACTAGGTGGTCAATTGTTGAACAACCTTTTTTGTACCCACATTGGTGGATATCTAGTGAGTTTTCTGTTTCGAGGACGTACGTAAGCCTGATGTTAATGACACTCTCGTAGGTTTTTGCAAGACAACTTGTAAGTGCGATTGGCCTATAGCTGTTTGCTGATGTAGAATCTTTTCCCGTTTTTAGGAATGGGATTATAATGGCCTTCTTCCAATCCGTGGGCATTCGACCAGTTTGCCAAATAACGTTGAAGAAAAACAGAAGGGCCTCGACTGTTTTTGGCGACAGGTGGGCGAGCATTGCATAGTGTATTGTGTCAGGACCAGGCGCTGTTTTTTTACCTGTGGAGAGTACTGTGTTCAGTTCATGGATGGTTAAAGGCGCATTGTATGGCAAGTCTAAGAAACCTGCTGTAGGAAGCTTTTGTTTTTCTATAGATTGCTTGTGCCTTAGGAACGTTTCTGAATAGTTTGCTGAGCTAGATATGTTGTAAAAGTGAAGCCCTAATAGGTCTGCCTGTTCCTGTAGGGATGTCTGAGTACCTGTTGTTGAAAGAAAGGGGATGGTATAGGCAGCGTAGTTGCCATTAAACTTGCGAACCTGATCCCACATTCTTTTGGATGTGACCGAGCTGTTTATGGATGAAACGTAGTTTTGCCAGGAGATTTTCTCGGCTTGCCTACGAACGTATCTAGCTTTCGCTTTCGCCTTTTTGAAGGAGATGAGGTTATCGTACGTCGGGTACCTCCGGAAGATACCCCAGGCTTTATTTTGGAGTTTTTTGGCTTCTGTACATTCGTGCGTCCACCAGGGCTTCAAATTCTTTTTTAAGCAACCAGAAGACTGAGGGATAGCTCTCTTTGCTGCCGCGATTATACACGTTGTGATCCTTTGATTCATTTCATCTACGCTCAGATTATCTAGACTCTCTTTATCCAGACTGGCTTGATCGGTAAAGAGAGCCCAGTCTGCCAAATGAAGTCGCCAGCGGGGTGGTCTGGAGGGTATGGTAGGAAGTGCTGTGGTTAGACTGATGAGTGCAGGCATGTGGTCACTACCGTATGGATTATCTATTACCTTCCATTTAAAATCTGTGAACAGCGCTGGAGAGCATAGCGCAAGGTCCAGGCAGCTCATAGCTCCTGAACTTGGGGAGCAGTAAGTGGCAGCGCCAGAATTTAAAAGACAAACATCGTTGGCTAAAATAAAATCTTCAAGTGTTTGTCCTCTAGAGTCAACTGTTTTACTACCCCAAAGCGTGTTATGTGCATTAAAATCACCTGCTATCACAAAAGGTTCGGGTAGTTGGTCTAAAATTAATTCTAAATCGCTTACGGTGAATTGCGTGTGCGGTGGAATGTAGAGGGAACAGACGGTGATGGTTTTGTGCGCTACAATGGTAACGGCGGCGGCCTCTATATGACTATTAATATGAATTTCTCTCACTGCTATACCACCTTTAACAACAACAGCCACACCGCCCGACAGTCGGCTTGCCTGCGTACGATCGCGCCGCACAACAGTGAAGCCTTTTAGGATGTTTTGATATCGATCACCTAGGTTGGTTTCCTGAAGGCACAAGGCTACAGGAGAAAAGTCGTGTAGTATTTCCTTTACGTCACCAAAATTGTTTAAAAGCCCTCTACAGTTCCAATGAATTATAAAAGCCATGTTGAATGTAAAAGTTTAAAAATCGAAGGACAAGTGAGTAGGATATAGTAGAATGGAGGTGACTTGCTTCTAAAAGAACTAAAAAATGCGAGTTCCAAAATGGTGCAGGTTCACTTATTTTACAGGACCCTTTTCTGGCCCTGTAATTGGGGTTTTGCTTTTTCTGGAGCGGTCGAGAGTGTCTCGCCGCTCCCTAGGCGCTGCCTGCACCGCTGGGCTAGAAGTAGTGTCCATCGCCTCGTGCAAGACGTCGGACAGTTGCTCTAGCGAGCGATGATGGCGTTGTGTAGGCTTCGTCTTGGCAGACGAGGCCTTTGACCCCACCAGAGAAGAGGTCGGCAGGACCTCTTTGGCCTCTGAGCTGTCCCGGCTGGTGCCAGGTCTAGGAGAGGCCTCCAGTGTGGCCACGCTAGGGGAGGGTAGGGCAGCCGTGGCTGCTCCCACCGTGGGGGCGAGGGGCGGTCGCCTCAGCGCACTACGCGTGGCCTGGACGGCCGCCTGATGCCGTTGTGGTGCTGGCCCCCGTTGCACCACTTCGGCGAATGATGACTTTTTAGCAAGGTACGGTGAGAGACGCTGTCTGGCTTCGCGGAAGCTTATGTTTTCCTTATATTTGATAGTGATGACCTCCTTCTCTTTTCTCCAAGCTGTGCAGGATCTCGAGTACGCCGGGTGGTCACCATCACAATTTGCACAGTGAGCTTCAGCATTGCAGTTGTCATCAGCAGAGTGTCCCGTAGCACTGCACTTAGCACAAGTAAGCTGCCCTCGGCAGCTCTGTGATGCATGGCCAAACCTTTGGCACTTGAAGCAGCGCCTTGGGTTCGGAATGTATGGTCTGACGTGCAACTTCAAGTAGCCTGTTTCTATTTCGTCTGGGAGTGTGCTAGAGTTGAAGGTAACGATTATGTGCCTAGTGAGTATTTCCCTGTTGTCTCGTCTGATTTTTATTCGTTGTACCTGTACAACATTCTCATCCTTCCAGCCGGCCAGGAGTTCATCATCAGTAAGGTCCATGAGGTCATCGTCTGACACGACACCCTTCACCGTATTCATTGTTCTGTGGGCGGTGACAGTTATCGGTTGGTCCCCAAACGCTACAAGGTTCGTCAATTTTTGATACTGCGACTTATCTTTAACTTCAACCAGCAGGTCCCCACTGGCCATCTTCGTGGCTTTGTAGCCGCTTCCGATGGTCTCAGTGAGACACCTTGACACTAGGAAAGGTGAAATGTTACGGACTTTTTTGTCGGCGTTCTCACAGTGGATGACGTGATACTTGGGGAAGGTGTCTTTCTTTTTCTGGAGGATTTCAGCGGTTGCATCGGTGCGCCCCCGCTTCGGGGGACGATCATTTGCGAAAATGTTGGACGATCCCATTAAATGAGTACATTGTTCGGCAACAATGCCAGTCACCCACCACCGAGCCCAACAAGGGGACACGGCAGAGGTTGTAATGGAGCAAGCCCTGCCATGCCAACTGTACATCGTTGCTATAACCAAATATGGTGTACCCAAGGTAGGACCACCACACAAGGTTAACCCTCGCCGCCAGGAAAATTGGAAGTAAATAGAAGAGAGTAGAAGACAGGACAGATAGATAGCGAGAGATAAAGACGAAGATGTAGGCAGAGAGAGATAGGAAAAGGCGACTGCCGATTTCCCCTGGGTGGGTCAGCCCAGGGGTGCCGTCTACGTGAAGCCGGGGCCAAAGGGGTGTGTTGCCTCTGCCGGGGGGCCTTAAAGGTCCAATCACCCAGCGTCGGCTCAACCCCCAGGATTCCCTTTTCCCCGGACACGGCAAAGCCACGCACGGCTAGGCGTGGGAGGGAGGTCTGTCGTGGATCTACTCTCTCGAAACCCGCACTGAAATGGGTCGAGCAAATTGTTTGTTTCAAGAAAGTGTACAAGTCGGCCGTTTATCATTTTTTTCGAAGACTTTGCACAAGCAGCTTGTAAGTGCAATCGGCCTGTAACTCGAAGCTAAAGATGGGTCCTTGCCTTCTTTCAAAATGGGAATAACAATCGCCTCTTTCCAGGAGGTATGAATAGTGCCAGAAGACCAAATAGCATTGTACAAACAAAGTAAGGTTTTTCGGGTTTCGTTTGGTAGGTTTTTCAACATTTCATACATCACACGGTCTGAACCTGGGGCGGAAGTACTGCAGGAGTTTAGAGATGTTTGGAGCTCAGCTAGACTGAAAGCTTGGTTATATGCCTCGTATCTAGTGGATTTGTGTTCGAGTTTCTGCTTTTCTATTCTTGTTCTGTATTTTTGGAAAGTGTCAGTATAGTGGCACGAGCTGGATACCTGTTCGATGTGTGCACCGAGGAAGTTTGCCTGATCTTCCAAGGTATCACCCTGAGTGTTTACGAGGGGAAGTGTGTGTACTTGTTTTCCTGCTATCCTACCGACCATGTTCCAGACTTTAGCCTCCTGTGTGTATGAATTAACCCCTGATAAAAACTTCTGCCAGCTTTCTCTTCCGGCCTGCCGACGCGTTCTCCTGCCTTGAGACTTTATTTTCTTGAAGGTTTCAAGATTTTCGGCTGTCGGTGAGTTCCGAAGCAGCCTCCAAGCTCTGTTTTGCTGTTTGCGCGCGTTTCGGCATTCAGAGTTCCACCATGGCACACGTCGTTTTCCAGGTTGTCCATTTGTTTGTGGGATGCATTTTGTAGCAGCATCAATCAAAAACGCTGTGAAGTAGTTCACAGCAACATCAATGTTCGAAGTACAGATGTCATTCCAACCTAGACTAGCGATAGTATAAAACTGTTCCCAGTCGGCTCTGTTTATTAGCCACTTGGAAACACGTGGTGGGCACTCGGTTACTGTAGTTGTGCTCAAGACTACGGGGAAGTGGTCACTTCCGTACAGATTAGTGACGACATTCCACTGTAGTAGAGGGACGAGAGATGGAGATGCTATGCTTAGGTCTATGGAGGAGTATGTGTTATTGGCGATATTATAATAGGTTGGTTCTTTTCGATTCAGGAGACACGCGCTCGACGAGAGAAGGAACTGTTCGATCAGTCGACCTCGCGCGTCATACCGAGAGTCACCCCATAGCCTACTGTGCGCGTTAAAGTCTCCAAGGAGAACATAAGGCTCCGGAAGTTCATCAATTAGAGAGTGTAAATCACTTTTCTGCAGCTGATAGCTAGGAGGAATGTAAATAGTGCAGATTGTGATCAGTTTATCAAAAAGAACCACTCGAACAGCCACTGCCTCAAGGGATGTTTGGAGTTGTGTGTGCATGCAATTCCTTGATTCACTATGATGGCAACACCTCCGGATGATGTCAAGGCATCATCACGGTCCTTTCGAAAAATAACGTATTTGCGAAGGAAATTTGTGTGTTTTGAATTAAGGTGTGTTTCTTGTACACACAGCACTTTTGGTGAGTGTTCGTGTAGGAGTTCTTGGATGTCGTCAAGGTTTCTGAGAAGGCCCCTGACGTTCCATTGTATAATTTGAGTGTTCATGGTGAATGTAAAATAATGCTGTGTGTACGAAAAGCGAGTGGCTGTTTAGACGGGGAGTTTGAGTTCACTTAACAGGGCCGTCACCAGGCCCTGTTATTTGCTTTTTTGTTTTCTTGGCGCGCTCCAAGGAGCCACGCCGCTCTTTCGGCACCAAGGGTGCCGACGTATCCATTGTCTCCTCGGAGGCACTGGATGCCCGCACGTGCGGGCTGTTAGTTTGGATTTTGGGCCTCGCCTGGTGAGGGGAGGCCTTGAGACCCGAAGACTCTGGAGTCTCCGGTCTCTGTTTGGGAGTAGGCGGTGTAGCCTGGGCTACAGCCGCCGTGGGGGCAGGTGCCACAGCCGACGGCTCGCTCTGCGCAGGCCGAAGGGGTGGCGAGGGCTGGTGCGGCGTTGCCCCCTGACGCGCCGCATCAGCATATGTTGTGCCGTAAAATGGCGACACTCTTCGTCTTGCTTCTTTGAATGTGATGTTTTCTTTGACTTTAAGAGTAATTATTTCTTTTTCTTTCTTCCAGTTAGGACACGAACGCGAATACGCGGCGTGTTCTCCGTCACAATTCACGCAGTGAGGCGTAGTAACACAGTTATCAGATGGGTGGCCGTGGCTACCACATCTTGCACAAGTTTCCTGACCTCGGCAGTTCTGCGAGCCATGACCAAATCGTTGACATTTATAACATCGTCTTGGATTGGGAATGTAGGGACGGACAGAGAGTTTGATGTAGCCTGTGTCTATAGATGAAGGCAGTGTGCTAGATGCAAAAGTGAGTATTATATGTTTGGTAGGTATTTCTTTGTTGTCGCGTCTGATGACGATTCGTTTCACATCCGTGACATTTTGCTCTTTCCACCCTTCAAGCAGTTCCTGTTCAGACATTTCAAGAAGGTCTGCTTCTGAAACAACTCCACGTGAGGTGTTCATTGATCTATGGGGTGAAACAGATACTGGGATATTACCGAATGCTTTGAGACTGCCAAGTTTTTCATAGTGGTGTTTTTCTGGTAGCTCAAGGAGAAGGTCTCCGCTAGCCATCTTTGTTACCTTGTATCCTGGGCCAAAGAGCTCAGTCAGAGATTTAGCAACGAGAAATGGAGATATGGCTCTGGCTTGTTTTGTGGGCTTTTCGCTGTGCACAACATGGAATTCGGGAAAACATTGTCTGGGTTGGCTGAAAATTGAGATGTCATCGGTGCGTCCCCTCTTAGGTGGAGGACGATCTAGTAGACGGGGAAATGCAGGTGTTCCCATAGTAGTGTACTTTTTTCGGCAGCAATGGCGACCACCCACCATGGAGTCCAACCAGGGGACGCTGAAGCACTTAATAGCATAAGGCTGCAGACGCCAGCCGTACATTGCCACTATAACCAAATATAACTACTCAAGGTTGAGTAATTACACAAGGTTAACCCTTGCCGCCAGGAAAAATCGGAAGTAAAGGGAAGAGAGAAGAAGACAGGATAGATTTGAAGACGAGAAAAGACTAAGATGTAGGAAGAGAGAGATAGGAAAAGGCGACTGCCGATTTCCCCTGGGTGGGTCAGCCCAGGGGTGCCGTCTACGTGAAGCCGGGGCCAAAGGGGTGTGTTGCCTCTGCCGAGGGGCCTTAAAGGTCCAATCACCCAGCATTGGCTCAACCCCCAGGATCCCCTTTTCCCCGGACACGGCAAAGCCACGCACGGCTAGGCGTGGGAGGGAGCCGAAACTCCCCCGTTAGCTCGGGTCCGTGGTGTCGCTACACACCAAACGCCTACTTGCGCAGGCGCCCCTGCGGGGAAAAAGTTCGAAATGTTCCGTGACTTGCTCTTTCGTTATTCATATTTTAGCTTTTTCATTGTAATAACATAGGAGGTCCCGCCTGCGGTTTACTACCTTGAGACCTCCTCCTGCATACTTACTCACAATGTACACTTCTGATGCTAATAAAGAAACATTGATTGATTGATTGATTGATTGATTGATTGATTGATTGCCTCCGACGGTGCTCAAGACAACGCATCCACTGTATCCCTCATCCAAGCCGTCGTTCGCCAAGAAATAGAAAATCTCGGCATCGCACCTGTTTGCGCTGTTCGCACTACCAAGAGCTCGGATTCTGTTAACCAGATTCCGGTGTACCCTTCACGCTACCCTTCCCGCTACCAGAACCCTGCTTAATGGAGAACGTCGGATGATAGACCGATCTGCTTTCCCTGCTCTCACGCCGGCCACGTTGCACGCTACTGTCGCAATCGTTGGACATCCAATTCATCTTAAAACACTGGGACATGGCGTCACTATAAAAGCAACTCTTGCCGGTTTTCTACTCCATACGATCCACAGCCTGCTCCTAATAACGTTCAGGGCCGAAGGTTTCGCCAGTCACCATCACCCTAAGGCCACCTATCTCTCTCGCCGATAATTTCTCGATCAAGGTCCCCTGCACGACCTGGGTCCTCAACCTCGGGAAACTAGACCATGCAGCTCCCGGAGGTGACGCTGCATTAACGACCCGTTCTGCAAATCCTCTGTTGACGATTCCTACACGCCGCAATATTTTGGACCTTTTGGTGGATGAAGTAACCGTTACAGCCCTCATAGACACTGGCACACAAATTTGAGTCATGAGCGCTGCTCTCTGTAATAAACTGCGAAAAGTGATCACGCCTCGTATTAAGTGTGCAGTAATGCTTGCCGATGGGAGCACATCTACCGTTCTCGGCATGTGCACCTCTCGCGTGTGTAGTGCTGGGCGCCAGACCATCGTATTCTTCACCGTGCTTGAGCAGTGCCCACATGACGTGATTCTTGGTCTCGACTTTCTCTCTGCGCACTACGCCCTTATCGACTGCTCAACGGGTCTTCTTCAGTTGGAACTGCCTGTTGACGCCGCTATTGCCCGTGATGCTCAAAGTCACCTTTGTGCCACTGAGTTCCTGCATCTTCCGCTGCAAGCCGCGACTGACGTGCAGCTCGTGTTTGATCCGCCTGTGCGCGATGGTGAATATATCGTTTCACCTATTACCGACGTTGTGCTAAAGCATTCCATTGCTGTCCCGCACACCGTGGTGAGAGTACGCCACAACCAGACCCATTTGTCTCTTTTGAACTTTGGTTTCTCCACGCACGTGCTGCCTGCTGGTATTAAACTAGACGTCATGTCGTCGTTGCAAGAGTGTGATATTTCTGAACTGTCGGCTCAGCAATCTACTCCGCACGTCAACTTGCTCAATGCGCCCAACCTGTCAAGCATTGACATTGCCAAAATGATAGCGCCAGATCTTTCGCCCTCCGAAGCACAAAACCTCCACTATCTGTTGACATCTTATGCGGACATATTCGATCTTGACCACAGCCCTTTAGGCCAGACATCAGTTGTGACCTATCACATCAAGACTGGCAATGCCAACCAAATTCATCGCCGCCCTTACAGTGTCTCCACTGCCGAACGATTTGTCATCCAGAAAGAGGTCGAGAAAATGCTCGCCAAAGGCGTCGTCGAACACTCATCTAGTCCGTGGGCATCCCCGGTCGTGCTTGTCAAGAAGAAGGACAACACATGGCGGTTTTGTGTCGACTATAGACATCTCAACAAGGTCACTAAGAAGGACGTTTACCCCTTACCAAGAATAGATGACGCCCTTGACTGCCTTCATGGCGCAAAGTTTTTCTCGTCCATTGACCTTCGCTCTGGTTATTGGCAGATCGCTGTTGACCCACGGGACCGAGAAAAAACAGCATTTGTAACCCCCGATGGGTTGTACCAATTTAAAGTAATGCCGTTTGGGCTCTGTAATACGCCGTCCAGCTTTGAGCGCATGATGGATTCCCTTTTGCGCGGCTTCAAAGGTCCACTTGCTTATGCTACTTAGATGATATACTTGTTTTTTCACCGACGTTCGCAAGCCATCTTGAGCGACTGTCCAGTATTTTTCAAGTATTCCGCAACGCTGGTCTCCAGCTGAACTCCTCCAAATGCCGTTTCGGCCGTCGTGAAATAGCTGCACTTGGTCACCTCATTAACGCATTTGGGGTACAGCCCGATCCAGACAAAATTTGCGCAGTGACCCAATTTCCTGTACCCTCTTCTCCGAAAGATGCCTGGAGTTTCCTTGGTTTGTGCTCCTATTTTCGCCGCTTCATCCGGAATTTCGCCGATATTGCGCAGCCTCTCACCGAGCTTCTTAAAAAAGACGTCCCATTTATTTGGAATTCGCCTCAAAGTGCTGCATTTTCGGCATTCATTGCAGCCCTCACTACTACGCCAATATCAGCCCACTTGGATCAGACTGCCCCAACAGAAGTTCGTACGGACGCGAGTGGCCACGGAATTGGTGCTGTTTTAGCTCAGCGTCAGCACGGACGTGACTGTGTCATCACCTGCGCTAGCCGTCTTTTATCTCATGCTGAGAGGAACTATTCCATCGCCGAAAGAGAGTGTTTTGCTCTTGTTTGGGCTGTCACTAAATTTCGCCCGTACCTGTTCGGCTGCAGTTTTACAGTTGTAACTGATCATCATGCACTCTGATGGCTTTCCTCGCTCAAGGATCCCACGGGACGTCTCGGTCGTTGGTCTCTCCGCCTCCAAGAATACACCTTCGCGGTCGTGTATAAATCTGGTCACCTCCATCAAGACGCCGACTGCCTGTCACGGTATCCAGTGGATCCACCAGACGCCACGGAGAGAGCTACTGAGGCTTGCGTCTAATCAATATCAGACTTTCTTGATATCGCTTCTGAGCAACGCCGCGACCCGAATTTACTTCTCATCATAGAAAGCCTGAGTTCCGCTACTCCACCCACTTCTCCTAACTTGTATTTCCTTCATGAAGGTGTTCTCTACCGCCACAACATGCGCCCTAATGGTCCTGACCGCCTTCTCGTCGTGCCTTCCCATTTGCGTGTAGATGTTCTCCGACAGCTTCACAATGAACCTGCCGCTGGTCACCTGGGAATCACCCGCACTTATGATCACGTCCAGCGCCGTTTTTTCTGGCCACGCTTATATCACTCTGTGCAAAAGTATGTCACTAGCTGCGACCTTTTACAACGTCGAAAACGATCAACATCGTTTCCAGCTGGCCTTCTTAACCCTATTGAGATTCCTGCTGAACCATACTACCGTGTAGGACTCGACATTCTCGGGCCGTTTCCCACTTCTGCATCCGGAAACAAATGGGTTGCTGTGACGACCGACTACGCGACACGTTACGCGATCACCCACGCTCTTCCGACCAGCTGCGCTACCGATGTCACCGACTTCCTACTTCATGACATCATATTGCATCACGGCACTCCTCGACATATCGTTACTGACCAAAGCCGATACTTTTTATATCGCGCCGTCCAGGATATCGTACGTTCCTGTTCCACGAACCGCAAGTTCACAACGGCATACCATCCCAAACTAATGGACTTACAGAGCGCCTGAATCGCACTATCACCAACATGTTGTCAATGTATGTTTCTCCAGACCACCGTGACTGGGACGCAACGTTACCGTACGTCACCTTCGCTTACAACTCCTCCAGACATGACACCCGTTCTACCTTCTTTATGAACGTGAACCCTCTCTGCCACTTGATACACTCCTTCCCGCTGGTTCAAGCTCCCCTGTCACATACATACGTCCGCGATGCCATAGAGCGAGCCGACGCAGCACGACACATTGCCCGAGCACGACTCCTACGTTCTCAAGCCTCTCAGAAAGATCAATACGATCGTCACCACCGCGAAGTTTCGTATGCACCAGGTTCTCTCGTACTTTTGTGGACCCCATGTCGTCGGATCAGCCTCTATGAAAAACATTTATTTCGCTATGACGGACCATACAATACTATGCAAGATCACCAACCTCACCTACGAGATACAGCGAGTCGTCGACGAAGCGCACTCAATGCCACCACCATCTACTGTCGTGCACGTCGTAAGACTGAAGCCTTATGTGTCACCCAACACTCCCCTTTCGTGACAAACGCCGGGTCGGCACTTTAACGCCGCGGGGTAGTGCCACAAGGCAGTAGTGGGATTGGGGCATAAAGCGGTAGAGGGTCTCTGCCTGAAAGTAAAGACTACGAAGTGGATAGAAACTGGTCCCAGCCCGCCAGTGTGCCAAGCATTGTCGTCGCGTGAAAACGTCGCAAATATCTGCAAATATACGTTTCCTTGTAAGAATGTATCACTAGTCAAACCTTGAAAATCATGACATGTATGGCATGATTTACATTTGATGGTCCTACAGCTCTTGCGGCAGTTTCGTTCACATAGCATGTTGCAACACTGGTATGGTATGACATGATTGCATGGCGAACACAAGCAACAGACCCTAACATGAAAATCATGACATTCGTCTCATGTAACACATGACTACATGCCACGCTAATCGCGGCCGTTTCGCCGGCGTCACATATACCAAATTAAGTACTACAGTACGTGAATGAATGACGAAGGTATTTGACTTGTGCAAACATAATAATCATGAGATGCGTGTCATGTAACAACATGAATACATGCCAATCTCATGATGTGCTGGTGGCCGTTTCGCTAGCTTCAATATACATTTGGTATTACGGGACGTTAATGGATGGCGGAGGTATGATACTGGTGAAAACATGATAAACATGATATGCCTGTCATGTAACAACATGACTACATGCTACGCTCACGATGCGCTCAAGGCCGTTCCGCTAGCTTTACATGTACCAAACTCGGTATTACGCGGCGCGAACGGATGACAGGTTAATGACACATACAAATGTAATAATCACGATATGCGTGTCATGTAACAACATGACTACATGCCACACTGATGATGTGCTCATGGTCGTTTCGTTAGCTTCACATATGCAAAATTTGGTAATACGTGACGTCATTGATTGACGAAGTATGTGACTGGTGCAAAGATGATAATCATAAGATGCGTGGCATGTGAAGACATGGCTATATGCCACAGTCAAGACGCCAGTACATTTCCACGTGACGCGGTGCACGTGCTCGCCGGCGTTCATTTCGTTGCGTCACGCCGGCGTTGCCATGCCAGGCACCGGTCTTGCCATATAGTCGCAGGCGCAAGCCGCGGTGCGTTCCTTTGACGTTTGCGCGTTTCAGCGCATCTGGTGTCCCTCCATCACGAAAAGAGGGAGACGCAGTGTTATCTGGGTAACGCATCAGCACGAAATGCAGTATGTCGCATTTCGGGCCGGTTGCCGTCGGGCTGCGCCGTCGGGCTCCGCCGACGGACGCTGGTCGTGCCAGTCACGCCTAGCGTTAGACTAGAGTGCTCGCGTTTTGCTAACTCAGCGTCGCTGTGACCAGCGTGCGCCCGCGTCAACGCTCCATTGGAGTATATTGGGCCCTTCGTGATGCGCTCGCGGCCGCTTTGCTAGGTCCACATATACGAAATTTGGAGTTACGTGACGTCAGTGAATGGCGAAATATATGACTGGCATGAACATGATAATACTGACGCGCGTGTCATGTAGGAACATGACAACATACTACGCTCATAGCGTGCTCGCGGGCGTTTCGCCAGCTCCACATAAACTAAATTTATTATCACGTTACGCGAATTGATGACGAATGTAAGCTACACGTCCAAGCATGATAATCATCGCACCAAAGTCATGTACGGCATCATTTCTTTCCACCTTGTAACATTGTGCTGATTTTAAAGTGATATATATCAACCTTTCTCATTCGTGCTTCGCACATCATCGATTCCTACTGTACATGGGATCTGCCATTTTTTTCTTTCTTGCTTTTCCATATATATATATATATATATATATATATATATATATATATATATATATATTGCTGCGACAGGTTCGCCACATTCAAGTAGCCCGCCACAATCATCGTCACCAGCACCAGCAAGACCCGGCTCGGCTGGCATGCGCCACGCGTTCGTACGTTGAACAACGAGGAAGAGGAAGATAGTCGGATCTGTGCCACTCGGCTACTCGAACTTGACGACCATAGTTTTTAGAATCGTGGGCACAAGTTCGCCCTAATAAAGACGCTTGTTTTTTTAACCTGTCGGCGTCAGCATCGCTACATTTCTGGTGGAGGTGCTGGGTATGAATCGAAGCCCCACGAGCTCAAGACAGCGTAGCCCCGACGACCAGCGTATCAACCCCGTGGAAGTGACTCCAGTACACCAGAGGGCAAGTCGCCGTCTTCGAGGTGACTCACCTGAGTTCGGTCTTCTTCCCTTCACACCAAGGGGAATTCAAACGATGGATGCCACCACTATGACTACCCAGGTAACACCGGCACAAGTGTTCATTAGCCAACCGCACCAGCCGCCAGTTTTCCACGGCGACTCGTACGAGGATGTTGAAGATTGGTTGGACCTGTTCGAGAGAGTAGCGAGCTTGAATGGATGGGACGAAAGAGAGAAGCTCCGTCGCGTATACTTCGCCCTGGAAGACTTCGCGAAGACATGGTTTGAGAACCATGAAACCTCGTTGTCTACCTGGGAGGTATTTCGACGGCAAGCGGTGGCGACGTTCGCGAACATAGACCGGAAAGAAAAGGCGGAGGCAGCACTTCAATCGAGGAACCAGCTAACGAACGAGAGTGCTGCTATGTACATTGAGGACATGGTCCGCCTGTTCAAGCGTGCGGATTACAACATGGCTGAGGATAAGAAGGTGCGCCATCTAATGCGCGGAGTGAAGCAAGAGCTGTTCGCCGTTCTCGTCCGCAACCCTCCGAGCACGGTTGCTGAGTTTTACTCGGAAGCGACGGCCATCGAAAAAACACTGGAACAGCGGGCTCGGCAGTACAACCGGAATCTTAACAGCGCATCTGCACAGGTATTTCCCGGAGGCGTGCGCAACGACGTTGAAGCCCTGCGAGAGCTAATTAGATCAGTTATCAGAGAAGAACTGAGCAGACTGCATATGCCCCAGATTTCAACTGCACTATCTGTTACGGACGTTGTTCGTGACGAACTGAGGCAGGTGATACGAGAGCCTGAGCGTGAGCTGCAGCCGGTTCGACCTATCCGAACATATTCTGAGGTTGTCAGACAACCCACGGTACACAGCAATGCAGCAGTTGCGATGGCAACGACTCCTCTCCCACCTGCGGCACGCAGCGCACCTCGTCCACGGGAACCGACAGCTACCTATCTGCGACCAGGAGCACGTAGCACACATCACTATGTGGAGCGTAGGCCCAGGAAAAGTGACGTCTGGCGTGATCACGAGCGCAGGCCTCTGTGTTTTCATTGTGGGGAAGTGGGTCATCTGTACAGATTCTGTCCTTACCGACAGGCTGGATTAAGAGGCTTCCCGTCATATGCACCGTGCCCCCGAAACGGCGAACGACCAGCGGAGATTGAGGAGTACTTGTCGACGCGCCAGAACTCGCCAACTTTACGCCAACACCGGTCACGGTCACCATCGCCTATGCGCTACCGGTCATCCAGCCCACGTACACCTTCAAGGCAGCCTGGTCATCGCTCTCCAAGTCCACACCCGGAAAACTGAAGCAAGCGACCTGTGGAGGTGAGGCCGCTGATAACGTCAGTTACGAAGATCCTCCAATTTGGTTTGAGGGTGATGACGGTGTATTTCCGGTAGATGGGTGCAGCAACGAAAACGTTACTTCAGATTTGCGGTTGAGAATGGAAGGATGGGAGCTTAATGCCTTAGTCGACACCGGTGCTGATTATTCAGTGATAAGTCACAAGATGGTGAAAAAGCTAAACAAAGTTGTGACACAGTGGAGCGGATCGCAGATACCCACGGCAGGCGGTCACATTATTACGCCCCTTGGCAGATGCACTGCAAGACTTGAAATACGGGGCTTTATTTACGTGGCCGATTTCATTGTGCTGCCAGAATGTTCAAGAGAACTCATTATAGGAATGGATTTTTTGCGAGCTAATGGCGCCGTAATTAACCTGCGTAGGTCCAGCGTGGTCGTTTTCGACTGAACGAGCTATACCTGTGGAGGAATCTGAGGAACGACGCCTAACTGCTCTACGCGTTGTTCATGATGACGTAACTGTGCCGCCACGCTGCAGTATAATGGTGCTCGTAGAAAATGATGCATTGTACAACCGCGAAGGCATAGCGGATACAAATGTAGGACTGTTTTTGAACAAAGGTGTCTGCGTAGCTAGGGGTCTTGTTCACTTGACGAATGGCCGTGCAGATGTCCTACTCACAAATTTCTTCAATGAGCTTCAAACACATCGCTCAAGGCACGGCTATCGCCTATTTACACGACTTCTGTATGGCGACTGAACTATGCAGCTTAACGACATAACCACTCGACCCGTGGCCTGCAACATCGACACATCCGTGACCGTCAATCAGAGCCTTCCGGACAGTCAGAAGAAACAGATTTACGCCTTGGTAAAGAATTCTCCGATTGCTTTTCAAGTACCTCGAAGGTCCAGCGCACGTCAATCACGAAACACAGAATTATAACGCAAGACGACACGAGGCCTATATGCCAGCATCCATATCGGGTGTCACAGAAAGAACGGGAAATTATCAAGAAGCAAGTGGAGGAGATGCTTTCGGATGATGTCATCCAGCCTTCGAATAGTCACGGGCGTCTCCCGTAGTGCTCGTTAAGAAGAAAGACAACACACTTAGATTCTGCGTCGACTACAGAAAACTGAACAGTGTAACTAAACGAGATGTCTACCCCTTGCCACGTATCGACGATACACTAGATCGTTTGCGATCCGCAAAGTTTTCTCCTCCTTAGATCTGAAAAGCGCATATTGGCAAATAGAGGTCGACGAGCGGGACCATGAAAAAACGGCATTCGTAACACCAGATGGCCTCTACGAATTCAAAGCGCTTCCATTCGGCCTCTGTTCCGCACCAGCGACGTTCCAGCGAATGATGGACACTGTCCTCGCCGGATTGAAATGGCAGTCATGCCTAGTGTATTTGGATGACGTGGTGGTATTCTCTGCAACGTTCGACAAACATCTAGAGCGACTACGCACAGTATTGGAAGCCATACGGTCAGCGAAATTGACAATCAACCCGAAAAATGCCACTTCGGCTTCGAAGAGCTGCGATTCCTTGGACATGTCATTAGTTGATATATATGTTGATAAGTAGAAACACACGATACAAAACATCGACGCCTTCGGAACATCCAGCCAAGAGTGTCCATATAATTGCTATCGTAATAAAAGAAATGACACCTTATAATGGACCCCTGGGATCGCAGCCCAAGAGAACACTTTTTTTTCTCTTTGTACTGCTCGTGTTTTTATTGATGTCATCCTTCATTACTGCCAGTTCACTGTATTACCGGTGCTCTAGAGCGGGACTTTCTATCTTCTTCGGCCACCATATGTTCTGGAGAACGGGTTTTGCACCTTACTAATACGTACTTTAATTTCATAATTACGTGCGCGGGGTTCCGCTTCAATTCAATACGTGTGGCTGGTTAGAAGCGGGGCGGTCGACTAAGAAAATGGTATTGGATTAGCTCCAAGCGCAACCCCCCCCCCCCTCCGTGGAACGAGCTATGAAGAATCTGCCCTATTGTTCCCTCTTTGAGTGCATAGGCAGTAAGAGTGCACGCGTGCCGCTCCTATAGCCCGGCCGTACCCGAAGTAGCTAATGAAAGTTTTTACGATTAGAGCGAAACGGAAGGAACTTGCGCGTAGCGTCAATTAAAAGGAAACTTTTTGCTACAAGAACCCCGCACTGACTGCTTGTATTATGAATCATTAGACGACAGCCAGTCAGTGACACTTTTTTTTATGTTCACTCAATAATTATTATTCAACTCAATGGTACAGCGAAGGACGAGGTCGAGGCGTTGGCTGCCCTGGGAGGCCCAGAGGAGCATTGCAGTCGGAGCGAGGGAACCAATGACGGCCTGGATACTCTGCTGCCCCCCGCCGCCGCACAACAGCAGTCATTCGTACAGCCTAGCTCGGCACCTGCCGTTCTTGTCAGACGTTACCAGGACGGTACAGCCGAAAGCCGGGAAAGCAGTAAGAAAAAACTTTTTATATGCCCTCGCGCTTTTACTGAAATTATACGGCAAATGCACGCTGCATAAATGATCCTTCTCATTAAGCCTAACGTAAGGCCTGCCACTTCAGCCGATCGTCTGTTCGGCAATGGGCAGCGAACACTATTCACACCATGAAGTCTTGAGGTGTACTCTGGAATAGCAAGAAAAGGCAAGCTGTCATGATAATACGATACGTTGGTTTTATGGCACCTTATACCAGTAAGGTTCATAGAATGCCCGGACACGGTAATAGACATGGTTTCATGGAAGACAAGCAAGTACTTGTAGGAGATAAAAGACAGCCTATGACTGCTTGTCTTTCATGCCATAAATGATCT